>MNCI01030886.1:147041-177330 GCA_015680685.1 Gnetum montanum | reverse complement strand
GATCTAAGTGTCCATCCTTAGTGTGAGTGGTTGTTCCTGCCGTGAATAGTTGGTGCTCACGGGGATAAGAGCTTGTAGCATGTACAGTTGATCAAAGGCCCTGATGCCTATCCTCTTCACCATTATGAGGAGGATGAACATCATTTTCTAAGAAACCCATTGTGAGGGGTTCCACGTCTTCTATTTCACTAAGGACATGGGGGACCTTGCCCTTCAACAATGAATGTTGGCTCTCCTGCCTTTTATCTCGAATACATTGGGCATTTGTGGGATGATAATCCCTCATGTCATAATCTTCCGCAACGTATTCAGCAAATAGCTCTTGCATGCCAATCTGTGCTAAGGCATGGAAAAGCATGTTAGGGACAGATCTATCTGGGGGTAACACGATGTTACCTTGCAAATCTCTCGATCGCAGTTGCTCATCTTGATGGAGAATAAAAGTAAAGTCAGGGACATACTCATCAGGATGAGTATATGTGACCTTAGATTGTTTAGGACATGGCTGATTTGGGTTATGCATATGGTGCCGACTGT
Organism: Gnetum montanum; assembly: GCA_015680685.1. NCBI lineage: Eukaryota > Viridiplantae > Streptophyta > Gnetopsida > Gnetales > Gnetaceae > Gnetum > Gnetum montanum. Next base: position 176,793 of record MNCI01030886.1, on the reverse strand, counting down.
CTCCTATGTTGTCCTTAGGTGAGTTGATTTCATGAGAAGAAGCCATCCTAATGGTGTGCTGTTTACCGTTATTTATGTTCTTGATTAACTAATTAACCCAAAGGTTCGTTAAAGGTCACAATGATGTGAGTGACATCCCTTATGTTCAATTGGCGTAAAAACACTTAGTCCCCGACAACGGCGCCAATGATGAGTGGAGAGGTACCCCTACACTCAACCATACAAAACGAGCGTAGCATGCGCGATCCAGTCGAACTCTGCAGACTAAATGCCTAAATGCCATAAGGAACGCTTGTTCGTTGTCTTCCCAGGCTAGTCAAGCAAGTCTGAGGTATATGATTTTTTTGGTATTTTTCAGTTTATCTCCTAAGCTAAAAGGTGAAGGGTTGAGAAACTAAAACTAACTCTAACTACAACACTAAGTTCTAGCGTCAGCATCCATTCCCACTTGCCGTACACACCCTGAACTATGCAACTGTGGCTACCAAATGCTAATCGTTACTGGGATTACCACACGTAATGCACATGCTCGAAGCCGTCATACTCAGGCACTTAACTAACCTAAGTGTGACAAGCAGCCGATTCCTTGACTAGCCGTACACATCCGTAGATGCTCGTAATCAAGTCGTACTTGTCCCACATTCTAGGAGGAAAGGGTTGAGAGAATCTAATCGCGATGAGTAGCCGATTCCTTGGCTAGCCGTACACGTTCGTCAATGCTCGTAACCAAGTCGTACTCATGCCGCGTTGCTAGGAAAGAAGTAAATAACATTAATTAAACCTATCCATGCACTGCAAGGTTTATCCACAAAGCTCGTCTTTATTGCCGTACACAACTTGCATTCAGGTACAAAGTTGCTCGAATAAAGAACCGTTCACTTGGGGGACTCCTACTGTGGGCACATGGAAAATATTCTATCTCTGGGGTGATCAATCCGCCAGAGCTTCGCTACTTAGCCTATCTGATGGGGAATGAGGGAAGTGCTGCCTCTTATTTATAGATATGGCGACGGACCACGATATCACGTACGCGATATCGCAGGGAAAGACGCGATATCGCAGGGGATGCGATATCACGTCGGCCGCGATATGACGTACGCGATATCGTGGCTTGTGCAATCAGCATCTCATCACCCCTCTTTGTCGATGTCTGGAGGATTTGCCCAATAGACGTTGATAAAGAATATGGAACACCATGATGAACATGACACCAACACCATTCATTAGTGCCTGCTTAGATAATGCTTTGCTACGCTTGAGAGTGCTAGGGAAGTGAAGTATGGAAGGGAACAGGGGATAGGTTTGAGGAGATGGGGTCAGGGGACAATGGATAGAAAAGGAAAAGTATAGGATGCGATGCCATGAGAACTGCTTCCATAGTGTGATCCCTCATTGAAGTGCTTGTGAGAGAGTCAGCACGCATAGGCATTTTTCACTTGGGGAGTCTGACCTCTTATCGGAGTGCTTGGTGATGGTCAATCCAAGGTTGAAACGGTTCTTGGGCACTTGTCTTATCTCATTTGTTTTCCTTTTTTTGTTCTTTCTTTTCTCCTTCTTTTTTCTCTTCTTTCTTTATTTTATTTTTTTTTGAAGAAAGAAAAATCGCACACCCATATCCACTTGAAGGCAACCATGTTGTTTCTGTAAGATAGGTGTTTCCTCCCTGGGATGAGTTATGTTATATCCATGTGGGGCTTTAACTAGCCTACAAAGGCTTCCCATGAGACCAGTTGCGTTACATCCATCATGGGCTTAGCGGTTAAGCATGGGAAAGGGTTCCATGTGGATTGAAGAAGCTTGTAAGGGGATTCCAAAAATTACAAGAGCAGGAGATAGAGGTTAGGTTAGTTGAAGGGATATTAGGGTATGAACTCTCAAGTAGCTAGGCTAATCGAAGCAGGTACTTTGGAACAATGTGATGTGTTGCTCTTGTGATGAAACACATTTCTAAATGATGCCATCTCAACTTTATCTTGTAAACACAATAGAGAAAAAATTAGAAAAAATAATCACCATGTGAAGCGAGGGCAAAGTCCTATCTACTCGGGACATTACAAGGGTTGCAAGTGCTATGTTTGGTGCATGCAATGTCCAAAGCAGGAAGGCTAGTGTAGGTGTCAACGATGGTAGGCTGAAAAACTCCAACAGCCACACTAGAAGTGAGGACCTAAGAGGCTAGGAGCAATGGTGATGTAGGTGCTTAGGAATCTTCACCAAATGTAGGAGCCAGGAAATTTAGTTGCAAGGTGGGAAGCCAAGCTACTGAATGCTATTCTAGACTTAGATGATGGTGAGGGCTGGAGGATGGCAACATTGTGGTTGGGCCACAATAGTGTTAGGGCTCCAGCGAGAGGTGCTGATGGGGGGAGCTATGACCAAGGTGATTGGTGATGGTGGCGGTAGCTCTGGAAGGTTAGCAAGATGTTAAACAACATCACTAGAAGATTAGCAAAATGCCAGGGATAGAGATGTTGCAATTGTCCCAGAGGATTTTTTTTCTTGGTGGCATGAACTTCATTCTAGAATTGCAATGCCCCACCCCATCTTGCCCAAGAGGTGTGGGTAGGTGATTGAAGATCTAAAGTATGCTTGCTCGCTTGTTCACCAGATCATGTGTGATGGATCAGAGATATTGCCTTGCAAACCTAGTTTTAGGTCTTGGTAGACCATCAACTATGTTGGTTTAAGGTCCCAGTAGACTATGATGTGCTAGTTTAAGGTCCTAGTAGACTTTTGTGCTTCTTTAATGTTGTAGTAGACAAGGGAAGGCCAGTTTAAGGTCATAGCGGACCATGTTGTGGGTGCCAGTTTCATGTCATGGCCCAAGGACATGTTGTGCCAGTTTAGCATCATGATGGACGATCTGTGCTAGTTTTACATCATAGAGGATGATCATGCTTACCTTGCTTTATTATCAGCATGATACTGCATGTTAGTCATAATACAGTTTCAGGTATAGGTGGTTGATAGGATTAGCTAACTCATTGTTGTCTAAGTCAGCCAGCTTGAATGCCCCATTCTCATATGCTTTTGTGACCAGAAACGATCCTTCTTAGTTAGTTGAGTATTTGTTCACAGGTTCGTGAATGGCCTTGAGGACTATATCGCCTTTTTTGATCAGGCATTGGTGCAGATTGCAATAATTTTTTTGCTATTGTTTGTCTTGGTACCACTCGATATGGTTAAGCGTCTGGATGCACTCTTCCTCCATAGAGTCAAGATCAATGATTCTTGACTCATTATTTTGTGGCTCATCCATAAAGTTCAAGAGGATCATTCGGAGTGATGGAACCTACAATTCAAGAGGTAACACTTCTTCAGATCCATATACCAGACTATATGGTGTCTTACCTGTGGTAGTTCTGCACGTTGTGCGATAGGCCCAAAGTGCATAAATAAGTTACTCATGCCATTGTCACTTGCTATTGCTGAGCATTTTCTTCAGAAGGTTGACAATGGCTTTATTGGTGGCTTCTTCTTGACCGTTTGCTTGTGGATAGTGTGGTGATGAGAAAGAGTGTTTAATGCCAAGGTTTTCACAAAAGGCTCTAGTTTTTTCACTACTAAATTGGGGCCCGTTGTTCGTAACGATAGTCATAGGAAGGTTGAATTAGGTCAATATATTGTCCAAAATTAATTTGCAAATTTGTTGAGATGTAGTCTTCCTAAGTGGAATAGCTTCTACCCACTTGGTGAAGTACTCAGTTGCAGTAATAATGAAACTATGCCCTGTGGAAGACTTGGGCGTTATGGGCCCTATGATGTCTAGTTCCCAATGTTGAAAAGGCCATGTGATTTGCATGGTATGCAACTTAGTAGGTGATACATGTATTAGATTATCATGATGTTGACATATATAACATGTATTGACCTTAGAGAGGCAATCACACTCCATATAGTCCCTTGTGGACTTGATCAACGATTCTTTGGGCTTCGTCGCCACTTACACAAGTTAGTAGTATCCTGTCATAAGATCTACAGCATAAAGCACCATCACCTACAAGGACATACTACCATGTTTGTTTTCGTATTACATCTTTTTGGGTAGATGTTAAGCCTAGTGGAGGCTCACCATGTTGGAGGTATGTTTTGACGTTGTCATACCTTTCTTGAGTGTTGGTAGCATTTATAGATGCGATATTTGGTGTGTGAACGATAGGGTTAGTGCATTCCACTATTGAAGGGGGTAAGGTAGCAAACATGTGTGGTGGCACGCTTAAAGATAACGTGGCTAATGCATCAGCTATAGTGTTTTTATTGTAGGGGATATAATGAATGTCTAAGATTGCAAATTGTTTTAGTAAGTATTTTGCCAGATCATAGTAAGGTTGTAAGTGTTGTGCTTTACAAGCATAGACCTCTGTGACTTGGTTAATGACTAGTTGTGAATCGCCTTGAATTGCTAAATTTTGAATCCTTGACTCTTGAGTTGCTAAAATGCCCCTAAGGAGACCCTCGTATTCTACAACATTATTTGTGCAAAGAAACATGAAGTGGTACGTGAAAGGTCAGATCTCCTTGAAAGGAAATGTTAGAATAGTAGTAGCACTACACCTTGTGTGGTTGAGGCACTGTCAAAGTGTATAATAGCTTCGAAGCCTGCATGTACTATGCTTATATTGTTAACATGCTCATCTAGAAATTCAAGTTCTATGGTTGCTTAGTCATCTTTGGGTGAAGCTGTAAGTTGCGTGGCTATTTCTTGACCTTTTTTAGATGACCGTGCTACGTAGTGTAGGTCAAATTCTGCAATTATTGCTTTCCACCTGGCTATCCTGCTACTTTCATATATATTGGTTGTAATGACCCTAAGTATGTTATTTTTGCAAATGATATTGACTTGGCTACGAAACAAGTAGTGTCTCCATTTTTAAGTGTAAATACTAAGGAAAGGAAATTTCTTTCCACGTCATTCTATTTGGTCTCATAAGCTATCAGTGCATGGCTTAGGTAGTAAACATGAATCTTAGAGCTGTTGTCCCTTTTTTGATAGAGCAAAGTAGCAATGGACGTATCTGAAGTTGCAAGATAAATGAAAAAGGGCTTATCCCTTTGTAGAGGGTAAATGGTAGGAAGATAAACAAGCTCCTTGTTTAAGTTATCGAATGCTTCTTAGCATTGGTTCGTCCATTCAAAGTTAGCTCCTTTTTTAAGTAAGTGTTGCATTGGATGTAATTTATTTGTTAACCTTGTGATAAATATTCATATAAATTGTATCCTACTTGCAATCCATGCAACTCTTTAAGGTTTGTAAGTGGTGCTAAGTTGACAATGACTTTGACTTTGTCCGGGTCTACACGTATTCCTATTTTTGACATTACGAAGCCTAACATGTGTCCAGTTTTGGAATCGAAGACACATATTTTGGGATTGAGATGAAGGTCATGCCTACGACAACATTAAAGAACTAGGTTCAAGTCATTTTCATGATCAGGAGCTTTCTTCGATTTAATTGCTATATCCTCCACATAGTCATTTAGCCGTTCCAAAAGATAGTCACTGAAAATGTAAGTCATTGCCTGCTAGTATGTTGCTCCAAAATTTTTTTGTCCGAAGGGCATCATTGTATAACAAAAGATTTCCGAAGGGGTCATAAAGGTAGTAGCAATTTGATGTTATGGGTTTATACGAATTTGATTATATGCCAAGAATCCATCCATGAAGGATAATAGGGCATGGCCAGCTGTAGTATCGACTAGTTTGTCAATACTAGGCAATGGAAAATTGTCCTTGATGGTTGCTTTGTTCAAATGTTGGAAGTATATACATATGTGTATGCTTCTAGTTTTCTTGGGGACAACGATGAAGTTTGATACTCAATCTACGTAATTGACTGCCTAGATGAACCCGGCTTGATAAAGCTTGGTGATTTCATTGCGCAAAGCTAATGCAATCTTTTGTTTAATTTTGCGAGCTTTTTATTTGACTGCTTTGACATGTGAGTCCAAGATAATGTTGTATTATGCGTGGGTCTAAGCCTAACATGTCTTCATAAGACCATGCAAACACTTTGACGTTATCGTTAAGGAATTTAGTGATATTTTGTTGGACTTGTAGCTCCATTAAAGAGCTAGGTTTCAATATTCTCATCTTACCTCTGCATGTGGTCATAGGAATTTCTACAAGTGGATCCTCAGTTACGTCTCTAGCCTCTAGGTCTAAGGCTTGGACTAGATGTTCTAGCTAGTCTAGTGATGTTTCTAAGGATGCTACATTGGTGTTACAAGGAGGCGGCTCACAGTCTACAAGATCTATGTTCAAGCATCTCATGAATCTACCATGGGGTCCAGTCAATATTAAAGGTGAATGAAAATCATCGTGTGTGGCCATTCCTAAGAGATCCTGCAAAATAGCCAACAAACAAAAGATGTTAAGTGGCACCTACCTAACATAACAACATGAAGAGAAATGCATGCAAAGTAATTATGCAATATCTCAAAATTGCTAGTTTAAGGTCATAGAGAACCGTTACTACATGTAGGATGTCAAATTGTATTTTAAAATTGCCAGTTTAAGGTCTTAGTGGATCATCACTATGCCTATAGTGTAAGGAAAATTTCAAAATTGCCAGTTTAAGGTCACAGCAGACAGTTATGATGCCTATAGTATAAAGCCTTGAGCCAACGTTAAAGGCTTAAAGTGAGGGGTTGAATCAAATGTTTACAAAGAAAAAAAATTCTCTCTCTCTCTCTCTCTCTCTCTTTTGCAAATCTGCATGCTACATTGCAAGGAACATGGGATGTCTCATGTTACGCGCAGGACACGAGACATCACAGGAAAGTAACATGTCATGTAGCCTTGAAGGGTATAAATAGGGGTTTACCCATGGTAAACCTGTCATTTTCACAACCCTGTCCAAAGCGTAGCGTAGTTTAGAGAAGAGAGCGTAGCACTTACAAAGCATAGCCATCAACAAGCCAAGACTTGACAACAAGACAATGGTGCAAAGAAGTGAACATAGACACCAGGGCCTTGCAAACATGGATGAAGGGGAGCACACCTTGTGACATCTTTCTCGGGCACGTATTAAGGAATGGCAGGAGGTACCGTTTGCTTGGTAGGCTGCTACACTACCCTTGTTTGTGTTGCATTTTTTTTGAAATGGGGGTGATCTAGGCTGTGGCCACCGTGCCTTGGTTGCAGCTGTTGTGGCCACTATACCATGGTTGCTACCGTCATGGTCGCAGTTGCTGCCATGGTCACTACGCTATGGTTGCTGCCACCATGGCCATGGTCACTACCATGGCCACTACATTGTGGTTGCTGCCATGGTCGCTACGCTGTGGTTACTATTGCCATGGCCACGGTTGTTGCCATGGTTGTTATGTTGTGGTTGTTGCTACCGTGATCGTAGCTATGGCCAAGCTTGTTATGTCATGGCCGCGGCCGCCATCACTACGGCCAGGAGTAATGAGGGTTTGAAGCATCTTGTAAAGCGTAATGCGTGTGGAAAAGGCTCTTTTTTATGCATTTTCATGATGGATCTTTCATGTTCCACGCGGTGGAACAAGGCAACGGCTTCGCAAGCATTCCATGTTTACCTTCAGGCTGTGTTGTTCCTGATAGCATAACTGGCAGGCAAAAAATGTTTACTTTCTTGCATCGCTATGCTTTCTATGAGCATGACGCTTGCTACGCTACATGGGATGCTACCATTACGTTGTGGGGGGTGTAGCTGTTATGCTACACAGGGCATAGCTGTTATGCTATGTGGGATGTAGTTGTTATGCTGCGCATAGGGTTTCATTGCTACGCTATGTGAAATGCTATATTTGCTATGCTATATAAAAAATCATGAGGATAGGTCGAATACTTGAAAATTTTTTGGTTATATTAATGATCTTACAATTGTGATGTTGCATACAAGATTGCTACGCTACATGGAAGTGTAGTTGACACAGAGAAATTTTTTAAAATTTTTTCTTTCAAGAATTTCTGTTATTGTAAACTAATGTTTTCATTGTGAAATGTAGGGTTATGTTGAAGCTGATCCTAATCATGGTTGAATTGGTAGGGGTTCTATGTTGTATAAGTGCCCCTATGCCTAATGATATGGTCGCACTTGGTTGGTGAAGCAGCAGGCATCCTAAGTGAGACATTGTTTCCTGGAGCAAACTGAGGCATTCTCAAATTCATGATAGATAGGTCTATTGAAGGGGAAGAGGCAGGGGGCTCAAGTCAATGTCCAAAAGGCTTAAGGCTTTTGTCTTGGATTTGGGTGACACCAGAGTTCAAGTGTTATCATAAATATAACACTTTATTCATTGCTTGCCATATGGGCACATTTTTTCAAAACCCACCTAGAACCATCTATTGTGCTGGTGGGTGAGTCCTATTAATATGATCAAGGATTTTATTTTCTTTTCTTGTATAATTTGAAATACTTATCATGTTTTATTTGTTGCCAGATTTGTGATCGAAAAGGATGATCTTTATGATAGAGAGGGGATGTTAGCCTTGGCTCAAATAGCCCTTCAAGAGTTCTCCTCTGCTGAGAACGTACGTGCAAGTGTTATAGAGAAACTTGGGGCCAATTTTAGAACTTATCCAACCAAGTACTCTAAGTTCTACATGAAATGTGAGGAGCTTGGGTGGTTAGATGCCAAATGGGCATCCTTTCGAGTACCCAATGTAGAAGAAGTGCTAGTGCAAATACCACCATTCCCGACACCGTTCACACTGGGTGAGCTATATTATGTGACCCTTTTCCTGTAATTTGAATCAATTCAATTACTTAATAAATTTTTTTGTTGATTTTATTCTCAGTTACTACAGTGGCAACCAAATATAAGGAGGTTACAGTAATTACCTCAGGACATAATGAGGCTAACCCCCTCTTTAAGCATGTGGAGATTGATGAATCACAGTGTTGGATCTAGCAACGATTGTCAAGAAGGTTCAGGAGGCTGGGCTCATGGATCTCTTTTTAGCTATAAACCCAAGGATTCCAACTGTGGAAATGATTACCCTTGTCAGTTCTTTCACAGAAAGTGCCAACCACTTTCGTACATGGGTTTATAGTGTGCAAGTGGTGTTTAAAATCACCGATAGTCTTTTTTCAGATCTTTTTGGTGTCCCTTCTGATGGTTTACCCATGGGAAAAAAGACTAGTAAGGATGTAAACCATCAAGGAGGCATAGAAGAATGGTTAGGGACCGACAAGGATTGCAAAGGTATTTATATGAAAAAGGTTAAATTGGAGGTAGCCAAAAATATTTATATCATCTTCTAGGCTCATGCCTTTCCCAAGTTGCCCTCCTAAGGAAAAATTATTGGGGTAGAGTAGACCTAGATTATGAGAGATGTAATGGAAGAGGGAATGTGATATAATTGGGATAAGTATCTTTTAGAAGACCTACGGGCGAAAATGACTAGGCTACAGGGCAAACTTGATACACATTTCTATGTGCACTTTGCCTTTTTCATTGCTTGTTTACGATGGTTTGCTGAATTTTTGGTGGTCCATGAAAATGGGATCTAGGTGATATAGGATCATACCTAGATATCCAAACCATGGATCTACCACATATTTTGCACCACTCGATCTCAAGGCCCTTCGGAAGCTATCGGGGAGTCTTTTTCAATGATTACCAAGGATCGGGCAAGACCATCTTTTCATGCAAGTGACAGCTTCGGAGAGGCTCCCCCCACTAACATGGGCAATGTAGTGAGGGGAGCACACCTTATTGTAGAAACAATAATGTCAAAGTTTCAGATTAAGAAGCCTCATCTTGTAGAGGAGCCCTCGCATGTGAGCAAAGGGAAGGGCAAAAGGCTATGGATCAGAGTTCGCAATGTGTGGTCTGAGCTCATTGGTGAGTATTCCTTAGCTAACTTATTTGCTATGTTCTTTTTATTTTTATGGTTGCATATCTCTATTGGACTAGTAGCCTACTCTTGGCTTTTGCTTGAAAGATGATGAAGAGGCCTCTACTGTAGAAGAGGAGGCCCCTGTTGCTGAGGAGGAGGCTCCTACTGCTGAAGAGGAGACTCCTACTGCAGAGGAGAAGGCCCTCTTTGTAGAGGATCCTTTTGTAGAAAATGTCCCATATCATGAGGGACATATGATAGTAGAGGAAGCTGCTACACTCTTAAGGTAGCTTGAAGAAGAGGGGCTACATATTGAGGATGGTGAGTTTGCTGATTTGTTTGATAGTGTGCCGATGGGTGACCCCCCCAACTCTCACCCCTGAGAGTTTTTTGGGTAGGAGCTTTGCACTATCATTTATGTTATCCTCTCATTTTTACTCTCCTCTTCACAATGCTAAGATGCTTTACTACACAACAGGTACTACTTCTGCTAAGGGTCCTGAGTCTTCATCTACTTTCCACCTAGAGCCATGGGCAGAAACTCTAGATAAGTTTGCCTTTATGGAAGGCGTAGTAGATGACATAATTGACTGCCTAAAGCAAATTGACCTTAAGATAGCTGCACTTGGGCTATGGAATTTGCTTTTTATGTGTTGTTTTATTTTTGCTACCGTCCCATGACTAACACTTTTCTATTTTGGTGTAACAGCTTCATGGCTCAAATGGGATCCAAAATAGGTAGTTGAAGTCGAAGCTGTACCTGAACTCCCTCCAAAGATAATAGAGGTGTCTTGTCACATATATGACGTGTGCTACACTTAGCACTATCATTGTGGAAGTGTAGACGTGCTAATGAAGACCTTTGGAAATGAGTTTAGAAGCTCGAGAAGGAAAAAGCGAATCACATAGCTAAGCTAGAAGACTTGTGGTCATGGAATGAATTCCTAATGGCTTGTGAGAGTTTTGATGGTAGTTGGCATACAGAAATAATTGATTATCCTAGATATTGGTTGGATGTACAGGGAAAAATGAGGCCACACACGAAGTAATTGAACGTCTGCAAATTTATCTCTTGGCACAAAAGAATTAAGATTGGAAAGATTATAGTGCCAGAGTATATGAATGGGGGTAGGCACAGAAGAATCACAAACACATGTATAAAATGGAACATGCTGCTTATCGCCAAAAGTATAGAGATGCATCTGTAGAATGTTGTGGTCATGAGCTATTCCTTGATGCGATTGATGCTACCTGGGCCTATGATAAATTCACGAAGCATTTAGTGATTAGTGAATCTTCCAAGAGGGAGATGACCATGCCTTATGGGGAGGGCCACCCACATGGACGACTGTGGAGAAAGAAAATATTTTAGTAACTGTTGATTTTGGAGAAGAAGATTGGGAAAATTTAATTGAGGAAGAAATCCTTCAACGCTTAGCATCAGGCCTTGACAAGATACCACTAGAGATGGATGTTGACCCATCTTAGGTTAGCCAAGTTTTACTTTATTGCAGCTTATCTCATGATAGCCTTGTGCATTACCTTGCTCACTCATTGATTTATTGTCTTGTTCTTGATTCATGTAGGATCTCGTCGAGGATGTAGGACCTAGTGGGATAGTGGATAAGGACACAGGAAAAAACCCATAGCCTCTTCATTGATGTTCTACAATTTTAAAATGTAATCCTCGTTGTCAGGCGATGTTACAACTCTAAGTATGGACATAATTTTTGACTATGTATTTGCCTTTTAATGAGAAGTGAAGTGCTTGTTTTATTTTCTTTGTCTAATGTTTTTGTTGATGCATTTAGGCCCCTTGTGACCCCCCATGCTATAGTTTAAGGTCATTTCAAGTTGTAGCTAGTTTAAGGCCATTTCGGGTCGTAGCTAGTTTAAGGCCATTTTGGGCCATAGTAAGTTTAAGGCCATTTCAGGCTATAGCTAGTTTAAGGCCATTTTGGGCCATAGCTAGTTTAATTAACACAAAAGGTAAACACAATGTAAAATTGAAGCTTGTACAAGCAACAGTGTTAAAACAAAAGAATGAGAGAAGTAAAATAGGGTCATGCCCTAATCGTGTAACTATTTCCTAACTTGATGTGGGTTAGGCGAGGCATATGGCATGGAAGAATTAAAGTGATATTCCTCTACGATATTATCAGTTGTTGAAAAAGGCAACTCTGACCATATAGTTTGTTTATGTAGGTCATCAGTTTTGTTAGGCTTATTGGTGGGGGAATGTTGGGTTTTAATGTGGACAGGTGACACACCTTCGAAGATTTTTATCTGTGACCCTTGCTCCATGTTTATGTTGTTTATCGAGGGGCTACATCATCGCCAAAGATCATCACTTCTCTACCTACATAGGGTAGATGGATCTCTTGGTGTATTGGAGAAGAGATATCCCTTAGCTAGGCTAACCAAGATCTTTACAAGATCAAATTTAACCTAAGCATCTCTTTCACCATAATGAATTCTGGACTAGTGGAGAACTGATCCCCTGCTACAAAGTTGATAATGATGGCCCCTTTGACCACAACGTGTGTCCTGTTGAAGGACTTTAGACAAGGAGTTGTCATGGGCTTGATTTCGTCCACTAGGCCTAGCTTGTCAACAACAGAAAATAGGATTACATTAGTTGCGACTCCATTGTCAAGGTGCACCCTATGAATCTTGTATTGACCTACCTGAATCGTTATGAACATAGGGGCAGTGGTTACCTAACCCTTTTTAGAATCAGCTTTAATAGCTTCATCATGAAAAGTCAAGTGAGTTGCCTGTGTTTCTTTAGCCATAGATGGAAGCATAACAGCATAAATGGCTATTTCCTTTGCGAGCATGTCTTCTTTAACAAGTATAGATGCCAACATGTGGATCAAGGCTTCACAGTGTGCTCTGGAGGTCATTATTAAATCATACAATCTTAATGTTGTATTTTTTTGTTTTAAAGTTTATTTGACTTGTGTAAGGGTGTCTAGAAAGTATTGCCCAATGCCTGATAGTTTTGTAGTTTTTACTTCCTCCATGTGCCCTGAGAGACGAATTTCTTGAAGAAAAGAGGACTTGGCTTTTGGTTGAGCAGCAGGCTTTTACGCCTCAGTAGTTGCTTGTTGTGAATGCATTTCTGTTTATCTTTAAATTGTGAGGCCATGGGAATTGCCAATAAAGGGATGGGCTTACGGGGGCCTAGCACAGTACGTTCTCTAGTCATCTTATCCACTAAGTGCTTGTCACATTTTCTTAGGCAAGGAGGTTGTGACGTAGTTCCAACCATCGGACTCTGGGTAGGTGGTGAGTTTGTATGCTTTGGTACCCTTATAACAAAAGGCACTTGCATTGTTGCAACAACGTGTTGAGGGGCCTTACCTACAAAAGGGGTATCGGGCCCCTATGGCGGCCTCTTAATAACAAAAGGAGGCTATGGGCTAGGTGTCACTGAAGTTTTAGTACCTTGAGAAGGTGCATGGACTACAAATGGCTTATGTGTAGATTCTATACCATCATCAACGCTAATAACATTAATAGTGCTACATTATTAGCATTCAACAGGTCTTCGTAGATGTTCATTAATTGGTTTTTTGGCTGGATAGGACTAGTTTCCTCAAGAACCAGCTTACCTTGATTAATCATACATTGGATGTTGTCTTTTAATTCTAGGCAATAGTTAATGTCATGACCACACAATTGGTGGTAGTTATAGAATTGTTCAAGCCTAAAATTTTTAGGCATAGGAGACTTGTTAGGCATGGCTACAGAGGGGTCTCAAAGGATTTCATAATACCTCTCATGATGCTTACGGGCCTCCTCTGACATTTGCTTAAATTGAATGCACCCAGCATTCAATAGTTGGTCCAATAGCTTCGATAGCTTAATCAGCAATGGGATGTATTTAGAGCGATCCTTACACTCAAAATTTGGCCTTGGCAGAGTTTGTGCTGTAGCCGTTGGTGCTAGCGGTTGGCTAGCTCTCGCATTGCTAGAGCTTGGCATTTTAGTGGTAGCGGTCATGAGCTTAGGAATTTTGGTTGCCCTCTTGTTGTTATTAGGCTTAGTTTCGTTAGCTACAATGGCCACAATGGTTATTACAGCATTTCCCTTTTCCTTTTCTTTCTTCACATGTGCATTTTTGTAAGCTACATAGGCTAGGTCTTTACTAGCTTCTGTTGCATCTTGTATACTTCTTGTTTGTGCAAAAGCCTAGCTAAGAGAGTGTGGCACTAAATAATATAGCTTAGAATTAATAAAGCCATTCATAGCAACCTTGAAAATAGCAACTAAATGGGCTTTCGCAATTGGTTCATGAATTTCATTTAAGGCAACACTCCAACATTGTATGAATTTCTAGATAGATTCTAATGGTTCCTATTTGACATTCATCAGTTGATCTAAGGTGACCTCTAGCTTCAAGTTATACTTGAAGCGAGTGACAAACTGACTTAACAATTCTTCCAATGTTGAAATAGATGCTTGAGAAAGTGCACGATACCAGTCCAAAGATTTGCTAGTCAAGGACATGGTGAAAACACAGATGATTGCATGCAACCATGGTTGTAGTAATAGGGACTTAGATCTAAAAGTAACTAGATGGACGTACAGATCACCCTCTACATTGTATTTTGTGAACTGGGGGAGTTGCATCCTAGGAGGCAATGTAAGTAAAGGAACAACTGGGCTAATTGGGTCATCATGATAAAAGTCCATTACTTAGATTTTTTTAGAGTCGGTGGCTTTAAGCTACTTAACTTCATCAGTGAGGGTCTAAATGAGCTGAAAGGCTTGGTCCAGACCTGGGGGTGCTACAAAAGGTTGCATGAGTTGGATTGCTGGTGGTATTGCCAGCGCAAGCATCATTGGTGGTGTTGTTGGTGCAGCCATTGATCCCATTGTGGGTGTTGTCGAAGCCACTCCCATTGGTGGTGCCGTCTGGGCAGCCTTCAATCTTGTGGGTTATTTTGCTAGAGTGACCACCATTGGTGATGTTGTGGGAATGGTTACCTATCCCATTACCAGAGCAGTCCATAGCCCCATGGTTCTTTTCACCATATGTGAGGCTTGATACATTTGAGGTTGCACATACTATGGCACCTAAGGCATTTGGATGGTAGGAAAGGATGTCGTTGGCCACCACGTAGTTGAGGTTGGGGCTACTACTGACAGTGGAATTGGTGTAGAAGAGGCCATGGAAATAGGGCTTCTATGCGATTGCGATGTAGGCATGGTATGTACATATGGTAACATAGGCATCACAGATGTTGGTTGCTTAACTTGAACAGACTATGAAGGGATGATAAAGGGGAACGAAGTTGAAGACCCTACATGTTGCTGTGTTGACAACATTTTGTGGCCACCCACCACCAAGGAAGGTATGGGCTGTAAAAGTGTTGTAGTTGTTGTTAAAGAGGTGGAGGATTGTCACGGGTGTAGATATAACATAGAAGTGGTCTGTGAACATGTGGTGTAAAGTGGGCCACCACTTTTAAAATGGGACTCAGGTTCCTCTTGTCCATCGTGAAGGGGTTCCTCATAGTGAGACATCATGTCTCAATCTTTTGACCCACTCAGTTGAATATGTTGATTTAATATCCATTGAAGTATTTCAATGAGTGGTATAATGGCCTCACGAGTAGGAAGGGACTACCTCCCATTCCAGTGAATAATTTCAAAGTTACGCTTTTCTTCAAATTCCTGACGGTCCAGTGGTAGTTTTGCTTGGATCCTTGCACATAAGAAGTTATGAAAACATCGATGGCTGGAACACTGAGAGGTCACTGGGCGTATAGCCTAACATCGGATTCGTGCAAGGGCTGTGCTAGAGTAAATGGAAGCAAGGTGCCCTAAATGGTCTGGTCGATTAGAGAGGGACTTAATTGGTGTACACTAAATGTTTGTTTTAAAGATGTTATGTGCAAGTTAAGCAATGAGATACATGCGTAAATTGATGGAGAATAATGCAAAATACGTTGATAGCAAAACAAAATGAAACAGGCTTAAGCGAGAAGGTGCACCGCCCGAATATCGGGGGGATCTGATCTTTGTTTAGCTGAAGGTGTACAACTAATGTGCAGTGTGGACAGGCACAGCTTACAATGAAGCAGTATGGTCACAACTCCTTGAACTGTTGTCAACAGCTTGCTAATAGGAACCTTCTGCTTGCCGGTTTCCTTGCCACAACTAATCGCCAGAGAGCCAAAATTCCAAAATGCTAACCAAGAAGCCAACTGCCAGAGAAGTGATTACAAAACCCAATAATGCCAAAATCCCACCATGCTCAAAAAAGCCAACCATAGGAAAGATGATTCCAAAAGTGAACCCCTTTGAACATTGTTTGCTAGGGTATTTATAGAGCCAGGAGTAAGAGAAAAATGTGGTTTGGATGCCACGTGTCCTGGGTCCCACAGAGTACAAATGTGAGTGTGCCATATTGCTGTGTAATGCTGGATGTGAACCTACTACACTATGACCTTACTGCTTAAACTGCATGTGCCAGGATCTAGTGAACTACCATGTTTGTTATGAAATAAAAATGCCAACAATGGAGGCAAAGTGGAGCCTGTGCTCTAGGATTATGTCTTCCCTACTCTTGTGAGCAGGGTCAAGCATAGGGACAACTTTGGGGGATAGTAAGGGTAGTGCAAAATAGATAAAACTTGCTAATTTTGTCCATTGAAGAAATGCCAAGGCGGGAGTGACCCTTGCCAACAAGCTCTGGAGCTAACTGGATATGTCCTAACACTTTCACATGAGTGTTATGCTATTTACGCTACCCAGCATATCAGTGTGGCGTAAACACCTGCACACTATGCTACGTAGCGTAGCCACCAGTCTTGAAAGAAATCTTGCCTAAAAGCCAAAAATACTTGTCTGAGGCTTGGCTAGGCAAGCAACTGCAACCTTATCCTTCATGCTGAAAAGTCCTGAGACCTGTGAAGTTCATCCTTGGGACACTTTTAGGCTTTGTGTCCCCGCTACGCTGTGCTATGCTATGCAGCGTAGCACAACGTAGCGACTAGTGTGACATGAATTTCGGTCTGATCTGCAATGTTTTATCAAGAAACTTTGCTTGGGGCCATAGGGCAAAGTGGGATAGGTAGTCTTGGAGGTTGGAGTGTGGCCAAGTGCAATTCTCTTGCTGGAACTACTTGGTAGAGGCCCTTCATGCATTCTATCCCTATTACGCTATGCTACGCTGCATAGCGTAGCATCTTGTGTTGCTTGGATTTTGACTTACCTTGCAAACATTTTGTCATGGGATGATGATCATGTCCTGGCATGATGGCAAAACATGCATGCTTACTCTGTAAGAGCAATCTACGTAGGAGTATCATCACGGTAAATCTTCGCTACGCTGTGCTATGCTGAGTAGCGTAGCACAGCGTAGCACTCAAATTGAGATGATTTCTGATGAACTTTCCACATTTTTCTGCGTCATGTTGCTCATGCTTTAAGGATGAAGTGGGGCAGATACCTTGGAGGGCTAAGTTGTTTTCAGTCTGCATCTTTGATGCCCGTTCAGTCTCCTCAAGGCCTGCTACGTTGTGTAGTGTAGTAGGTTCCTATAGTTAGAAAACTTGCCAAACTGTTTCACTCATCCTCAATACTTTTGGCAGCTCCTAGCATGGTCCCTGGGTAAACTGTTAGCCAGGTCAAGTGTCAAGCTGGGCAAGCTAGAGGGTGTAGTAAGCCTGTCAGCCTAGGTGATAGAAAATTTTCCAGACTGTACGGTCTACCCCCAGTGCCTCTTTCATGCAAATTGGCTCCATGGCTGGGTGCTACATTGACTATGCTACAGAGGGTGGCAGGCAGGCTAGGAAGTAACTCTGTAGGCATTAGGACTTCCAGGATGCCATGTCATCTGCACAGTCCATCATGCCACCATGCTTGCAAGGATCCTTGCCCAAATTCTGAGACTGCTGAATCATGAGAGTCCCAATATTTATGGTTTTTCAATGGACCCTCTTTGTTGATGTCTGGAGGATTTTCTCAAGAGATGTCGACAAAGAAAACAAAACACCATGAAGAACAAAACACCAACATTGCTTTTCAGTGCTCGCTCAGATGATGCTTCACTACATCTAAGAGTGCCGGGAGAGTGATGTAGCATTGTGGGTAAGGGATGGATTTAAGGAAATAGGTTTGGGAAAGGGAAGAGTGCAACACCTTGAAAAACTATTGCCATAGCGTGATCCCTCATCAGAGTGCTTATGAGGAAGTTAGCATACATGGGTGTCCTTTTTTTGTTGGCCTTTGACCTCTCACCGGAGTGCTTAGAGATGGTCGATTTATGGCTGAAGCGATTGTAAAGCAGTTGCTGTGCCATTTTTTAGTCACTTATCTCTCTTTTTTTGAGCTTTTTTGCTCTTTTTACATTTTTGTACTTTTCCTTTGCTATACACCCATGTTGACTTGCAAATAACCTGTTGTTGCAAAATAGGTGTTTCCTCCCCAAGATGAGTTGTGTTACATCCATGTGGGGCTTTGACCTACCTATAGATGCTTCCCATGGGGTGAGTTGTATTATGCCCATTATGGACTTAGGGGTTGGGCATGTGAAAGGGCTTTGTGCATTGGGAAATCTTGTAAAGAGGATATGAAAAATTACAAGTATAAGGAATGGAGGCTAAACTGGCTGAAAGGGAGAGTAGGGTGTGCACTCCTAAGTAGTTAGGCTTATCAAAGTGATTACTTTGGAACAATGTAGTGTCTTGCTCTCATGGTAAAGTGCATCTCTGAACAATGCCATCTTGGCTTTTATCCTACAAACACAATAGAGAGAAAACTAGAAAAATGACCATCAAGTGAAGTGAGGGCAGAGTCCTGCTTTCTCGTGACACCACCTGGGTGGCAAATGTTACATCTAATGCACACAATGTCTAAAGCAAGAAGGCTAGCATAGGTTCTAACAACAGAAGGTCAGAGAGGTTACCACTGAAAATGTTAGGAGCGGTGATGACATGGGTGCTCAGGATTCCTCGCCCAAGGCAAACATCATGTAATCTAGCTACAAGGGGATAAGCCTAATAGCTGAACACCTTTGTGACTTAGACGATGGTGAGGGCTGGAGGATGGAAACCTTGTGGTTGGGCCACAATAGTGCTGAGACTCCAGTAGCAGATGCTAACAGCAAGAGCTACTGCTAGGATGACTGGCTGTGGTAGCGGTAGCTCTGGAAGGTTAGCAAGATGTAAACGACATCTCCGGAAGATCAGCAAGATGACAAGGGCAGTGACACTGCATGTGTTCTAGAGGATGTTTCCTTAGCAACGTGAACTGCATTCTAGAACTGCAACATCCCACCCTGTGTTGTTCAGGAGTTGTGGAAGTGTGCACGCTCGCTTGTACATAGGAGTCACATGTGTGCGTTGGGAAGCGTTGCACTATGAACCTAGTTTAAAGTCTTGGTATACTATCAGGTGTGCTAATTTAAGGTCTCAACAGACTATGATGTGCTAGTTTAAGGTCCTAGCAGACCATTGTGCTAGTTTAATGTCATAGCAGATGGTGAATGGCTAGTTTAAAGTCATAGTGGATCATGCTATGGGTGCTAGTTTTACGTCATAGCCCAAGGACGTGCTATGCTAGTTTAACATCATAGCGGATGATCTGTGCCAGTTTATAGTCATAGCGGACTATCTTTGCCAGGTTTATATCATAGTGGACGTTCTATGCTAGTTTTACGTTGTAGTGGACATGTTGCTTACCTTGCTTTGTACCTGATGCAATCCTTTGCATCAAATGTAGTATGGCTTGAGGTACAAGTGGTTGATGAGATTTCAAACTCGTTGCCATTCAGGTCAACGAGTTTGAAGGCCTCGTTCTCATAGGATTTCGTGACTACAAAAGTACATTCCCAGTTTTCTGAGAATTTGATTATAGGTTCATGAACAGCCTTGAGGACTAGGTCCCCCTTTTTGATTGGCCATTGATGTCGGCTGTAGTGATGCTTTTTTCGTTGCTTGTCTTGGTACCATTTGATGCAACCAAGTGTTTGGGAATACTCCTCCTCTATAGAGTCAAGATCAATGATCCTTGAATCATTGTTTTGAGTCTCATCTACAATGTTCAAAAGGATTATTCGAAGTGATGGAGCCTGTAATTCAAGAGGTAACACCACTTCAGATCTGTAAACAAGACTATAATGAGTCTTACCTATAGATTTTCTGCATGTCGTACGGTAAGCCCACAACACATAGAGGATTTGCTTATGCCATCACCTCTTGCTGCTGCTAAGCATATTTTTCAAAAGGTTAATTATGTCTTTGTTTGTTGCCTCTACTTGACCGTTCACTTGTGGGTAGTACATCGATGAAAAAGAATGCTTGATGCCAAGGTTGTCGCAAATGGTTTTGGTTTTCATGCTACTAAATTGTGGCCCGTTGTCCATCACAATAGTCATGGGAAGACCAAACCTTGTGATTATGTTATCTAGGATAAAGTGGAAAACCTGTTTAGATGTGGTCTTTCTCAGGGGTAGCCTCTACCCACTTTGTGAAGTATTTGGTTGTGGTGATAATGAAGCTATGTCCTGTAGAAGACTTGGGTGTGATGGGTCCTATGATATCTAGTCCCCAACGTTGGAATGACCACGTGATTTGTGTAGGATGTAAATCAGTGGGCGACATGTATATGAGATTTGCATGGCGTTGACTTACATCGCATGTCCTAACTTTGGCAAGGAAATCTCGTTCTATGCAAGGCCAGTAGTACCCTAGGCATCTGATTTTTGCTTCCATAGCCCTGGGAGCTAAGTGCCCTCCACATAGTCCCTCATGGACTTCATTAACAAATTTTCATGCTTCTTCCCCACTAACGTAAGTTAGCAATATCCCATCAAAGGAGCATTTGCATAAGGTGTTATCTCCTACGAGGACATATTGCCGTGCTCGCTTCCGTATTACATCCTTTTAAGTAGACATCAAGCCGTGTTGGTGTTCACCATGTTGAAGGTAAGCTTTAATGTTAGCATACCACTCTTGGGTATTTTTTGCACTTACAGATGCAATGTGTGCCGCTTGAGTAATAGGATTTGTGCATTCTATTATTAAAGTAGGCAAGGTTGCAGATAGGTGCGATGGCATGTTTAATGCTAATGTGGCTAGTGCATTAGCTATTGTGTTCTCGTTACGAGGCACGTGTTGAATGTCTAATGTTGTAAACTACTTTAGTAGACTCTTAGCTAAATCGCAATAAGGTTGTAAATGTGAAGCCTTGTAAGCATAGACTTCAATGATCTGGTTGATAACTAATTTCCTGTTGCCTTGGATTGCCAAATGTTGGATCTTTAGCTCTTGAGCTACTAGGAGGTCCCTAAGGAGTCCTTCATACTTGGCCACCTTGTTGGTGCAAAGGAATGCAAAATGGAACACGAAGAGTTAAATTTCCCCAGAGGGAAATGTAAGAACTGTGGTGGCACTACCACCTCATGTAGTTGAAGCGCTGTCAAAATGTAAACTGGCTTCGAAGTTAGATGGTACAAGATTTACACTATTGATATGCTCATCTGGGAATTTGGGTTCTATTATTACTTGATCATCAACTGGTGAAGTTGTAAGTTGTGTGGCTATTGCTTGACCCTTTGTTGATGATTGTGCTACATAATGTAAATCAAATTCCGCCATTATATATTTCCATTGAGCTATCCTACTGCTCTCGTATAAGTTAGTTGTGATAGCCCAAAGTATGTTGCCTTTTCATATGATATTAACTTTGTTGCGAAACAAGTAATGTCCTCATTTTTTAAGCGCAAATACTAGGGTGAGAATATTTTTTTACCTCATTGTACCTTGCCTCGTAAGCTATTAATGCATGGCTTATGTAATAGACTGGGATTTTAGACTCGTCATCTCTTTTCTGACATAGCAATACTACAATAGATGTGTCCAAGGTGGCAAGGTAGATGTAGAAAGGCCTATCCCTTTGTGGTGGGTAAACAGTTAGGGGATGCAAAAGATCTTTCTTTAGGTTATCAAAGGCTTGTTGACATTGATCCGTCCACTCAAAGTTGATCCCCTTCTTGAGCAGGTGTTGCATGGGGTGTAGCTTGTCTATCAACCTTGCGATAAACCTTCTAATAAACTATATGCTACCTTGCAACCAGCGCAACTCTTTAAGGTTTGTAGGTGATGCTAAGTTGATGATGGCCCTCACTTTATCGGGGTCCACTCATATTCCTATTTTCGACACTACAAAACCTAGCATGTGTCCGGTTTTAACTCCGAAAACACATTTCTTAGGGTTGAGGCATAGGTCATGCCTATGAAAACGTTGGAGGACTATATTGAGATCCTTGGGATGATCAATAGCTTTCTTAGACTTAACTACTATGTCATCAATGTAATTGTTTAATCTCTTTAAGAGGTAGTCACTAAAAATGTATGTCATCGCTTGTTGATAGGTTGCTCCAGCATTTTTCAATTTAAAGGGCATCATTGTGTAACAAAAGGTTCCCCAAGGGGTCATGAAAGTGGTTGCCAATTGATGTTCCAAGTTTATACAGATCTGGTTATAGCTTTAGAACCCGTCCATGAAGGACAGTAAGGCATGACCAGCTGTAGTGTCGATAAGTTGATTGATAGTTGGCAATGGGAAGTCACCCTTAATCGTTGCTTTGTTCAGGTCCCAAAAGTCTATACAAATTTGTTTACCTCCTTTTTGTTAGAAACTACAACGATGTTTGATATCCATTCTGAGTAATTGACCGCCTGAATGAAACTAGCTTGTTAAAGCTTGGTGATTTCATTGTGTATAGCTAGTGTAGTCTCCAATTTGATTTTGTGGGCTTTCTATTTAACTGCTTTGACATGTGGGTCAAAGATAATGTTATGTTGTATGAGCCGCGAGTCCAGTCCCAACATGTCATCATATGACCATGCAAACAATTTAACATTATCATTGAGAACTTTTGAGATGTTTTGTT
Organism: Gnetum montanum; assembly: GCA_015680685.1. NCBI lineage: Eukaryota > Viridiplantae > Streptophyta > Gnetopsida > Gnetales > Gnetaceae > Gnetum > Gnetum montanum. Next base: position 154,070 of record MNCI01030886.1, on the reverse strand, counting down.
GTACTTGTGGATGTAATATGGAGCTAACCTTCAAGGTTTTTGCTTCACCTCTAGTGGGAGTTACAGGGATTTCAATAAGAAGATCCTCAGTCACATCCCCAACCTCTAAGTCTAAGGCTTGGGCCAGATGTTTTGGCCAGTCTAGGGATGTTTTTAGGGATGCTACGATGTCATGAGAGGATAACTCAAATTCTACCAATTCTGGATTCAAGCATCTTGTAAATCTTCCATAGGGACTTTTCAAGGTCAAAGGCAAACAAAGGTCACCATGCATAGCCATTTCTCAGTTGGACCTATCACAATAAGAAAATAGACCAAGTTAAGTGATACATGTTTGAAGCAAAAGTATGTAATGAATATATGGAAAGCAATAATGCAACATAAGATAGTTGCCAGTTTAAGGTCTTAGCGGACCACCACTATGCAAAATTTGTAAATTGAAATTCCCAGTTTAAGGTCTTAGTAGACCGTAACTATTTAATATTATGAGTTAAAGTTGCGAGTTTAAGGTCATAGCGGACCATCACTGGGTCTAAAATGTAAAATGAATGCTAAAATTGCTAATTTAAGGTAATGGAGGACCATCACTGGGCCATACTATAAGTTAAAATTTCTAGTTTAAGGTCTTGGAGGACCGTAACCATGTAATATTTGTAAAGATGAAGTGAAAATTTTGGTGGACCCACTCGTTATGTTGCAGCAGAGTGCTACGCTGCGACGGGAACATACCACGCTATAGTAGTGCTACGTTACAGAGGTGTTCCGTGTTATTCAGGACATGAAAGTGATAGTTTTTTTACCACATTGACTATAAATAGGGGGTTACCCCCTGGTAAACTTGTCATTTGTTAGAGCCAAGACTTAGAGCATAGCGTGGTCAAGCTGAGAGAAAGAGAGAGCGTAACAAGCATAACGTAGTAGTTGATTCAATCGATACACCCGAGTTTGTGAGTAAGTAATGGCACACAAAAGCAAACGCAGGCATTAGGGGCTTACCAAGGTGGACGAAGTGAATCACACCCTGGGATGCCTCTCTAAGGCATGCGTTGAGGAGTGGTAGGAGGGTCCATCTGCTCAGTAATTTGCTACACTACCCTCATTTTCGTTATGTGATGTATCAGGTTAAATTGTTGTTGCCGTTACTATTTTGGTTGTCACAGTCATCATTGCTGCAACTTTTTTCATTACTTTTGTTGCTATTTTGGCCACTGTGTTGTGGCTATTGCCACTCTGGCCACAGTGGCCATGGTGGTTTCTATGCTACGGTTGTGTGTGGTACTGCCTCGACCATCATTGTTAAGAATGGTCACTTTGCTATCGTAGGGGTTTGGGTAGTTCTTGGCAGCGTAGCGTACGCTGAGTGTAGCATATTGCCCTTAGAAGGGATTGTTTGTTTGCAAAGTTTTGGGGCAGCGTAGCACACACCTGGTATAGCATAGCACGAGCAAAGGGGGAGTTTATTGTGTTTATGTTTTGTCTGGGCATGTTTCATGCGGTGGGGTAGGGTCGGAACAATGAGAGTGTTGTGAGTGCTTTTTCATAGGCCATGTTGTTTCAGTTATTATGACTATTATATTGTTACATTTTAGTTCCTGTTACGCTATGCTATTATATTGATAGGCCCATTAGGCCGTTATGCTGGCAATCTATCATGCTGCTACATTGTTAAACCCATAACACTGCTATGCTACTAAATTTGCTACGCTGCTAAATTTTCTATGCTCCAATGCTTGTTACAATATTTTTCTTGTTACATTGTTACATGTTGTGCTTGTTATATTGTCACACTTGTCACATTGTTGCATCTGTTGTACTTGCCACTTTGCTACACTGCATGAGGTGTAGTCATCCTGCTACATTGCTCATAACGCTGCTGTCACCATTATGAAAAGTGTCATTGTTACATGATGCTGTACAGAGCATGTCTACTATGCTACATTGTGTAGGGTGTAACCGTTACATTGTAGGGTGCACCTACTATGCTACACTATGTGGGGCCTAGCTGCTATGCTACACACAATGTTTAATTTTGTTTTATCTAGGACTTATTGTTTCACGCCTAAGGGAAGAACTATACAACAAGAGTTACACTACACTACTTGGTACTTGTCACTTGATTATTGCACTAATGCTTTCTTATTTTATCGCATAGGGTCTTGCTAAAACCTATCCTGATAGTCCTCGAGCTGGTAGGAGTCCTGTGCTACCTTAGTGAACCCATGGCCAACGTCCCCCCTCCCCACGCACGGGTAGGACATCAGGCAATCTGGTTTTGGGAGGGTACATGAGACTTCCTAGAGTTCCTCCTTTACCATTTTATTATGATCGTGTGGTCACACCTATCGGCTGAGATAACCACTGTACTTACCAAAACATTGTTGCTCGGGGAAAACTGGGGCATTCTAAAGTTCATGGCTAATGGATCAATCGAAGGTGAAGGGGCAGAAGGCTCAAACCAGCACCCATGAGACTTGAGGTGCTTAAGTTGGATTTGGGAGATGCTTGAATTCAAATGCTACCATCTATACAACACGTTGTATGTTGCCCGTCACATGAGCACCTGCTTTCAGAACCCACCTGGAACCGTTTATTGTGCTGATGGGTAAGTCCTGTGTAGATGTTTTAATCATGTTGTATCGTTTGCCTTGCACTAGTCAAATATTCTTACCATATTTTGTATGTTGCCAAGTTTTATATTGACGAGGATGGTCTTCATGGTAACACGGATACATTGGCGTTGGCCCAAATGGCTCTACAAGAGTTCTCTTCTACCGGGAACGTGCACGCCGATGTCATAGAATAACTTGGGCTTGATTTCAAAGCCTATCCAACTAGGTATTCCAAGTTCTATGGGAAATGTAAAGAAGTTGGTTGGTTGGATAGCGAATGGACATCTCACTGACCGCTTACTATCGAACACGTTTTGGTGGAAATTCCACCATTTCCTATGCCATTTAAACCTAGTATGTTAAACCGTGCATTTTTTATGTGTCCAAGTGATGATTTGCTTTTGCTTTTGCTAACCATTGTAGTAGAGAGAAAATCTCAAGAGGTCACAGGTGTAAAAAGACCAACCTCTTCTTTAAGTACAGGGAGGTGGACGAGACTTAGCTTTGGCTTTGCAATGGGGCACTAGCCACCCTGGTTCACAACATTCAAGAGGTTGGGCTCATGGATTTATTCCTGGCTATAAATCCAAGTGTCCCAGTTGCAGAAATGCTTTCCCTAGCTGATTCCTTCTTCAAAAAGGCTAATTGCTTCTGCACAAGTGTTCACAATTGTTGGCACATTTGGCCATTCCATGGAACAGTAAGAGTCATCTTGAACATTATTGTAAGAATAGGAGAATGTGAATGTGTTATTTCATATCATTGGTATGGAATTTAGGGGGTGGCCCATAATGGAATATTGGTGTGGAAAACAAAGAATACTAGGAATAATCATGTTGCTACATACAATAGTCCAAAAATATATTTTTTTTAAAAAAAAGAGAGAGGGGATATACTACCGTAGCATATTTTCAATCTCTCAAGGAGGCGGTGAAAGGTTTGAAGGAATAAATAACAAATTTTTTTTAAATGGAGAAACATCGGTTCGAGCTTCAAAGGACACCAAGGGTGAGAGTCATGGAAATGGAGAAGATACGAGTTGCAATTCCTGAAGAAGTAAAAATAGCAAAACCAAAAAACAGAGATCATTCCATAAACGACGCAGGCCTGTATTCTAAATTTTTTCGTTGAAAATGCATTTAAATCGCGACCCTGGCTTAGACGCGCATAACTGCGGAAGGTTTCAGATCTATAAAAAAAACGTAGAGAAAGCAAAAATGAAGTGATGAAGAATGAGAAAAGGCCCTAAATTTCTCTGAAATGACGGTCCTACGGTGTTGCACCTTCCCAACTCACTGGAAGAAACAGCACAGTTCCTGTGAGCACATTGACCCAAACCCTTGCCATAAGAAAAAATTTCCCGCAGTAGCAGGAGCCCCTAAGATTGTTGCTACCCATAAGAGCTTCGCGGTGGTAGTTCTTTTAATTTTAGTAACAAAATATTCAGTTTTGGGTTTCTGTTTTAGACCTACACCTTCAACGCCATCATGGACGCTCTTAGAAAGATCCGCAAGGTGTGCACTACATAGAGGATTTTTAGGTTGTTTCGTAACTTACCTTACCCTTTCCTATAACCGGTGCCTAAAAAAGAGGCCTCCATGGCTCAGAACGTTTCTGAAAAATAAATCTGCCATGAATCCAACCATCGTCGTGAGTTGCAATACTTTGTTGCAGGGATTCTCTAGCTGCGACCTCACCAAACGAGCCTGGGCTTTCACAAGGAATGCATTTCAAATTTTTCAGGCGGTGAAAAATGGCAATCACAAATGTCATTCGCCCTAGAACTTGCAATCCGAAACAGCAGCCATGCCTGACGCTGAAGCATTCGATATCACATACCAGTCCACAAAAAGCGGCAACAAAGACACAAAGGCACACTGAGATAGGTGTCAAGAGATATTTTGGGCCGATGCTAGTAAATTAGAGTTGCAGTTCATCAGAAATAAAATTTTAAATGGTCTGCTGATTAATTTAATTTAGCAATGACACAATGTCACCTATGCTAATAGCATAAAGCCTCGGTTTTATACTTCCCTTTTAATTTAATTATTTCAAGGCTTCAAGACATTATTACTCAAACATTATTACTACCCATAACATAATTGTAATATTAATGATAAAATATTTGTAATATTATATTTATAATATTTACAAATATTGGTGTTAGCATAAATTCCTCCTAACTTTATGTACAACTTCCCAACTACTTAACTTCCCAATTAAATTAGTGAGAAATATCTTCTAATTACATGGGTAAGTTGTAACTCCCTTACTTGGGAGACAAGTTAGCTAAGATATTTTAAGTATGTAACCACCTTTGAACCCTTTAAAAAGGGAAGACATTGGGGTCTCAAAAAAGGACTTTTTGGAGGGGGAAGACATCATACTTGATAGAAGATATTTGATACATCATACTTGGAATAAGACATTGATACTACAATTTGGAAGGCTACTAGTTAGCACTTGGGCTCTCACTTGGAGACACACTTTGGATTCCGGGAAGAGCTTGTAAGAAGAAATTATGAAAGATTGCTTGTAAGATGACTTGCCAAAGAAAAGATTTTAGCCTCTTTGTCATGGTCCTGTGAGTTATGTTTTTTATTTTTTTTATTTTTTTTAAATTGTTTAGCTAGTGGTTTAGATAGTATCATCCTTGGCAAGTAATTTTGGGATTTTTAGATTGCTCTTATTGTTCTTGTTGCCCGATAGAAAATTTCTGTTAAAATTTTGCCATAGAAGTGCTTGTGTTTAAAAGACTTAAGAGCATTTTAGTAGTAAATTTTGTTATTGTGCAACGTATAGGAACTGCTATTGAGATCGTTGTAAGAGAGCCTCTGCTTGTAGTCATGCCGTTGAACGATTCAATAGTCAAGAGGGTTCAGCAAATCTTTGGTATTTTGATGGGACCAGAATAGATTTATTTTATCTTTAAAGTGAATCTCTGTGGTATTTCAATCAGAAATTGTCAAGTCTTTTGAAGGTTTTGCAGAATGAAATTTTTGATGTCCATTATCTAGCCAAAATGGAGTCGCGTACGTGGTAGTTTACGCAACAATTTTTGGTAGCATAGTAGGATTGTCTTGAAGAAATTTCTTATTTGAGCCTTGGAATTTTGAACAATTCATAGATATTGAATTTGGGATAGCTTTATTGCGAAGTGTTTACTTGTGTCATTTTACCTTGTTTAAATATTTGAGGTCCATGCAAATCTGCCTTCTTTTTTGTTTATTTCCATTGAATCTTGCTCTATTTCTAGTTTTCTTGTGGATCTGTCTCTTTCTGTGGGGAAAATTAAAAGTAGATTCGTAGAGTTGTGCTCAAATTTTTTTGCAAAATTTTATTTGTTACAAGTAGGAATTATAAGGACTGCGTAGACTAGGCAATTGAACAAAATTAGGAACTCTCAACAACTCACAGTACTTGGCAAAGTTGGCTGAATCTCTTTAAGATAATTCATTTTAGTTTACACACAAAGAAATCATTTCATATTTCACAACTGCACACCACAATAGCACACACACATACTCACATTAACTACTGAGTCTATTTGGAGGTATTTGGGCCTTGGTGTTACCAGAGACCAGCAAGCACCTAAATCCTGTTTGAGGACACTCGTTGGCGATCGCGTCCCAAACAGTCGCCAACAGTTATTTTGGCCCTAGAAGGAGGGCTGAAAATTTAGCCTCTAGGTTTATAAGCCTTATAATTTTAGCACATCAACAATTATTTGTTACTTAAAGGCTTAAGAAATTAGATACTATTTTCAGTTCATGACCAAGAAGATTGATAGTTTGGAAAATTTCAAAGTTTCAAAAGATATTCTAGATTCTAAGATTGATTCTTCATCAGAAGAAGAAGAAAAGAATNTACAAGCTAAGCAAGGAGTTAAAGATTCAATTAGAGATTTTAACATGAAGTTTCAATGAGTTTGAGGACTCTTTCAAAGACAATATAGGCCATCAGAAGAAATGCTTAAAGAAACTTATCTTAAGGTTGTCAACCCCAACATTTCAATTTGGTTAAGGAGAACTCCAAACTTAACTACATTGAATGACTACTTTAGTGAAGCTATACAGTGAGAAAAATAGTTGAATCCTGAAGAAAATATTGCAACTCAAAAAAGAGAAGAAAGAGTTATGATTCCTATGCAAGATATAGCTCAATTTAAAGCTTTACCAGGTCCATCTCATATTAAGATAGAGCAAGGACATGAAAGAGTAGAATTTGGAAAAGGTCAATTAATGAGAGATATGTCTAACAAAATAGTGAAACTTGAAAAAACATTGGCAAGAGTTAATATCAAGGAAGAAAGGAGAAATAGAAAGCATAAACATCAAGACACTAAGTTAGTAGAAGATGAGGATGAAAGTGACTTTATTATGTCCAACTTTCTTGATATTGAATCTGATAATGAGTTATC
>MNCI01030886.1:115233-145481 GCA_015680685.1 Gnetum montanum | reverse complement strand
GAAATCAAGAAGTTGTTGCAAGCATGAATCATATATCTAGTACGATATTCTACATGGCTTGCTAACCTTGTTCCAGTGAGAAAGACAAATGGTGATATAAGACTTTGTGTAGACTTTAGAAATCTAAATGATGCCTCAAAAAAGGATAAGTATCCACTTCCAAGAATTGATGAGATGTTGATTAAAGTCTCAGGTTGTCAAGTATATTCTTTCTTAGATGGTTTCTCAGGTTATAATCAAATCATGGTAGATAAGAATGATAGATACAAAACATCATTTATCATCAAATGGGGAAATTTTTCCTATCAAAGAATGCCATTTGGATTGTCAAATGCTAGAGCTACTTTTCAAAGAGCAATGGATTTAGCATTTAAGGATTGATTAGGAAAATTTGTGGTGGTTTATTTGGATGATATTACAATATTCTCAAAGAAAAAAGAAGATCATATTAATCATCTCTAGCAAGTTTTCGATAGATGTTATGAGTTTGGTATTTCATTAAATCCTAAGAAGTGTTTCTTCGGGGTTAAATCTGGAAGCCTATTAGGCCATGTGATATGTCAAGAAGGAATTTCCATACACAATTCCTGAATTCAAGAAGTACAAAATATTGAGCATCCCACAAGTAAGAAATCTCTTAGATATTTCTTTGGGAAGATAAACTTTGTGAAAAAGTTCATCCCTGGGTCTACTGAAATTAACAAACCTTTGATGCCTATGCTAAAAAAGGATGTCCAAGTAGAGAAAACACCAGAGTCAGAGAGAGCTTTATCAGAAGTTAAAATGGCCATACAAGAGGCTCCATATTTGGTAAAGCCTAGACTTAAAGAAGATTTTTGGTTATACTCTTTTGCTTCAAATGATTCTATCGCTGCCATTTTAACACAAAAGGATAGTGAAAGTCAAGATGAACCAATTGGATTTTTTGGGTATCAGTTGAAAGGTTCAAAGTTAAATTATTCAAACTTAGAGAAACAAGCTTTCGCAGTCGTCAAATCACTTTAGTATTTTAAATATTATTTGGAAAGTTCATTAGTCCATATTATGCTAATTGAACCTGTAGTCAAGCGATTCCTAGCTCAAAATGAGATTGGATTGAAAAGAGAAAAATGGCTTATAAAGTTGCAAAGTTTTAGATTTTCATTGGAAATATGCAAGACAATTAAGGGAATGGGATTAGCTAAGTTAATGACTAGAGAACGTGAAGTATGTACACTTGACTCCCATGAAGAGAATTGGTATGATGAAATTCTCGAATTTCTTAATACAAGGAAAATCCCAAATAATTTAACTGTACGTCAAAAGAGAGCTTTCTTCAAAAGAGCATGAAAATTCATCATTAAAGATGGTATATTATACAGAAAGGATTTTCGAGGGGTTTTATTGGAATGTGTTCATAATGATCAAATTTGTTTCATTTTGAAACAATTTCATGATCATTTGAATTTATTTTATGAATCCCCTAAGTCGACCATGCAACATATACTTCGATATGGATATTACTGGCCTTCCATGTATCAAGACATTAGTTCAAAGATTCAAAAATGCTATAAATGTCAAATTCATGGGCCTAGGAATAAAAGGGCTAGAGCCCCTTTAAAGCCAGTAGTTGCAGATAGACCATTTCAGCAATGGGGTTTGGATTTTACTAGTACAATTACTCCTTCAAGAGCTGGACACAAGTTTATACTCATAGCTACTGATTATTTCACTAAATGGTCTGAAGCAAAGGCTCTAAGAGGAAGTTCAGCATCAGATGTGATTAAGTTTCTAGAAGACCACATTCTAAGTAGATTTGGTCTACCCGAAGTGTTAGTATCGGACAATGGACCAGCCTTCAAATCCGAAGAATTTATCAGATGGACATCCCAAAAATCCATTTGCTTATTTTCTTCATCAAATTATTATCCTCAAGGAAATGGCCTAGCAGAATCCACCAATAAAAAGCTTATTGCTTATATCAAGAAATCGATGGATGGGAATCCAGGAAATTGGATTGATTATCTACAATCCGCATTATGGTCAGATTGAATTAGATTCAAGAAAGCTATCGGGACATCATCATATAACCTAGTTTATGGTTTGCCAGCAAGAATTACAAATAAGATTGTAAGCTCAGCTTCTGAATTTGTTCAAATATATAGCGAAAGAACTAATAAAGATAGAAGTTTCATGACTTTACTTATTAAAAGAAAAGCTAAAGTAGAGAAAGCAAGGGATAATTTGTTACATAATACCTCCCAAGTTAAAAGATGGTTTAATAGAAAAGCTTTGAAAAGAACTTTCAAGATAGGGGACCTTATCCTATTATGGAATATGAAGAAACTAAATAAGTTTACCCTCACATGGTTTGGTCCCTTTCAAATTACAAAGCAATTGTCAGAGGATACTTACAAGTTATCAACTTTGGATGGCATGGAATTGCAATTTCCATATAATGTTTTGCATATAAAACATTATTTGGGACAATTGCATATAGCTTGAAGATATCATTACACAAAATAATATATGTATATACTATTAGGTAAATATTACTAGGAATATAGTATCAATTAATATGTTTAATTATGCTTTATTTAGATTAGAAAATAATTTTCCTTCAAGTAAGGCAAGTGGAAGCCTACAAGTGAAACAAGTGGAATTCTACAATTGTGACAAGTGGAGAAGGTGACTCATCCACTACTTAGTGAGGATTGTGACAAATGGTTGGAATGCCTAAAAAGAAGGAAACTTGGTTGAAGGTTCTTGGGGGGATGTTTAAATTTCTAGCACCTATAAAAAGAGGTTTAAGTTGCCTAAAATTTCATCATCTTTCAATTCAAGTTGAGTAGGAAGAGTAAGAAAGAGCTAATTTGAAAGAGGGAGATGGAGTTTGAGAAAGCAATGAGAAAGCCTTTTATTCCATATGTGATGGGATGTTGCCCTGAGCATGTATTGAAGGCTTATCTAAAGGCTAGATCTTGTGGAGCTCCAAAAGAGTATCCTTTTATGGCTTGGTTATCCGATGAATTTTCTTTTCTCACTAGAGGTTTGGATATAGAGTCCAATGTTTGGGGGTGATATCAAGATTGCTCCAAAGAAGAAGAAAAAGGAGAAGAGCAACCAACCTATGAAGAGTCATCATGGGGTTGGGGAGAATCTTTTGCCTCGCAAGAGGAAAATGAAGGACCTAATGGAGAAGAACAAAAGAGCTCATCTGAACAAGAAAATGAGAAAAGTGTTGAAGAGAAAGCTCCAGTAGATCAAGGTGAGAGCTCCACCAAGCTAGAGAACAACAGAACTGCCTTCATCACATTAGAGATTTCCTATGAAACAGTTAGAGAGATGAGGATTCCCACTAGGGTAACCCTCACAATTCAGTTTCCATCCCAAGAATAGTTCATGAAGGACTTGATAATGTACAGTTTGTTATGTATAGTTTGATTTTTTCTTAGGAATGAGGATTTTGTCCCATCACACCTTATGTTAAATGGGAATTTTCCTCAAAAAATATTTCTATTCAGTTGTAAAAATTTAATGGAAATTTCAGTATGTTTCAGTTTCAAAATGAAGCTGCATAAATTTCTTTAAGCTTTTAAGGGGGCAGAAATGTTGGCACATTTGGCCATTCCATGGAACAGTAAGAGTCATCTTGAACATTATTGATAGAATAGGAGAATGTGAATGTGTTATTTCATATCATTGGTATGGAATTTAGGGGGTGGCCCATAATGGAATATTGGTGTGGAAAACAAAGAATACTAGGAATAATCATGTTGCTACATACAATAGTCCAAAAATATATTTTTTTTAAAAAAAGAGAGAGGGGATATACTACCGCAGCATATTTTCAGTCTCTCAAGGAGGTGGTGAAAGGTTTGAAGGAATAAACAACAAATTTTTTTTAAATGGAGAAACGTTGATTCGAGCTTCAAAGGATACCAAGGGTGGGAGTCATGAAAATGGAGAAGATACGAGTTGCAATTCCTAAAGAAGTAAAAACAACAAAACCAAAAAATAGAGATCATTCCATAAACGATGCAGACCTGTATTCTGAATTTTTCTATTGAAAACGCATTCAAATTGTGACCCTGGTTCATACGCGCATAACTGCGAAAGGTTTCAGATCTGTAAAAAAAAATGCAGAGAAAGCAAAAATGAAGTGATGAAGAATGAGAAAAGGCCCTAAATTTCTCTAAAATCATGGTCCCGCAGTGCTGCACCTTCCCAACTCGCTGGAAGAAATGGCGCAGTTCCTGTCAGCACATTGACCCAAACCCTTGCCTTAATAAAAACTTTCTCGCAGCAGTAGGAGCCCCTAAGATTGTTGCTACCCATCAGAGCTTCGCGGTGGCAGTTCTTTTAATTTCAATAACGAAATCTTTAGTTTTGGGTTTCTATTTTAGACCTGCACCTTAAACTCCATCATGGATGCTCTCAGAAAGATCTGCAAGGTGTGCACTGCATAGAGGATTTTCGTGTAGTTGCAGGGTCGTTTCGTAACTTACCTTACCCTTTCCTGTAACCGCTGCCTAAAAAAGAGGCCTCCATGGCTCAGAACATTTCTAAAAAATAAATCCACCGCGAATCCAACCACCACCGTGAGTTGAAATACTTTGTTGCAGGGATTCTCCAGCTGTGACCTCACCAAACGAGCTTGGGCTTTCACAAGGAACGCATTTCAAATTTTTCAGGTGGTGAAAAATGGCAATCACAAATGTCATTCGCCCTAGAACCTGCAATCCGAAACAGTAGCCATGCCCGACGCCGAAGCATTCGATATCGCATACCAGTCCACAAAAGGCAGCAACAAAGACACAAAGGCACACTGAGACAGGTGTCAAGAGATATTTTGGGCCAATGCCGGTAAATCAGAGTTGCAGTTCATCAAAAATAAAATTTTAAATGGTCTACTGATTAATTTAATTCAGCAATCTCACAATGTCACCTATGCTAATAGCATGAAGCCCCGGTTTTAGACTTACCTTTTAATTTAATTATTTCAAGGCTTCAAGACATTATTACTCAAACATTATTACTATCCATAACATAATTGTAATATTAATGATAAAATATTTATAATATTTACAAATATTGGTGTTAGCATAAATTCCTCTTAACTTTATGTACAACTTCCCAACTACTTAACTTCCCAATTAAATTAGTGAGAAATATCTCCTAATTACATGGGCAAGTTGTAACTCCCTTACTTGGGAGACAAGTTAGCTAAGATATTTTAAGTATGTAACCACCTTTGAACCCTTTAAAAAGGGAAGACATTGGGGTCTCAAAAAAGGACTTTTTGGAGGGGGAAGACATCATACTTGATAGAAGATATTTGATACATCATACTTGGAATAAGACATTTATACTACACTTTGGAAGGCTACTAGTTAGCACTTGGGCTCTCACTTGGAGACACACTTTGGATTCCAGGAAGAGCTTGTAAGAAGAAATTGTGAAAGATTGCTTGTAAGATGACTTGCTAAAGAAAAGATTTTAGCCTCTTTGCCATGGTCCTGTGAGTTATGTTTTTTATTTTTTTTATTTTGTTTAAATTGTTTAGCTAGTGGTTTAGATAGTATCATCCTTGGTAAGTAATTTTGGGATTTTTAGATTGCTCTTATTATTCTTGTTNGATTCAATAGTCAAGAGGGTTCAGAAAATATTTGGTATTTTGATGGAACCAGAATAGCTTTATTTTATCTTTAAAGTGAATCTCCGTGGTATTTAAATCAAAAATTGTCAAGTCTTTTGAAGGGTCTGTAGAATGCAATTGTTGACGTCCATTATCTAGCCAAAATGGAGTCTCGTACGTGGTAGTTTACGCAACAATTTTTTGTATCATAGTAGGATTGTCTTGAAGAAATTGCTTATTTGAGCCTTGGAAGTTTGAACAATTCATAGATATTGAATTTGGGATAGCTTGATTGTGAAGTGTTTGCCCGTGTCATTTTACCTTGTTTAAATATTTGAGGTCCACGCAAATCTGCTTTCTTTTCTGTCTATTTCCATTGAATCTTGCTCTATTTCTAGTTTTCTTGAAGTAGATTCTTAGAGTTGTGCTCAAATTTTTTTGCAAAATTTTATTTGTTACAAGTAGGTATTATAAGGACCACGTAGACTAGGCAATTGAACAAAATAGGAACTCTCAACAACTCACAGTACTTGGCAAAGTTGGCTGAATCTCTTTAAGATAAGTCATTTTAGTTTACACACAACGCAATCGTTTCATATTTCACAACTGCACACCGCAATAGCACACATACATACTCCCATTAACTACTGAGTCTATTTGGAGGTATCTGGGCCTTGGTGTTGCCAGAGACCAGCAAGCACCTAAATCCTGTTCAAGGACACTCATTGGCGGTCGTGTCCCAAACGATCGCCAACAATAATGTGTGAGTGGTGTTTGAAATTAACGATAAAATATTTGTAGATCTTTTCAGTGTTCCTTCTTATGGCCTCCCTGTAGGAGAAAATTCTAGTAAAGATGCAAACCATCAAAGGGATATCAAGGAATGGCTAGGTACAAGGAAAGACCGAAAGGGGATTTACATCCATAAGGTCAAGCTAGCGGTGGCCCAATTGGTTTACCCTATCTTCCATGCCCGTGCTTTTCTTAAGCTACTCTCCCAAGGGAAAATCCTTGAAGTAGAGCAGACCTAGATAATGAGGGAGGTCATGGAGGAAGGTACTGAAATGGTTAAGCTTCGTGAGAAGCTTGATTCCCATTTCAATGTACATTATTCCTTCTTTGTAGCTTGCTTGTGACAGTTCACAGAATTCTTGGTGGTCTATGAAAATGGTGCCTAGGTATAGTAGGATTGTAACCAGATATCTAAGCCATGGATTTGCCAAGTTTTCCACACCACCTGATCCCAAGATCCCTCAGAAGCTATCGGGGAATCACTTTCAATAATGACGAGGGATCAATTGACACGACCCTTTCATGCCTAGGACAACGTGGGAGAGGCACCTCCCATTAACATCAGCAATGTGTTAAGGAAGACATGCCTCATTGCAAAAACTGTGAAAACCAGGCTGTAGCATAAAAATTCTTGTCTTGCGAAAGAACCTCCTCATACGAATGAAGAGAGGGGGAAAAGGCTACAAATCAAAGTTCACAGAGTGTAGCTCATAGTTGGTAAGTATACTTAACTGTTTGATTAGCATAACACCTACTACACAGTGTAGCGTAGCACAGCGTAGGGCCCATTTTATGTTGAAGTATCCTGCTTATTTCAATCGTGTTTTATCAGAAGAAGAAGAAGAAGAGGAAGAGGTCTTGGCCCCTGGAGTGGGGGCACCTGCTGAAGAGGAAGAAGAGGCCCTTGCTGTAGAGGAAGAGGCCCTCGCCGATGACCTTTTTATGGAATGTGCTTTAGTACCTGAGGGGCACATGTCTATTCAAGATGCTGCCACACTTTTGGGTTAGCTAGAAGGAGAAGGGCTGCAATTTGATGTTGGTGAGTTTGATTGCTTACTTGACAGTGTGTTGATGGGCGAGCCCCCCACTATCACCCCTGAGGATTTACTGGGTAGGAGCTTTGCACTATCGTTTGTCATTTTTCATCAGCTTTGTTGTTGTCCTCTCCATCATTGCTAACATTTTTTATTGTGCAGCGAACACCACTATTGATGCCCCTGACACTTCTTCCTCGATCTGTCTTCAACCATGGACTGAGACCCCTAATAAATTTACCTTTATGGAGGGGGTGGTCAATGACATGATCGATCACCTAAGGCAGATCGATCCTAAGATAGGTATGTTGGAATTGCTACAGTAGGCTCTCTACGTTGTTGCATTTCTTTGCTACGGCATTGTGACTAATGCTTGCCCATGTGTGATTGGTAGTTTCTCATCTCAAGTGGGATCCTAGGTAGGCCGTTGAGGTTGATGCTATGCCTAAACTCCCTTCGGAGGTAGTCGAGGTGCCTCTTCATATATAAGAGGAAATGAGTAAATGTACATTATACTCGACACACTCCTTATGGGAGTGTAGGCGTGTTATGAGGACCTTTGGAAGAGGTACAAAAACTTGAGAAAAAGAAGGCCAATCAAGCCACTGAGTTGGAGGACCTTCAGTCCAAAAATGAATTTCTGTTGGCCCGTGACATTTGCAATGGTAGTTGGTGTACAACCGTTATTGACTATGCAAGATATTGGATAGCCTTATGGAGCAAAAATGAGGCCACTTGCGAGATTATTGAATAGCGCATGCAGATGGACCTCCTGGCCCAAAAGAACCAAGACTGGAAAGATTATAGCACAAAGGTGTACAAATGGGGACAAGCATAAAAGAACCATAAGCATATGTTTAAAATGGAATGTTCCGCCTATCGTAAACAATATTGGGATGCTACTGTTGAGTTGCATACCCATAAGCTATTCCTTGATGTCCTTGGCGCTTTTGGGGCCTATGAGAAGTTCATGCAACAGGTGATAGCTAGTGAGTCTTCCAAAAGGGAAATGACCCTACCTACTGGGGAGACCACCATTGCCACCTTTTCCCCAGGACCACCCAAATGGATAGCCATGGAGAAAGGGAAAGTTGTGGTAAGTGCTAATCTGGGAGATGAAAATTGGACCAACCTCACTGAGGAGAAGATCCTACAACATCTTACAGCTGGCATGGATAGGATACCCTCTAAAATGGACGTGGGGCCATCTTGGGTTAGTCACTCTTTATTGTGTCATAGTTTATTTTATGAAAGCCTTTGTTGTAGTTTTGATTCACTATTTTATTTTCCACCTTATGCAGGATTCAAATGGAGAGGTAGGACCCAATGGAACAGGAAATGGTGATGGTAACGAAGACTTATAGTGTGGCAGCGTAAGATTTTTATTTTTATTTTTTGAAATTGAATTTTGTGAACATTATTGTATGGACAGATATTTGATGAAGAATGTAATGTAAACATCTTATATCATTTTGATTAATCTATTATTTTTTTATTTTTTTGTCTTTTTGGGCCCCTTGAGAGCCTCTTATTTTAGTTTTAGGCCATTTCTAGCCGTTGCTTAATGATGATTTTTTTTTTTTTTGTTTTAGGGTACTAATGTTGCTAGTTTTAGGTCTTAGTGGGCTGCAATGGTAGTTTAAGGCCATTCTAGGCTATTGCAATAGTTTAAGGCCATTTTGGGTCGTGCTAGTTTTAGGTTGTTGTAGGCCATTGCAGTAATTTAATTAATGCAAGTAACAGTCATGATGTAAATGATGGACATAATGTAAATAGTAGACATGATGTGAATGCGAACAGTAGTCATGATGCAAATAATTAAAATAGTGTAAACAGCAATCGTAATGTCAAAAATGGGCATAATGCAAATAGTGAACGTGTTGCTAAAAATGAACATAATGCAAATAGTCAACGTGGTGCTAAAATTAAGATGGAAGGGGATAAAAAAGATTAAAGCCAAGCCTTTATGGAATTGAATTAGGGGTAATCTCTAATTACACAATTGTTTTCTAACCCATCATGGGCTAGGTGTAGCGTATGGTCGAGAGACTTTGTTGTGATATTCTTTTATGTCATTGTCTATTGTTTGAAAAGGAAACTCAGCCCATGTGGTTTCTTTACATGAGTTGGTATTTTTGCCTGGCTCATCAGTCACACTAGGGGTTTCAGTATGAACAAACACTTCATTCTCAGAGATTACTATCTATGAACCCTACTCCATGTCAACGTTGTTTATTGCTTGGGTAGCCGCTTCATCACAGTAGATCATCACTTCCCTTCCTGCGTAGGGTAGGTGGATCTCTTGATGTATTGGTGAAGAGAAAGATCTTAATTGTGCTAACCATGACCTCCCCAAGATTAGGTTGAACCTGGGCATCTCTTCCATCACAATGAACACCACACTTGTGGGGAACTGGTCCCCTACCACAAAGTTAATGTGGACAGTTTCCTTTACCACTACACATGCCCCGTTGAACGATTTTAGGCAGGAAGTTGTCGTGGGCTTGATTTGATCAACCAAGCCTAATTTGTCCACTATGGAAAATGGAATGACATTGGTAGCAGCCCCTNGTGGGCTTGATTTGATCAACCAAGCCTAATTTGTCCACTATGGAAAATGGAATGACATTGGTAGCAGCCCCGTCATCAACATGTACCCTTCGGATCTTGTACTGGTTGACCCGAATTGTTATGAACATGGGTGCCATTGTCAACTGACCCTTTTCAGGGTTGTCCTTAATGGACTTATCATGAAATGTCAAGTGTGCTGGTTATGGTTCTTCAGCCATAGAGGGAAGCATGATAGTGTGGATTTCTTTCTCTTCGGCTGGCATGTTTTCGTCAACCAGGATGGATGTTAACATGCGAACCATGGCCTCACAATGCGCTGTGGAAGTTATTATCGGGTCATATAGGCTTAAAGTTGTGTTTTTCTGCTTCAGAGCCTGTTTAACCTATGTAAGGGTATTGAGAAGGTCCTGCCAGCCATCTTGTTGTTTGTTACCCATTTCCTCCTCTATTCATCCTAGAAGACGAATCTCCCAAGGGGGAGTGGTTTCTAGTCGAGTAGTGGGCTTTCTTGGGTGGGAAGGTAACGATTGCATCTGTGTAGTGTTACCAATTTTTGATGATGAAGGGGCCATGGGCATTAAGGACAAGGGGGCAGGCTTGGGGGGACCTAACGCAGTGTGTTCCCTAGCCTACTTGTCTACTAGGTGCTCTTCATGTTTTTTTGAACGAGGAGGCTGTGGTGCAGTTTTTGTTGCTTGGCTTTGGGTAGGGAAGCTTGGATGTTTTGGCACCTTAATGAAAAATGGTGCCTATTGTGTTGGCATGGGCGATGGTGCAACTTTGAGCACAAAGAGTGTAGGGGATGTCTGAGGAGGAACTTTAAGGACAAACAGTTGCTGTGATGTTATTTTTGTTGTTGTTGGTGTTTCTGTGTTACGAGGAGGCACATGCACCACAAATGGTTGTTGTGGTGGTTCTAGATTACTGTCAATGCCAATGACGTTGATGGTGTACCTCACATTGTTAGCATTTAGGAGGTCGTTATAAACATGCATTGACTGGTTTTCGGGGCGAACGAGACTACTTTCGTCCAGGACCAGCTTGCCCTAATCGATCATGTGTTGAATATTATCTTTCAACGCTAAACAATAGTCCGTATCGTGATCACATAGTTGGTGATAGTCATAGAAACATTCCAACATGAAATTATTTGGGACTAGAGGTTCATTAGGCATAGCCAAGGAGGGGTTCCATAGAACTTCGCAGTACCTTTGATGGTGTTTGATTGCCTCCTCCGACATCTATTTATGTTGTATACACCTAGCTCCCAACAATTGCTTCAGGAGTTCTAAAGGCTTAATGGGTAAGGGGGTATACTTGGAGTGATCCTTGTGCTCAAAGTTGGGCCACGGCTGAGTTGGCATCATAGGTGTTGATGTTGAGGAATGTACTATGTTGCTTGGGCCAGGTGTGGCATTGGGTGTTGTGGCTGCCTTTTTGTTGTTACTATTGTTAGGCTTGCTTTTCTTGGCCACAGTAGCCACTGTTGTTGTTGTGGCCTTGTCCTTTTCTTTATCTTTCTTGATGTATGAATTTTTATAGGTGACATAGGTGCGGTTCCTACTAGCTTCAACCGCATCCTGGATGCTCTTAGTCTATGCAAATGCTTGGTTGAGGGAGCGTGGGGCTAGGTAATAGGGCTTAGACTTAATGAAGTCGTTTACTGCATCCTTGAAGATGGCCAACAAGTAAGCCTCAATGATGGGCTCGCATATCTTGTTCAAGGTTGCGCTCCACCGTTGTATGAACCTCTGCACGAATTCTAGCATGTCTTGCTTGACACTCATAAGCTAGTCTAGCATGACCTCCGGTTTCAAGTTGTACTTGAAGTGGGTCACGAACTGGCTTAGCAGCTCTTCCAAGGTGTAGATGGAGGCATGTGGAAGCACGTGGTACTAATCCAAAGCTTTTCCTATTAGAGGCATGGCAAAGACGTGGATGATAATGTGAGGCCATGGTTGCAGTAGTAGAGATTCGGACCTAAAGATCATCAAATGTGCATTGGGATCGCTCTCCTCATTGTATTTTGTAAATTGGCAAAGTGGCACCCTAGGGGGCAATGTGAGCATAGGCACTGCCAAGTTGATAGGGTCATCATGGTAAAAGTCCATGACCTACATGGTGTCAGAACCGACAACTTTAAGCTATTTGATTTCCTCTATGACAGTTTGGATGAGTTGAAAAGTTTGATCCAGACTCGGGGACATTGCAGATGGTTACAGAGCTGCTTGAGCAACCATCATGGATGATGGGGCTATTGGGGTGGTGGCCTATCCCATGGAAGGAAGCATTGGAGGTACTCCAGCAAGTGGTGCTGCCTAGGTGGTCCACCACCTAGTGGGTGGTGCTATTGGGGTGAGGGTCATTGGTGGTGTTGTGGGGTTGGCTACTTACCCAGTTGGTGGGGCAGCCCGCAACCCTATGTTTAGTTGCACCACTTGTGGGACTTGGTATGTTTGGTGTTGTATTTATTGCAACATTAGAGAGGGTTGCATAGTAGGGAGAGAAGTAGCTGGTGACCACCACACGATTGAGACTAGGTTCGCTACTGGTGGTGGGACAGGTGTAGACAAGGGACTAGGAGCAAAACTGACGTGCGATTGTGGCATGGGCAGAGTGTGCACATATGGTAGCGTAGTCGTGACTGATGTTGGATACAATGCAAAAATAGATTGAGAAGGTAGGGTAACTGAGAAAGAGGTTAAAGGGTCCACTTGCTAGTACGTTGAAGTTACGGGATGGCTGCCCATGGCTGACAAAGGTGTGGGTTGTGGTAGGGTTGTAGCGACCATGAAAGGGGTAGAAGAGAAGAGCAGGTTTGATCAAAAGACAATGGTAGAAGGGATAGCTGTGGCATAGGTATGACCACCACCATCGTAGTGGGAGTCCAAGTCTTCTTGCCTATCCTGAAATGCTTCATCGTAATGCGACACTGTGTCATGTTCCCTAGACCTACTCACTCGCATCAACTAGTTTAACACCCATTGATACGCTTTAGTCAGCGAGATGGTGATGTCAAGAGCAGGGATGAACTCCCTCCCGTTCTGGTGGAGGAACTCGAAGTTATGTTTATCCTCAAGTTCTTGATGGTCTAAGGGTAGATTCACTTGGAATTTTGTACAAAGGAAGTCGTATCGCTTTGCATCTTGCACCAAGTGCTCATGTGACAAGTGTTGTAGCCTAAGGGACTGAAGTGGTGCCAACACTGGGCTAGGCAGTCACTTGAGACTGGTCATGTTTTGAATAGAGTAGGGAATCTTTAGGTTCAAGGTGGGAATAACAGTGGTTGCAGGAATCAGTTTCTGTTATAAAATGAAAATTGTAAAAGAGAGAGGAATTGAAACTAGGTATGCTTGGGAGTGTTGGAAGTTGACTTCCTTTACTGTTACGCCTGCTACGCTAAGTAGGACTATTATGTTGAGAGATTTACTACGTCACACGAGATGCATGCAGCATAGCGTAGTCAACCAAGTAGACATAGTACGGTAAGCAGTTGGAGGCTTTCATCCTACTAGATTCCAAAGGAACCATCGTTGTGAGTGGTTTGCACCACACGGTGTGTAGAAAACCACAAGGGTGTCATGTCTACACTAGTAGGTGACGGGGTATAGATAGCGTGCAGGATTACTCATGATATGCAGAAAGGGCACAAAGGGTCCTCCTAGCACCAAAAACTATAGCGACTGAAAACATCACTGGCTGGCACACCGAGAGGTCACCAGGTATATAGCCAAATTTGCGCGATGGTCGTGCTGGAGTAAATGGAAGTGGGATGCCTTGAATGGTATGGTCAATCAGATAGGGAATTATTCGGTGTACAATAACCTTCCGTAAATGTTTATTTTAAATATGCTATGTGCAAGTTAAGTAATGAGCTACAAACATAAACTGATGGAGAATAATGCAAAATACGATGATAGCAAAACAAAATGAAATAGGCTTGAGTGAGAAGGTGCATCACCCCAATATTAGGGGATCTGATCTTTATGTAGCTGAAGGTGTACAACTGATGCGCAATGTGGATAGGCACAGCTCACAATGAAGCCGTATGGTCACAGCTCCTTGAACTACTGTCAACAGCTTACTAATAGGAACCTTCTTCTTGCTAGTCTCCTTGCCACAGCTAATCACCAGAGAGCCAAAATGCCAAAATGCCAACCAAGAAGCCAACTGCCAGAGAAGTATTACAAAAGCTAATAATGCCAAAAGCCCACCATGCTCAAAAAAGAACAACCATAGGAATGATGATTCCAAAAGCCAACCCCTTTGAACATTGTTTGCCGAGGTATTTATAGAGCTAGGAGTAGGAGAAAAATGTGGTTTGGATGCCATGTGTCCTGGGTCCCACAGAGTGCAAATGTAAGTGTGCCATGCTACTGTGTAATGCTAGATGTGAAACCTGCTACGCTGTGACCATACCACTCAAACTACATGTGCTAGGATCTAGTGAACTGCCATGTTTGTTACAAAAGAAAAATGCTAACAATGGAGGCAAAGTGGAGCCTGTGCTCCAAGACTACATCTTCCCTACTCTTGTGAGTAGGGTCAAGCATAGGGACAACTTTGGGGGATAGTAAGGGTGGTGAAAAATAGAGCAAACTTGCTAATTTTGTCCATTAAAGAAATGTTGGGGCAGGAGTGACCCTTGCCAACAAGCTCTAGAGCTAATTGAAGATGTCCTAATTCTTTCACATGAGTGTTACGCTATTTACACTATCTAGCATATCGGTGTGGCATAAACACTTGCACACTACGCTGCGCTACGCTACGTAGCGTAGCTACCAGTCTTGAAAGAAATCTTGCCTGAAAGCCAAAAATACCTATCTGAGGCCTAGCTAGGCAAGCAACTGCAACCTTATCTTTCATGCTGAAAAGTCCTGAGACCTGTGAAGTTCATCCTTGGGACACTTTTAGGCTTTGTGTCCCTGCTACGCTGTGCTACGCTATGCTACGCTATGCAGTGTAGCATAGCGTAGTAACCAGTGTGACATGAATTTTGATATGATCTACAATGTTTTGTCAAGAAACTTTGCTTGGGGCTAGAGGGAAAAGTGGGATAGGTAGTTTTAGAGGCTGGAGTATGGCCAAGTGAAATTCTCTTACTGGAACTACTTGGTAGAGGCCCTTCCTGCATTCTGTCCCTGTTACGCTATGCTACGCTGCATAGCATAGCAAAATGTAGCACCCTATGTTACTTGGATTCTGACTCACTTTGCAAACATTTTGTCATAGGATGATGATCATGTCTTGGAATAATGGCAAAACAAGCTTGCTTGATGGTTGAGGAATAGGAAAATATGCTTACTCTGTCAGAGCAATCTAAGTAGGAGTATCATCATGGTAAATCTTCACTACATTTTGCCACATTTTGCTCGTCATGCTACTCATGCTTTAAGGATGATGTGGGGTAGATGCCCTAGAGGGCTGAGTCATTGTTAATTCTCATCTTTGGTGCTTACTCAATCTCCTCAAGGCCTGCTACATTGTATAGCATAGCAGGTTCCTGCAGTTAGAAAACTTACCAAACTATTTCAGTCATCCAAAATACTTTTGGCAACTCCTAGCATGGTCCCTAGGTAGACCATCAATCGAGTCAAGTGTCAAGCTGGGAAAGCTAGAGGGTGTAGCAAGCCTGTCAGCCCAAGCAATAGAAAATTTGTCAGACTGTATGTTCTACCCCCAGTGCCTCTTTCATGCAAACTAGCTTTGTGGCTGGGTGCTATGTTGACTGTGCCACAGAGGGTATCAAGCAGGTCCGGAAGTAACTCTGTAGGAATTAGGACTTCTAGGGTGCCATGTTGTTTGCACAGTCCATTATGCCACCATGCTTGCAAGGATCCTTGCCCAAATTCTAGGACTACTGAATCATGAGAGTCTCAAAATTTATGGTGTTTCAATCACGATTTATGCGTTCGGGCGATTGATGTTGCAGTCGAAGAGACTGCCATGGTATTTGCACTAAGCTAGGTGGTTGCTTAGGATTTGTCGCATGTTGTAAGGGATGAGCTATCCTCAAGCTCAAGGTGGTGACTAAGGTGCTAGGTGGGTTATATTTACTGTATCAAAAAGGATGTAAGAAGCAAAAAAATAGGTAAGCTACATAGAAAATGGGCCAGAAATGGCAAAGTCTGGAAATGTTGGAAAAGTAGTGGTTTACACTGCTATGCTTGCTATGCTAGGCAGGACTGTCACATTGATAGAGTTGTTACACTACACTTGTTACACTACACATGTCACACTACACAGAACATAGAGAGCTTAATGCAATACACCATTTTTGGCTTTTTGTCCTACAGGGTTTCAGGGGAATTGTCAATTAGGACCCGATTGTACCAACCAAAACGTAAGCAACCCCTACACTAGGCTATGATCCAGTTACTATCATAGCAATTCCACAAGGGTGTTACATTTATGCTAGCAATTAGGTACAGAAAGCACGCATGACTAGTCGTGACACATAGAAGGGACACGGAGGTTTAGGCCCTCCTTCTAGCACCAAAAACTATAGCGTCTAAAAATGTTGGTGGCTAGAACATCGAGAGGTTGTTAGGCACACAACCTAACCCCAAGTTTGTAGGAGGGCGATGCTAGGGAAGATAGAAATGGGGCACCCTGAACAATCTGGTGTCCAATATCTGTTTGTAGATTATGATTTTAAAGCATCACGTATAGGAGTTTGGAATAAGTGGGAACACAATATGCATAACAATGGGAGAGTATTAACATGCATGCATTATAGTAGTAGAAATAAATAGGTATGCTAATGATTTAAAGTATGTGCTGTAGCAAAATAAAATAAGAGTGTGAGTGAATGATGTGTATAATTGATGTGCAACATAGATAGAAATGGCTAGGTAGCAAGGAAATATGATCACACCCTCTAGAGTGCTGCAAACATGGTGTTAATAGACATGTTAGACTGAGAGTTGCTACACTGTGCACATGTAGGTGTCACATTCAGGTGCGGTAGTGGAATAAAGATTTGGAAGACTCTAATGCTAAGATTTGCCACTCATCCACTTTTTGCTTACTAATCTTCTACCAAAGCTGACTAAAAAATCCAACCCCTAGACTATCGATTACTGAGGTATTTATAGAGCTAGGGTTGGTGGGGAGCTGTGGTTTGGACACCACGTGTCCTAGCCCCCACATAGCATGAACATGGATGTGTTACATTGATGTGCTAAGCTATGGTGTTAAGCTTGGTGGGATAAGAACAGGGATTGAAAATTTGCCAAACTGTAACCATATTTCCCAAACTGCATGTGCGAAGACTTGAAAGACTATCCTATTTTTATAGAATTCGTAGAACAAATGCAAATTGGAGCCTATGCTCCAAGACTATATCTTCCCTCCTCGTTTGAGTGTAGGGACAATTTCAGGGACCAACAAAGGGTGCCAAAACAAAACATATTACTCACTTTGGCCACTGAAGAGATGTTGGAGTAGGAATGAAGGTTGATGACAAGCTCTAGGCACTTTTGGAAGGCATTCAGAGAAGTTTTACAGTTGCTATGCTGTCTATGCTACCTAGCGTAATGAAGCATGGCGTGAACACTTAGAAAATTTTGCAGTTTTGGCCTGCTACGCTATCTACACTGCATAGTATAGTAGAGTGTAGCACTTATTTTCCATGAATTCTATCAAAAAAACTAAAGACATCACTTTGAGATTCAGCAAGGCAAGCCACTTCAGCAACTAGCAAGTACATCTTTCATGTTGAGAGAGCTTGATATCTCTTGGTTTCATTTTGGGAAACTTTCGGCACTAGCACTTTTGCTACACTGTGCTACGCTGCACAATGTAGCATAGCGTAACACCTCATTTTGAATAAATTTTAACCCAACTCGCCATACTTTGCCATGGGAACTTGATTGTGCTTTGAGGACGAAGTAGGACAAGTAGCCTTGGAGGTCAAAGATTTTCCAAATGCATCTTCTATGTCCAGTTCAACACTTAGGAAAATTTTTGCCCCACTTGGCCTACTATGCTATCTACGTTGTGCAATGTAGCGGAGCATAACAGGTCCAAACATAGAAAATTTGTTGAACTGTTTTGTCCATCTTGAACACTTTAGACAACTCCTAGCCTGGCATTGGGGTGGATTGGCAACCAGGACATGTGTCAAGCTAGGCAAGCTAGAGAGCATAGAAAACTTGATGACCCAGAAGATTGAAACTTTGCCAAATTGTTTACTCCACCCATAGTGTCCCTTTTGTGCAAACTAGCCTTGAAAATGGATGCTACACTGGCTGTGTTGAAGAGTGTAGTAGACAAGCTAAGAAAAAGCTTTGTAGATGTTAGGATTTCTAGGGTGCCATGTTGTCTACGCAGCTTGGCATGACGCTACACTTGGAGAAATTTTTCTTAGGTCTCAATGCCTGAACAATTCTAATGTTGAGTTATGAGGGTCCAAAATTGATGGTGTTTTAGGTAGTTGTGCTAGCCCTAGCTTAATGTTGTCAAATGCTTGTTGGCACTGAGTTGTCCACTTGAAGTGGGCTCCTTTCTTGAGCAAATGTTCCATTAGTTGTAGCTTGTTGGTTAACTAGATGATAAACCTATGTATGAATTATGTTATACTTTACAACCCTTGTAGCTCCTTAAGGTTAGCCGATGATGCTAATTTGGTTATGGCCTTAATATTGTTGGGATCAACACATATACGTACTTCAGATACTACAAAGCTGAGCATCCTACTCCTTCTAATGTCAAAAACATACTTCTTGGGTTTTAGCCTAAGCTTGTGTTTTAGGTAACATTTAAGCACTAATTCTAAGTCATTTGCATGGTTGTGGAAAACTTTGGACTTAAATACCATATCATCTACATAGTCATTGAGCAAACTTAGTATGTAGTTGCTAAAGATGTAAGTCATTGCTTGTTGGTATGTTGCGCCTACGTTCTTTAGTCTAAAAGGAATCATTGTGTAGCAAAATGTACCCTAGGGGGTCATGTAAGTTGTACTAAGCTAGTGCTCAGGGATGATCCTAATTTGGTTGTAGCCTAAGAACCCATCCATGAAGGACAACAAGGCGTGTCTAGTGGTGGTATCGATTAATTGATCGATACTAGACAATGGGAAGTCATCTTTGATGGTTTCTTTGTTTAGGTCTCGGAAGTCTATGAAAATGTGTATATGTCCATTTTTCTTGGGCATAACCACAATGTTAGAGACCTAGTCTACATAATCAATAGCTTAGATGAAACCAGCTTTGTAAAGCTTGGTGATCTCATCACAAACTGCCAATGCCACCTTAGGTTAAACCTTGTGCACTTTTTACTTAACTGGTTTGATGTAGGGATCAAGGATGATGTTATGTTGGACTAGCTAGGGGTCTAGGCCCAGCATGTCCTCATATGATGATGCAAACACTTTGATGTTATTGTTAATTACTTTAGTGATGTCTTGAGCATGCTAGTGTTATAGAAAGGAGCTTAGTTTTAGTGTTCTTGCTTTGCCATTATGCGATACCATATGGATCTTGACAATAGGATCCTCTATGACATCCCTAGCCTCTAGGTCAAGAGCCTTAACTAGATTGTTAGGCCAGTCTAGTGGTGCTTCTATGGATGTTATGTATTTTTTGTAGGCTGTAGGTTTGAGGTCTAGGCAATGAGGGTCAGTGCATTGCTTAATATCACTTTAAGGCCCCATGAGGACCAAAGGTGAGAAGATCTGCTCATGCATAACCATGTCATCTTCTTGCAAAATAAACTAGAAAAATGTCAAGTGGCACATGTTTTAACAAAGTTAATATGCATGAAACAGAAAAAGTAATTCAATGAAATTTTTTTAAGCATGCATCCAAGTTGCTATGGAAAGTGAACATGTTTGGGCTAGTTTTAGGCCATGACAAGCCACAGATGTGTCAAACATGCCATTCTGGGGAGGGCTGGTCATGCTCCAGGAATGGAATTTACTTGGATGTTTGCAGGGTAGCAAAATAATTGTTTTGGGCTAAATATGGTTGACTACACTCTCATCCAACTACGCTCTCCACTGGGCATTTGGTGGTGAGCATAGTCCTAGGTTGGCATGTCATTAAATGACCCTGAGAGGGTATATAGGCATTATTTTACCATGGTAAATTGTCATTTTCTTTTCCTTTACTGCAATGTTGAGAGTGTAGTCTTGTTGCTGCTTCTACATTTGCTGCTAGTGAAGAGCATATCTAGGGAAAAGATGATGCACCAGAGTGGATGCCTTCACCCAGGTTTGACAAACATTGCCAAGGGAGAGAGAGCACTGAGCCATCTGTTGCAGGTGCACATGGAGGAGAGGAGGCTATTCACAATAGCCAGGTATGCCAAATATGCTCTCTTCCTTTCTTCCTATTTTAGTTCATTGTGGCTTTTTCTTTTGACAAGGGTTTCTGGGGTTTTAGGAAGCATAGTCCCATGGTGCCACCTTGTGCACCTTGCCGCGGTAGTGGTGGTCATGGCTGCATGCTGTTTGTAGTGTGGCATGGTGGTAGGAAAGGTTTTGCTTATCTATTTGGGCTTTTGGGTCCTTTGGGGCTAGATGGGATTGAGGATTTGTAGGGTTTGGGCATTGCACACGAGCTGCATGGTTCGACCATGGGGGCCATGGTCACCATTAAGCACCACAACGTGGCTACAGGGGGCCACAGCTACAACATGTCATTATTATTTTTTGCTTTGTGGCTATGCAGGGTCTAGGGTTGCATGTGGGTTGGGGCTATGCATAGGTTTTAAGGAGCACAAGTGTTTTTAGGGCCATAGGCATTGAGAATTCTTTTTTTTTGTTTTTACTTTTTAAGAGGTGCAGGAGTTAGGGCCCCATGCATTGCATGCCACAATGTAGCTACAGGGGCCATGGCCATCATTACACTTTGCATGGTATGACTATGATCATTGCCAGGGTTTTGGAAATGGTGGGAGGGGACACTATGGTGGGCATGATGGAGATAGGATTATGCTACATTTTTTTTATTTTTTCTTGTGTTGGCAGCGATGAGGGGCACAGATTGCCATGGCAGCAGAGGACAAGGTGGGATCCTAGCGGGTCTGTGTGATAAGTGTAGCACCATGGGGAGACTATGCTCCCCCCACAGCCATGGAACTATGCTCTCTATGCATTGAGAGTGTAGTCCACTAAGTGTTTGCTAAAATGCCTATTTGTTGAAGGTCGTAGTGTTTGCCAAGTGTTTACCAAAATGTCTATTTTTTTGGGACTACACTCTCCATTTTGGTAGTCTATAATTAGTAAAAAATTTGCTAACTATGCATGGTGCTAAACTTGCAAAATGTAATGCTAAACTTGCAAAAGGTAGTATTAATCCTGTAAAACGTGCTATGCCCCAATGAGTGCCAAGTGCATCGAACAAGTTAATCGACGTCCTACACCTGCAGGGCTCTAGGGTGTATTGTCAAAATTAGGAATTTTTGCTAATTTATGTTAATAATTTATAATATGCATATCAAAATTTTGCATCTATGCATGTATACTAATGCTTTGCCTGTTGCTTGGTGGTTGTAGGATGTTGTTTAAACCCATTTTTATCATAGTTGAGCTCATGGTCATCATGTGTTGCATGAGAGAGCCTATCCCCAACACCCTTGCGCCTGATTTGCTAGTGGATCGTTAGGTGGTATGGTTCCAGCTAAGGGCTTGAAAGCTCTTGAAATACCTATTGTAGTATTTTAGTACAATCATGTTGTCACACTTGGTGGTTGAGGCTGTGAGTGCTATCATCGAGATGCTGCTACCTAAGGCTAACTAGAGTATTCTAAAATTTGTCTTAGATGAGTCCATTGCTAATGTTGATGGGGTAGGAGGCTTAGGAAGAGGTCCTAGGGGTGTTTAGTAATTATCCAGAGTATGACGCATAATGGGGTTTGCTTGTTATAATAAGAGCAACACTATTTTTTGTTGCATAGTGGTTGCATACTCTATTCTAGAACCCATTTGGAATTGTCTACTACGTCAAAGGGTAAGTACTTTCATGGCTTATGTAATGTTTTTTTTTTTGCTATTTGCTCATGTTAAATTGCTAATGGTTCTATGATTAATTGCTAGGTTTAGATTTTATGAAGAAGGCCTGCATGATGACCCAGATGCTTTGGCCTTAGCCTATACTACCTTAGAGGTTTTCTTGTCTAGCACAAATGTTTGGGTAGCCATGATTGAGTAGATGGGACATGATCTGGATACCTATATCTTCCATCACTTGAAGGCATATGAGTGATGTAGGATCCATAGCTAGTTAGATGAGGAGTGGGCTATTGGAAAGATTAACTTTGAGGAGGTGCTTGTAGCAGCACCCCCATCTCATACTTCATTTGTGCCACTTATGTATGTATGTTTTTGCTCATTTGCTTGCTTGTGTATGCCCTTTAGTTTGCCTTATTTTCATGATGACATATTAACCTTGTTTTACTTCATACTACAGTGATGGTCACCTCAACCAAGGTGATGGTGATCACCACAGGTCACACAGAGGCCACCCTCAGCATGAAATATGGGAATGTGGAAGGTGTGTAGCATTGACTATGCCACAAAGTGCTAGATGAGCTAATAGATTGGCTCATGTGTGCTAGGCTAATGGACCTATTCTTGGCCCTTAGCTTAAGTATCCTAGTGGCCAAAATGGCCACCATCATCAACTCCTTTAGTAGCGATGTCAGGAAGTTTGTCACTTGGCTGCTCGATGTGATGGTAGTGCTAGACCTCAATGAGGGTTTCTTCGCTAATCTCTTTGGCATTTCTACTGATGGTTCAATGATTATCAATACAACCAACAAGGAGGTGGATCATAGAGAGGAGATTGAGGACTAGTTGGGGAAAAATCAATCTCAAAAAGGCATATCGATCAAAGATGTGCAAGTGCTTGAGGTGTAGGAGCTCTACCCTTTATTCCGTGCTCATGCCTTTTGAAAGATACTTTCCTAAGGAAAGATCCTAGGGGTGGAACAAGCACGTGTGGTGAAGGAGGTGCTGCTAAAGGGTACAAGGTCTAATTAAGACATTGGTATGCATGTAGAGATTTCTCGAGTTTGATTCAACCTCTAGGCGAGGTCCCATGTTCACTTCATGTTCTTTGTAGGATACCTACGAAAATTTGTAGAGCTTTTGATCTTGTAGGATGATGGATGATGGGTTGTGTAGGATTGTAAGCAGCTATTCTAGGTATGGCTCAAACATATGTTTTTGACCACATGCACACAGGACCCTCCAGAGGAGATTGATGAGTCGTTATTAGTAATGACTAAGGTTCCTATGGAACACTTGCATTATTCATAAGATAGTGTGGATGAGGGCCCGCCAGTTGGTACCAAGAACATGAGCAAGGTAGATCACTACATAGCAGAGATGGTGGGGCTATCTAAGGCCAAGATCAAGAGGTTGCATCCTCAAGCGGAAGCTGCACCTGAGATCAGAAAGCCAAGTGGAGAAAAGATGTGCATCAAGCTATAAAGCTTGCATGTAGGTGTTGTAGGTTAGTATTTGTAGCTGCTTAGATGCCTTAGTTGTATTTATGTCTATATTATTTTCTTTATGTTTTTGTTTTTTTCTATACTGTTAATTAGCTAATGGTGTGCTATACATAATGATGTGCTATATGTGTATATGCGTTAATTGTAGAAAAAGAAGAGAGGGCTACAAGAGCATCGGTTGAGGTGGCATCGAAGGAAGTGCCTTCATAGTCTAAGAAGGAAGTAGATCTCAAAGATGAGCTTCATGAGGCAGCAAAGGCCCTCTAGCAGTGGAAAGAGGAGGGGTTGCTTCACCCCAACAGGGGTGATTTTGATACTTTATTTGATGGTACACAACTAAGTGAGCCCCATGCACTCATGCTTAAGGGCCTGCTAGGTAATCTACCTTTATTGCCATCTATCTTTCCTTGTTCACTCTAGTATCTTGAGTTGTGTCAATTCATGTGCCAATTTCATCATTGTATTGTAGCATCAGATGTTCCTACTAGTAGTCCTACATCTACCTACTACATGGAGCCATGGGTAGAGATGCTAGATAAACTCACCTTCATGGAAGGCATTGTTAAGGACATGTTAGACTACTTGCGATAAGTGGACCTAGAGCTAGGTATGTGTGTAGTGTTATTCCACTTTATGTTATCCTACTTATTACTTAGATGCTTAGTTTTTAGCTAATATTTATTAGTTTTTTATGCCTATATGTACTAAGCTACAGTGGAATCTGAGCAAGGTGGCAAGAATGGACGCTCTACCTAACCTTTCTCCTAAAGTTGATCAGGTGCCTCATCACATGTATGAGACATCTAACAAGTGCGTACTTTCTTGTGTAAAGTCATTATGGGTTTGTAGGTGCTCTAATGAGAACCTGTGGAAATGTATGTAGGAACTACAGGAGAGGGTGACTAGCCAGGATGAGAAGATCAAGGATCTTCAATCCAAATACAACTTCATAGTGGCTAGATCATGGGGAGATGGCACCTGGTGTACCTTTGAGATTGAGTATGCTAGGTACTGGATAGCTCTTAGAGGTAAAAATAAGGCCACGTAGGAGTTGGTAGAGTAGTAGCTCTAGATGGATTTTCTCACTTAGAAGAATCAGGATAGGAAGAATTATAGCATAAAGGTTTGTTGGTGGGGACAAATGTAGAAGAATCATAAGCATTAGTACAAGCAGGAGCATGATGTGTACCTATGATGGTATAAGAAAGAGTCTACCAAATGCCACCACCTCGAGATGTTTCTTGAAAAGTAGGTGTATGATTTTTTCATGTAGTGTACAATCGTGAGTGGCTCTCCTATGAGGCAAATCGTCACACCCTTTGGAGAGGTCTCTTCTACCACATCTTCCATGAAGCCACCTGTGTGAACCATTGTGAACAAAGGCAAGACCCTTGCGAGTATTAACTTTGGCTAGGAAGATTAGATGCAACTTTTTGAAGTTGAGATCCTCTATCACTTAGAGGCAAACCTTGGAAAGTTACCTCTAGAACTCACTAATGTAGGTCCCTCATAGGTCAATTTCTACTATGTTAGTTTTTTATGCTTTTTATGTTTTGAGTTAGCTTATGTAGTGTATGCTTTCTTACTAATTATGCATATTTATTAATGGTTGTGGTAGGTACCAAGCAATGCTGCAAGCCCTAGCAACCCAGCAGAGGAAGCAGAACCTCCACCCCCACCTAATGCTATTGGTTGAGCATGACCATATGTACCTCCCATTGGGCTTTCTCGCTACATTTTTACTATGTGATTCTATTCATATTACATTTGCTATGGATGATTATTTTCTAAGTGTAATGTGCAAACTTTTTATCCCTATATGATGATTTTATTACATTTTCTATGAGTATGCGAGTCTAGGCCACTGCAAGCCAAAGTGATATTGGGCCATTGTGAGCCATAGCAAGTCTATTGTCAATTTAAAGCCTTGATGGGACCCATGCTAGTTTAAGGCCATAGCAGGAGAGTCGATGCTAGTTTTTGGCCATTTCAGGCCATGTGTTGCCAATTTAAGGCCATAGTAGGCCGTGGAGTTGTTAGCAGTAGTTTAAGGTCATTTTGAGCCTTTGTGAGGGGATTAAAAGCGATAGTTTTAGGCCATTCTGGGTCACAGTGTTGCTAGTTTAAGGCTATAGTGGGCCACACACACACACACACACACACACACACACACACATATCTCTCTCTCTTTTGTAATTTTGAATTTTATGATTTTTATGCATTTTGATGTTTTTCATGCATTAAAACAATAATTGTGGGAGTGTAAACTAATGAGAAAATGCATAAACAAAGAAGATGAATGTGTAAGCAAAGCAAATAAATGTGTAATTTAAGCAATCAAGTGAAATGCAAATAACATGCTATAGTGCTAATCTAATATAAAACAAATGCAACATAAGTAGAGAGTAGAATACAAGGTGTGTAGACCTGAATAGTGGGTAAGCATATAACATGTTTTGGACTAAGGGAGTACCTTAGTCATGTAGTTACTTCCTAACCCTATGTGGGTTAGGAGGCACGTATGGTCTGGATTGCACTATTTGGTATTCCCCTTAACCCTCACTTACTACATCAAAGGGAAACTCTACCCAAAGGACATCCTCTGAGAGGTCATTAACTTCTATCACTTTTTTGGGTGTGTCTACCTCATGCATCTCATTGCTTACCGCAGGTACATCATTAAGAAACTCAACCTACGATCCTTTCTTCATATCTATGTTGTTAATGGCCAAAAGGGTAGTGTTATCACCATGGGTGATAACTTCACCACCTTCATATAGGAGGTGGATCTCTTAATGAATTGGGGAAGACATGGCTTGTAATTGGGCCAGCCAAGGCCTACCCAATATCAGGTTAAAGCTCAGCATCTCCTCTATGATAATGAATTCAGTAGTGATGGGAAATTGCTCCCCTGCTACAAAAGCTTTAATAACTATGCCCCCGATGATGAGACATGATCTATTAAAGGATTTTAAGCATGTGGTTTTTGTTGGCTTGATTTGGTCTATGAGACCTAGCTTATCCATGATAGTGTATGGTATTACATTTGTTGTCGCTCTATCATCAACGTGCACTTTGTAGATCTTGCACTACCCAATGCATATGGTAATAAACATCGGAGTTGTTATGACATTGCCTTGCTTAAGATTGATCTTAATTGCTTCATCGTGAAATGCTAGGGATGTGGAACTTAATTCCTGTGGTGTAGGGGGCAACATCAGTACATGGATGGAGTTCTCATTTGTAGGGATGTCATCTATAATAGGAATGAAGGTTAACACTCGCACTAATGCCTCATGGTGGGTAGGGGAGGTCATAATCAGGTCATACAAGCTCAATGTTATATTTTTTTGTTTAAGCACTTACTTGACTTGGGCTAATGCATCCATAAAGTCTTTGCCATTGGCCATGTTTTTGTTGGCCTTAACTTCTTCCATGCATCCTAGGAGACAAATTTCTTGTGAAGGTGACTTAGGCTTTATTTGCTTGGTTGGCTTATGGGCCTTAGTGCTCCCTTGGGATTTGCTTGTCGTGGCCTCTTGATTTTTTTTGGCCATAGGGACCACAGATATAGGAACTAGTTTTGGTGGACCTAGTGCGCTTTGGTCTTGATGTTGCCTAATCATCTTATCTACGAGATGCTCGTTGGGTCTCCTGTGTTACCACCTCAGGGACTTGCTAATGTTGCTGGCAAGGTTGACCCTTGGAAAGGAAGGAACCGATGCATTGGCCACTATTTGGTTTTAGTCAGGTTAGGGGCTAACATGTTGTGGAATTGTGATGACAAAGGATGATTTAACTATTGTTCTTGATGCAAATTTTGGGGGAACCCTAACTATGAAGGGTGTTGTAGGTGCTTGAGGCAGCATTCTAATGACAAAAGAAGGTCTTAAACCCATGGGGGTTGAGGGGACCCTTACACTACCAGAGGGCACTTAGACCACAAATTATTGTTGCACTAGTTTTAGATTTCCATCAATGCTAATAGAATTTATGACATAGCTGGCATCATTTGCATTTAAAGGATCATTGTACACCCTCATGGACTAGTTTTGAGGCATTACTAGGTTTGCAGTGTCAAGTACTAGCTCACCTCTATTGACCATCCTTTGCAGCTTGTCTTACAAGGCTAGGAAAAAGACTGTGTTATGGTTGGGCAACTGGTGATAGTAGTAAAATTAGTCTAGCCTATAATGCCTTGGGACCAAGGGCTCTTTTGGTGTTGTCGATGTGGGATTTCTTAGTAGCTCCTAATACCTATCTTGTTTTTTGTGAGTATTCTTAGACATTTTCTTTTATTGGATGTGTTTGAAATTTAGTAGTTGGTCCAATAACTTTGAAGACTTTAGCAACAATGAGGTATACTTAGAGCGATCCTTGTGCTCAAAGTTAGACCTTTAACAACTTGCATTGTGGCCATTGAGGATGTAGGCTAGTTGGTTGTCTTGGCACTAGCGTTAGTAGATTTATTTTTAGTTGGGGCTTTTGGTGGCCTAGTTGTTGGCCCTCAATTGGTTACTTTGGCCTCCTTGGCTATGATTGCCACTATTGTATTCTACTTTCCCTTATTATTATCTCTCCTTGCATGTCGGATTTTGTAGGCCACATAGGTTGGGTCCTTGGTAGCTTTTGTTGCATCCTCTATGCTTTTGGTTTGAGTGAAGGCTTGGCTTAGGGACTATGGGCCCAGGTAGTATAACTTTGACTTTATAAATTTGTTAATTGCACCCTTAAAAATGGCTAGGAGATGTGCTTTTGCT
Source organism: Gnetum montanum (assembly GCA_015680685.1). Classification (NCBI taxonomy): domain Eukaryota; kingdom Viridiplantae; phylum Streptophyta; class Gnetopsida; order Gnetales; family Gnetaceae; genus Gnetum; species Gnetum montanum. The sequence goes on along the minus strand of MNCI01030886.1, from coordinate 117,246 downwards.
ATCAACTCTTGTATTTCATTTAGTGAGGCACTCCAACATTGAATGAATTTTTGCATAAGCTTAAGGTGGCCCTGGTTGACTTGCATTAGTTGATCTAAGGTTGCCTCTAGCTTCAAATTGTATTTGAAGCATGTTATGAATTGGCTCAAGAGGTGCTCCAAAGAAGAGATAGAGCCTCTAGGCAGTGCACGATACCAATCTAATGCTTTGGCCATCAGTGACCTGGTGAACACACACATGATGGCATGTAACCATGCTTGCAATAAGAGGAACTTGGACCTAAATGTGACCAGATGTGCATTAGGGTCTCCCTCACCATTGTATTTGGTGAATTGAGATAGTGGGACCCTAGTTGGAAGAGTTAGAGATGGTACTATAGGACTTATAGGGTCATCCTAGTAGAAGTCCACCACTTTGATAGTTTCGGAAGAGACAACTTTGAGATGCTTCACCTCTTTGATCAAGCTTTGGATCAACTAGAACACTTGGTCTATGTTTTGAGATGCTTCATCTGATTAAGTTGGTTGCGCTATCTGCTATTGGGATGGCTATGTGGTCCATGATTTGGTTGCTAGTTGTGGAACTATGCAATGTGCTTGATGTGTTGGCTATTTTATCAGCATGGTGATTGGGGTAAGCAATGCATGCATGGGTTGGACTAACGTCAAAGGCACCGATGAAATAGGTAGGACATAGAGTGCCTAAGTCGTTTGGGACTTGGGGATGGGCCCTGTGTGGACATATGGTTGAGCTAATATGGTTGTGATGAGCAAAGATGATTGAACAGGTTGCGATGATGTTATGAAGGAAAAGTTAAGGGAAGCTATTACATCGTAATGCATGTATTGGGTATGATGCGTTCCAACTATAGGTTTTAACCTAGGCCTGATGGGGTGGGAAGGTGATGTCAGTGCTATGACTATCTCAAGGAGGATGGATGAATTAAATTAAGGAGGGACTAGACTAGGGATTGCTCATTGGAAGGTGATGTTGAAGGGTCCCTCATGCTTAGAGCGAGCTTCAAACTCATCCTCTTCCTCCGATAGGGCTTCATCAGAATTTGTTTCTACATCATGCTCACCTACTTGGATGATTTGGGTTAATAATTTATGGCTAGGCTTCGTGAGTGGGATGATATCGAATGAGGAAGGGATTATTCCTATCTGTCTCAGTGGATTACGTTGTAGTTCCGTTTTTCCTCCATGTTAGGGTGATTTATAAATAACTTTTCTTGAATCTTTGCACATATAAAGTTGTATTGCTCATTGCTTAACGTAGCGTATTTTGGGTCTTAACCGTATAACCTAAGGGATTGCCTTGGTCCTACCATCACAAGGCTTGCAAGGTTATCAATCCTAGTCTCTTATTGGATGGGCAAGATATTGAGCACATTTGACACTGATGTTAAAGGTTGATCTAGATTCATGATTACAAATCAAGTTGCAAGGGGACTATAGAGGTTACTGGTTGCAAAATACTATGGACTACACTGAAATAGACTCTATCTTAGCTGACACCACTGACTATGTTGACTATGCTCTCTAAGCTAGAGAGTGAACTATGCTAACTATGCTCTATAAGTCGAAGAGTAGACTATGTTGACTATGCTCTCCATGTCGGAGAGTGGTCTACGCTGACTACACTGGAGATAATTATGATCTAACTAAAGAGAATGGGAACTTTGCAAAAGTGGAAACAAGCATGATTTGGATTACTACGTGAGGTCTTAGGGGGGACTAACTATAGGGTCCAATCTCATCAACAGGTTAATAGAAAATTGCAATGTAGAGAGCATGCGGGATAACCATAACAAAGTTTGAGAAAAGTGGTTTGGCCCTCCTTTTAGCACTAGAAAATTGTAGTGATTAAAAAAATTAATAGTTGAAATAGTGAGGTCCATGGGTGCATAGCCTAACCTTGAATCCACATGAGGGCCTGCTAGAGGTGGAGACAGGACATCCTAAATCATCTAGTTGATCGAATAGGGACTTACTGGATGCAAAGGAGGGGGGG
>MNCI01030886.1:103292-115221 GCA_015680685.1 Gnetum montanum | reverse complement strand
GGGGGGGGGGGGGGGGGGGGGGATTGCAGTGTGGTTAGCTGTGATGCTGATGCATGATGGTGTTGAGAGTGTAGACAATGTTTGTAATGTTTGCAGTGTTTATGGTGTCAATGATGTCAATGGTGTCAATGGAGTTGATCATATTCACAGGTGCTCGAAGGAAGGGGGGCAAGCGTAGTTAGGAGTTTTAGCAAAGTTGGTGGTGTCAATGCATGGAAGCCACTACCCGAGCATAGCTTTAGGTGTAGTTATGCAGTAAAATAATGAAAAATATAAGTAAAGTGCAAAAAATGCAAAGAAAGATAGAAATAAGTGGAAAACCACCCCAAATAGGGTTGAGCATAGTTAACACCAAAAGGGTTTAGAAGGCACATGGTGTACAATAGGCACAATGGACAACATAGTCATAATCTTCAAGGTGTTTGGTCATGAAGATCGATGTTTTGCCAAGGTGTCTACATCTATTGGGTTGGCTACAACAGTGTATCATTGGTTGTGGTGTTCTGTTGGGCTATGGGGGTCTGCGGTGATCTACAACTTTGCCTCTCCTTAGTTTGTTAAAATGCCTTTGGTTTTCTCCCAAGTGCTCCTTATATTTGCCCACCCTTCAATTTTCCAACCCCAAAAACTTTGAAAACTTTGAGGGCGTAAGTATTTATAAGTCTAGGGTTAGTGGAAAATATGGGATGGTTGCCACATGGTGGAGGTGATAGTTGGGACTATGATCAATGTAGTCACTATTCATGGGATGTACAGATGGGGCTGGTGGTATTGTGCTTTGCTATGCTCTGCCAAACTCTACAAGATTGTGAGACTGTGACCATGTTGCCAACCTCATGTGCATATTAAGAAGATCATAGGGTATCTAAAAAATGCAAGCTAGAGACTACGCTCTATGAGACTATTGTCTCCATGCTCTAGAATGAGGTTAAGCATAGTTACAATTTTGGGAATAAAAGGGAATGCAAAAAGAAAATATTTTGCCAACTACGCTCATTGAAGGTGAGTTGAATGCATTCTAAAGCTAAGTTGAGTGTTGTTGCCATGTTGTGGAGGCTACTGGAGACTATTCTAGTTGAATACGCTCTCCATGGAAGGCTAACTATGCTTTGGGTTCGTGGAGAGTGTAGTCTTGGGACTTAGAAAAAATTTGCAAAAAACTTGCTTCCTACTAACTATACTCTCTATGAGAGGCTGACTACGCTCCCTTTTGGGCGAGAGCATAGTCTCAACACTTAGGAAAAAACTATGAAAAATGGCCATCATGTTGACTATGCTCTCCATGAGAGGCTAATTACATCATGTTGACTATGCTCTCCATTTTGGGGAGAGTGTAGTGACAACACTTAGCCAAAATTTCTAGCCAAGATGTCATAGTCTAGATTTGGTGGTGTTTCAAGCCCTTACAACCTTTTTTAACCTAAAATTAATATAAATAACAATTTAACAACTAAATCAAATTTTCATTCCATGATTATATATTGAAACCTAAAAATAATTGTAATATGGGTACACTCCAAGATACATAGTTCATTTAGAACTTTATAACTTAGCATTGCCCATTGAAATTGAACCCATAACTTGGAGATTTTATATTGAGTCTTATCACTAAGCTAACACCTCATTCTTAAAGACAACTCCATAATTGAGTGGAGATGATAATTTTATAAAAGCTTTCACAATAATCATCCATTACATTTCGAAGCAATTAAACTAAATCAACACTTATCAAAAGTTTACTACAAAATAAGATAAAGGTTCCATTGTTTAAAAAAAGCCTATTACACCCAATCCAAATTGCATACAAAATAAAAAAAATATAGAATTGATAACATTGATGGAATACTAAATTCAAAACAACCTTAGAAACTTGTTATAAAAAACATTTTAGAGAGATAGAAAAATGAGAAAAAATATAGTAAAAGCATTCATTTTACTAGTAAAATATTACTGGTGGTAGACATAATGAAATAGAATATTTACATGCAACAATTCCAATATCCATAAGAGCATAAATTAGCATCATAAGAATGGGATCATACCATGTTTTAGTTGAAACTAAAAGCTAGAATAATGAACAACAAGAAGACCAAATGTATCAATTGTGTTTACTATAAATGATAGAAGATGAGTAACATGTATTACTAGAATGTTGTGAAATAGATTTTTTCAAAAGAAATGACAAATGTCTAATTAGTCTTTATATGAGCTTCTTAAGCTATCAGTGTTAGTTCTAGGAAATTATATAAAAGATGTGTTCAAGCTACATGAATGTTAGACACATTTATTGTACTTCAAATTCAAGGCTATTAATGTATTTTGCACAAGTTAATTTTTTTGATTGATCCTTTAAGTCTACATAGATGTAATAAAATACCAATATCAATATTAGTATCAATATCATATTTCTTTAAATTATGGCTTCACTTTCGATTCATCTAGCTCTCTTGCATTCTCATCCTTACATGAATACACATTCATTTACACATCTCATTATTGATCAATTGTAATGACGAGTGTTAAATAAAATGGTCTATTTTTATCTCTAAGATGATTTGATTAACACACCCAAAAGAAAAAACCAAGAAATATATGTCATTATGCTCAAATATTTACATAAAAAATTACAAAAGAATAAACAAATTAAAATTGATAGAATAGTATGCTAAAAAATATGCATTCAAGATCATATGAAACTAAAAGAATAAAGAAATTAAAATGGTGATATTAGACCTTAAAAATTTAATATTAATAATAAGCAAAAAAATATTCAAAATACATTACAAAGTTAGAATTGAGTTGAAGAACACTAAAAAAACAACATGGAAAGGAAAAACCTTTTAACTATAGGATGTTTATCATGTGTACAACCTCTTTATCATTTAATTTTTATTTCCAAGACATTTGCTTATTTTACAATAAACTATTTACATGAGAAGATGATAATTCTACTACTACTGTATATCAAGCATCTTTCCAATTTACTATTGATGAAGTTATAGAGGGTATTAAAAAGTTGACATTTGGTAAAATTGTATATTCATATGTGTTATATGCAAAATTATTAAAGTAGACAAGACCTGCTATTCATAAAGAAATTTGACATGGATTAAATTCAGTAATAGGTCAAGGATTAGATCAAACATTGGAAAATTGGTAAGGCTATCTTGTTATATAAAAAGGGGAATAAATATAGGTTCAACAATTATTAAATGATCATTATAAGTAATATTTTTGCTAATTTTTTAGACACTCTAGTAAAAAAGAGAATGTGTTCTTAGCCTAATGTTAACCAAGTCAAGGCAAGATGTTAAGCAAGTTTTAGACAAGATCATTTCACGGTTGATCACTTAGTTACTCTTAGACATTACATGAAGCTTGGAAAAAAGCCTAACAAAATAGTTTTTACTTTTTTTTTTGTTTATTTTACAAAAGCATATAATTAAGTGGTTTGTATAAAACTATGGTTGCATTTGCATAAAATTGGCTTCCCTTCAGAATGGATTATAAACTCAAAGATTATATGAGGAAATGATTATTGAAATTACAGAGTAATTCAGAGAAAAAATTTTCAATTGTAGAACAAAATTGAAGTTAAGAAAAGTTATCCATTATCTTCAAATCACTTTGGTATCTTTATTAATGAAACAAAAGAATGGTTATGCAATAAGAAAGATGGTCACATTATCAAAATGGATCCCAAGTAGTTAATCTTATTTTGTATGCCGATCACCTTAATCTCCTATACTATAGAAGGTATGCAAAATATGTTGCAAATTTTAGAAAATTATTGTCTCCCATCCGGTCTTCAAGTAAATGTGAATAAAACCAAATTTATGATCTCAAATACAAAAAATACCTATTATAAGTTTTTTTTAGAGATCCCAATGTACAAATAGTATATTCTTTTAAATATTTGGGTCATATTTATATGAACAATTACATATGAGGGAAATACATCAAAGAAAGAATAGTAGGAGGTTTCAAGGATTTATATCCTTTCAAAAGCAAGTTGATGAGTGGTAGGATATCCAAACACTCCACCGTACAAGTCATCAGTGCACACATGTGACTAGATTGTAATCCATGGATGGACAATGTAAGTATGCTAGATGTTGATAATTAGTTCATGATTGATGTCTTTCCACTTTGAGTTAGAGAAGTGAAAGTGTATGGTTTAACTCTTAGTGAGGCATATGATATGTGGATGTTGTGAGCTCATGTTACTCCTACTCACTACCATAATAAAAGTAAGAATAAAATCTAAGTCTAGGTGATCACAAAAATATAAATCTATTCTTGCCTATGGTGATGAGCATTCATTCCTAGCTTGTCATATACATCTTAGGCTCATGTAACCATCATTGGGTTACCAAGTGTTATGCTACTAGGTGAATCAAGCAATAACACTACTAGGATTACCAAATGATTACGCTTATATGCTTGAAACCAATTGTACTCATTTTGCCTTACTAATAAATGTGAAAAGTAAATTATTTTAGAAATTTAAAGAACTAACTAAAGTAAACATAATAAAGGAATTACAATTAAACTAAGTAAAGATAGTTGAGTAAAATAAAGAAACTAAGTGGATGCTATAATGATGATAAGCAATCTTGATCTTTATTGCCATTCATGAACTGTGCCCAAGTACAATTCACTCGAATAAATATTTCATTCAACTACTTGACACAACACTAAATGCATTCACTCTATTGCTAAGTGTAAACTAACAAAAAAACTACAAGTGTTTTCCTATGACTGTAATGAAAGTTCTTCTATTGATGTGACCAAGTTTTGATATTTATAGGGCCACATAGCTCCCAATACATTGTATCAATGATGATGTAGGTAGAGCTACAATATCATAGATACGATATCATGCCTCATAAAAAATGATTTTATCATACCTCCACAATTGACTAGAAACTTATCCTTGAGTTAAAACAAAAGGAGGATAGAGTTCCTTAGAAAATTAATAGATATACTTAGACTTGACATGACTACCTATATACATGACTACTTAACTCTGGATGCCACATTGTGGTTCGAGTGGTACATTTACAAAATTATCATGCATAGCATGATGGACATTTGATAGTTAACAAAACAAAATGACATAGCGTGATGTAGCCTTCAAGTTCCTAGTAGTGATGGCTCCTTGATTAGCTTCTTTTTCTTGTCATTGGGCTTTTGAATTTGGTATTAGTTAAAGAGTGCCTACAGCTTTTCTTCTTCTATCCTAGAATCATGTACCATCCATACAAATTCTACAATGTTTGATTACATTAGTACTTCCCATGGGTGTGGTTGCTATGGAAACATTTTATTAGACTTCACATATCGAGCAACAAACTACCTTCTTTCATTTTCAAATGCCCTAGTCACATTTCTCAATTATTGATAGTTAGTCATTTGGTGAGCCAGGTTTGCTACTACATCTTTCTATCCTTTGTAGCTAGCTTTTAAAATTTCCAATTTAGCATTTTCCACATGTAATTTTTGTTGTGTGTCCTTTTGATCTGTAAACTCCTCACACAACATAAACTATAGCTACCTTTTTCTCAAGCTCATTTCTTGGCCTTCCTACTATTAACATGGCCAGATTAACATACTAAATGTTTGCTAATCCCATGTATTTGATGAGATCTTCTATCTGTAGGTTCTTATTCTTTACTTCAGCTTGGTGGATATGGGCAAGGCTAACTAGAATTGGATACCAATCTAGTATTTGTGTTGTAATTGAATTGATCTTATCCTTGGCCATCTAGATCTCTTTTTCATTGATCTATTTATACATGCCCACATGATCTTTGAAGTGTTCTTTGAGCGTTTCATATTTCTTGACCTCATTTTGCCATGCACTTATCTCAACTATTGATTTTTGTTTGATGGTACAAACTTTGTCCGTTGATATGATTTGATTTTCTTTGGCCAATTTGTTCATGTCTTGGTTAACTTTGATGAATTGTTCTTGTAGTTGATGAATGCTTTCCTCACGAACATTTTTTACTTTTTGATGTCTGTCAACCTTGTATTATTGGTAGTAACCTTTTTATTTTCTTCTTCCAAGGTAGTGATGTCTTTGACATGTGCATACATTTGTGATTCTGCCACTAAGGTGTTCCATATAGCCTTCTTCTTCTCCATCTCAACTTGGAAGTTTTGTGCTATGCACTACCTCACTTGTTCTATCCTGAAGACATCTAGCTAGTATGGGACTACATATTGTGCAGGGTCTTTCTTCTCTACTCTCAAAGCTGCTAATTTAGCTTGTAGCCTCTGCACTTTATTCCTTGCATGTTCTACCCTTGTCTTTGCCAAGACTAACTTTCCTTTTATTGCTATAAGATTAGATTGAACTATAGTAATATTGCTAGGGATATCAAAGAGATTTTGCATGACTTGTTCTATCTATAGCAATCAATCGAGAACATCTTCATGTTCTATTAGGATCATTAATGTTTTGACTATCATCTTAACATTTCTAGTTCTAGTAATATCCACTAGTGGTACAATGGAATCATTAAATGATTTCTTGATATGGTCAGTAATTACTTTTGTTGGATCTTGATGTTTCATCACCACTAATATGACTCCTTCCTTGATTTCTAACATAACTTGAAAAGATGTAGCATTCCTTGAAATTTATTGTGCCCATTCATCTTTCTCTCTTGCCTGTAGAGATACTTTCCTACTAGCAGATCCTAGTGATATCATAGACCTTATGGAGTTATCTATTACTTGGTAGAAAGTAGAACCTTCCCTTGTTCCTCAACTGATGATTTGTGTAATTTGTTGCAAGTGACTCATGAAAGGTCTTTAGTCTTGTTGTGTCAGTGGTGCTCTTTGTTCAAGTTTTTCACAAGTAGGTGTTCACCCACTAGGCCCTACTTGTTGTTGCTATCCAGTTACTAGAAGATTACTCGCTAGTGTAGAACCTGATGCTCCCTCAATGCCTACTAGCTTCTCCAACTGATCCTTATTTGGTGGCATTGGTTTAGACATTTCAACATATGATGCATTTTGGGCTTTTCTCAGAACATCATCGGTGTATCCTAGAATTCCTGCTTGCTTGCACAAATTTTTAATTAGATAGGGGAATGACATTGTAAGTTTCCCTACCTTCTTTTCTTTGAACCTCCTCTAGTTCTCTAGGAAGAGTAGATGTGCTATGTTAGCATTAAATTTCCCCATGAGAATTGCACTTCCTCTAGCTGCATAAGTGGAAATCCTATTGAGTCTCTTAGTTAGGAACAAATGATAAGTCTCAATCTTGAAGTAGATCTTCTCCTAAACAATTAATTCACTATATTGTTTATCCTATTTCTTCTTTTCTCTTTGGAGTCATAGATTCTTTGCATTAGTGTTAAATCTGGTTGATATTTGCAATACATTTGCTCCAACATTGGGAATATTAAGTGCCTTTGTAATAGCTTCAATAGAATAAGTCACTGAGACTTCTTCAAATTTCACAGTTACATCATCCTGCTTATTCTTTACAAAATTGGTATACTTATTCTAAGTACCATTCACCATTGTTGGATAGAGTTGGTCATACAAGAGAGGCTTGGAGTTAGGTTTTGACGTTGTCTGGAGCAAACTCCATAAATGGTTCAAAATTTAATTTCACAATTATTGTCAACATGATGGACCTCTCTTGAATGGTTTGGAGGCATTTTGCTAATATCCTTAGGCTCTATCCTTGTTCTAGAGCTAGTGGTTCCTATACCTTAACTTGTACAGATTGTTTTTTGGTAGGAGTTTGTTGGTGGATGATGAAAGATTGGGCTTCCTACTTTGCTTGTGGCATCTATTCTTTGGTTTATCCTCTATCTTGACCTCGTGGTTTTTTACTTCTTGCTATGAGGGTCCTTCTACTATGGATCTCTTGGGAGCCATCTGCAATCATCAAAAGTTTATTTGAGTGTATCTAAGGATTTAAAATAGGTTTCTAATAGTTCATAATCCTTCCTTAGATCCTTGGTTTTGATCTAATTTTTATTCCTATTATTACCCATGACTTTTACTATGATTGCAGAGTTGGAAAAATTCAAAAAGAAATCCCTTATTTTCTTGTTCTTTTAATTATTAAAACTTCTTAGAGTCATCCTTTCCTTGTTTATTGTGTTATTGGATGGTTAGCTAGGAGAATCAGTTAGGCTTATTAGCTTTCATGTCATTAATTGATTAAAATATTCTTATTTACTCTTATGCTTACCCTTAATAATCTCTTCTAGCATGATAAAAATTTGGCTCAACTTCACTTATCTACACACAATATACTCCCCCATGACTAAATTAGGCACTCTGATCAAGAGGATTCAAAAATCATGCAAATTAGAGTTATGGTGAGGAAGTTATGAAGCTTGGAAGTTTTGGTGTTAGAAGCTTAGAAAAATAGCATGAACTCCCTTTACTTGGAAATGTGAAAATGAAAGATCTTCTAACTTCTTGTATGCATATATAGATTTTTGTTGGTGCAACATCATAGTTGTAATGTCGTAGGGCCTAATACATCATAGCTATGACATCAGCACCAAAAAATTTTGATTTTTAAGCAATCTTTGGTGAAAAAGTTGAGTTAAATGGATAGTTTGAAAGATGTAGAAGTTGTCTAAAGGATCTTTGATCATAAAGGAATCTTTGACAAAGAAGATTAATTAGATGTATAAGAGATGGTAGTGGGAATTGGCAAAAGTATGATTGGATATGAGAATTTAGGAAAGTAAACATTGATGGTTAAGGTATCTTGGAGGCACAAGATGATGTGGAATCAGTCATCATGTATGAGGTACAAGAGTTATAAAAATGCATCCTCCCCAAAGCAGGCTTCAACCCTTAGTACCCTTGTATAACCACACCTATAAGCATTCACAGACATCCAAGGAGTTGAATGTAGTAGATACCTATCTTGAAAAGCATACATGTTAGTATCACCCAAATGAGAAAAGAACACTATATTATATAGAGCCATAGAATTATGATTATATATGCCAGTGAGGTGGAAAAAGATTAGAAAGGATTACAAAAATTGGGACTTGAGGTGTCTTACCATAGGCATAATTAATTATTGTGTGTGATGTATTGTTAAAGTGATCATTAGCCCTTCCATCCAAGATCCAAACCAAGTCCATACCACTTACCAGTGACATTGCATTGTATCATCCCATAACTAGCAACCATAAGACTACCACTATTGTAAGAAGCATTATCACTTGGCAATGTAGTTCAAGGAAGGAGTTTATTAATAGCACAATTTATTTTTGAGATTTCATAGAAGCCGTGTACCTTTAGACATGAGTAACATGTCTTTCTAATCGAATCCCTAGAAATTTTATTCTATGCATTTATTATATTTTCAATATGTTGACCTTACTAGAAGACTACCTTTAGGCATGGATAACATGTCATTCTAGTGACATGGTAAGGTAGCACTTATTTTACTCATACTAGAATATTTTGTTAGAACTTAAGAAAATAACACAACCTTTACAATAGGATAAAACTTATAATAGTAGTGCAAGAGAATCCACAACTCCCCTTGATGTCACACCTTTTTCATATCTACTTGGTTCTTCACTTTTCTATCCAGGCATAATGATCACAAGTTTATTTTAGTTTTTTTTGAAAAGAATATCATTATGGGTATGGTAAGAACCTTTTATTATTGGAAATGAGTGGATGAATGATATGGTCGCATTGTATGTAGAATTAGTTCTTCAATGATTTGATAATATAGGATAACCTTCACATTATTATGACTACATCTTGCTTTATTTCTTTGCACTTTACTGAAAAATCAAAAAAAATATGTACAAGACAAATGATGAAAAATTATAGAAAAATGATAAGAATGGAAAAATGGAGAAAGAATTTAAAATATATTAAAGAATAGAAAATTATTAAGAAATGAGAAAAGTATAAAAGAATAGAAAAGATATCAAGAATGTGAAAAATTAGTAAGAAATGTGAAAAAGTATAACAAATAATTATAAACCAAAAAATTAGAAAACAAAAAAGGTTGAAAACTACTTATCAATTCCTAAATCAAGATAGGGCATCTCCCCCATTGATGAGTGGCGAGGTACCCCTACACTCAACCATACGAATATGAGTGTAACACGAGCGATCCAGTCGAACTCCATAGACTAAGTGCCTACATGCCTCATGGAACACTTAAGGTTAATTATTCGTTGTCTTCCCAGACTTGTACTTGTCACGGTGTATGGTTAAGTAAGTCCGAGGTATATGATTTTTATAGCTTTTTTGTTTTATCTCCTATGCTATTGAGGTGAAGGGTTGAAGAGACTAATTACTAACCTTAACTAACTAACTAAGTCTAAATTAACCTAGCATCAACATCTGTTCCCACTTACCGTTCACACCCTGAACCAATGCAACTGTGGTTACCAAACGCTAGTCGTTGTTGGGATCACCACGTGTAACGCATGTGCTCGAAGTAGTCGTACTGAGGCACTTAACTAGGAGAGAAGGGTTGAGAAAGATTTAATTCCTAATAAAGCATGTAAAAGATAAACAGTAAATAACAATAAATAAAAGTCCTAATTAGCCTATTCCATGCACTACAAGGTTTATCCAAGAAGTTCATCTTTATTTCCGTACACAAATATGTGTTCAGGTACAATATCTACTCGAATAACGATCCGTTCACTTTGGAGTTCCTACTATGGGCACATGGAAAATATTCTATCTTTGTAGAGATCAAACTACCAGAGTTTCATTACGGTCTAAGCCTAGGATGGAAAATAAGGGATAGCTGCCTCTTATTTATAGACTTTGCGGTGCACTGCGATATTGCGTATGCGATATCACGTGGGATGCGATATCGCAGCGACCACGATATCGTGTACGCGATATTGCGACCCATGTGATATTGCATCCCATCATACCCCTATGACTGAATAAAAACTTGTCCTCAAGTTCCTTACAATAATATTGGGAAGGTATGGGATTATTGACTCAAAATGAAACTAATGGGATGACTTGTGAACTGATCATCATTACAAGAAAAGACAACACTGGTGTTCATGACAACAAGAGTGAACACCTTATTACATTGACATCAAGCCTCATTTGGCAGCTGAGAAAGAGAGAGAGAAAGAAGTGTTGCTACTGCCAACGCTAAGATTGCGCCTTTTGTTGTCCATCCGTAAGTGTGCCATCGACCTTGCTCCTTGCATGGCTGCTTCTAGCATTGCTCCATGCCAAGTGTTCCTTCCAGATCCAATCCATTGTTGCATGATTTCCATTTGCACACACAACACAATTTTTGTATTAGCAAGGGTAAATGAATTTCGATGTAGTTGATACCTTGCTTCAGTGAAAGGTCCATCGGCTAGGTTGTGGTCTAGCTGATACGGATCTGGAGATATAATATTGATGACTACCAAAGGTGTAGGGGTTAGGAGAAAAATCAAAAACATTTGGCCCCATACCCCCATGACTAATAGCGAACCTCAGGTAGTGTTAAAATGGAGAAAGAAAAGGAATAAGAAAGATAAAGAAAAAGAGACAACTATAACGTTGATGAAATGGATGTCAAGATGGAAATGAACAAAATAAAATTAATTGCAAAAATGTTAGGGAAAAGAATTTAATTGGTGCACCAAATAGGAATGTTAGCGAGTCCTCCCCAAAGTAGGCTCATGCCCTTAATGCCCTGACAAACCCACATTCAAAGAGTCCATAGGCTCTCGGAATGTCATTTGGAACCAGAGTTAAAGTCTTAACCACAAGAATTTACCGAAAAGAAATAATGCGTCAACTAAAATATACACTAATGATACAACCGGCAATGAGGTGAACAATGGAAAGAAGGATGGAGAGAAGAGAATGGAATGGAATCCCAAGAACAAGGTGGTGTACAACCCCTTGTGTGTTTCATGATTAATGTAACTTAGCAAAT
>MNCI01030886.1:54250-102824 GCA_015680685.1 Gnetum montanum | reverse complement strand
GAACTCATTGCCTGTTATATCAAAAGAAAGATACCTTAGTATCAACATCATGACTTAAAGGTAAAAACCAAACATTAGTAATCAATATGAAAACAGTTCATACCATCATGAAGAGCACTTATTGGTGACAAACTTACAAGGTGGATCACACACACACACACACAAGGAAAAAGTATAACGATGTTGAAAAAAAAACAAGAAAAGTTAAAGAAATTTGTAAAAAAAAAACGTGTAAGACAAAAACATGTAAAAAAATGTGTAAAACAAAAACTTGTAAAACAAAAACATGTAAAAAAAATTAAAAAGAACTAAAGGCCCCCAAATGATTAGCATAGGTGGCCATCCCCCCCATGACTAAATGGAAAGAGAGAGATCCAAAATAATGAGCGCCTATTTGAATTTCTTTGAAGTGCCCAACTTCTCCCCATTGATGTTCTCAGATTAAGGGGTGGAAGTTGGCGACGCTCATATTCCAAGGTATCTATGCCTTCGTTATGAGCATGAGTTGTTTTCTCAATTCATTCCATGCATATTTGTTAGTTGCTCTTTCGACTAGCTATCAACCATGAGGTGTCTACTACTGGTTGTGTGGTTGCTACATACAGGCATCTTTGTCTCACAGTTTCAAGGGCATACCTGTTGCATGGAGGAGATGTTGTGCGTTCCTCCATGTCATCACCTGATGAATCATTGTATGTGATGCATGGAACTTTCCTCTTCTTGATCTTTCCATAAATATTTACCTTAGATATTTCCAAGGAAAGATCACGAATTCCTAGGCATGTGTCTACTGTACTCAGCCATGCCCTTCCCATTATAATTGGAAAGTCCCCTTCGTTGTTGTTAACTTCAATCACCAAGAAATCAGCTAGGTAGGACCAAACACACACAGTGGTGACAATGTCCTCCACCAATCCCAAGGGAATGGTGATGGATTGGTCAGCCAGTTTGAGTTGAATATTGCTCTTCTTAAGTTGGGGTAGATTCCAGGCTTGATACATCTCTCGTAAAATTAAGTTGACTCCGGAACTTGAGTCAAGAAGAGCCTTATGAGGTTCATTCCCGGTGACTTGGAGATAGATTAAGGGACTCCTAGGGTTTGATAGTTTCCTAGAAAGGTGGCCTACCTTGATCTAGTCGGTTACGGTATGCATTAACATGACTGTATATGTTAAGCTTTGTTGTCAGAAGGAAGGAAGCTCTGAAGCCTTATGTGTTGGAGGAGTGATCACAGACTCAACCTCTTGTTGTTGTGAGAGCTTTTCTAGGCTTTTGGTTTTGAAGAAAGGTCTTCTCTTTTTGTGGTTGTTAGAACCAACAGTGGGTTGAATGTTTACGGCTCTCATAGCATTTTGTGGCTACGGTTGAGTGGGGAGTTCCCCTTGCATTCCTGGAGCAGGAGGTATTATGGGAACTACCAGTGGAAGAGGTGCGGACGGATTAGAAGGATGGTATGGATAAGGAGATCTCTTGGAGGAGGAGTCCTTCTAAAGTACTCCCGAACTTGGTAGTGATGTTGGGGAATTTTGTGATCCATGGAGTCACTTGGAGAAATCAGCTGCTGCACGTAGTATCCATATGGATCAGGCTGCCGATAAGGGTACTGTTGTTTCGGCGGTGGCATCCCCCATGACTGTGGTTATTTTCACTACTGATCTTGTCCGATGGGTTGTGGTGGAGTTCCACTTGGATAGTACGTTAACGGTTGGTGGAACTACCTTGGGTTACCTTGAGGATAAGGTAACCTTAGAGGTGTCTATCGTCTGTTGAGTCTTAGGTTGAGTGCATACACCCCAGACTCTTGTAGATGTGAGATGATTGGATAGCATCCCTTAGGATGGTCATATTGGCAGATCTCACATCCACCGTCATTGTCTGTGTCTGAATCCACAAACTCATCGGAGATAGTTATTTTCCCCTTACCCTTGTCATGTGCAAGGCCTAAATCTCTCCGCTTTTTCTTGTCCTTGTCACTACTTCGTTCCTCCTTAGACTCCTCTACAATCTTTAGGACAATTTCAATCTTACTGTCTAAGGAGCAGCAAGGTTTTGGAGTAGCAAGGTTTTGGAGCAGCAAGGTTTTCCTGTTCATCATCTCTTTGAGTGGTGACTCATCCTCTTCATCGCAAAATCTCCCTACCTTCTTTCGAAGAGAGGGATCACGGTTATATTCTTCTGCACTTTTCCTTTTTCGTAGCTCCCCTTCTTCTTTGGCTACTTGCTCTAGCAATCAATGAATCTCATGGGATCTAAGTTTTGATAATCTTCCTTGGGCATAAGTCCCAAGGGTTCTCCTAGTTTCATACCTTAGCCCATCTACGATGTGGTGGAGTTGATCCCGCTGTGCGTAACCATGGCCTGGGCAACAATGTAACAATGTGCAGTAGCAGCCCATGGTAGCATCCAAGGGTTCATGAGTACCTTGCTTCCATCCTTGGATCTGCTTACGCAAATTAGACACTCTGGAGTACGTCTGATACTTATCGTTGAAGAGTTCTAACATCGTACTCCACCTCCTGATGGTTTCCGACTCTAAGGACTGATACCAACTCTCTGCTTCATTGATGAGTATCCTGGGAAACAACTTTAGTTTCTGCCACTCGTTTTCTATGTTTTTCAAGGCATAGGCATCGTGGAATGCCTGTAAATGATTTTGCAGATCCGCGTTGTATCCCCCTTTGAAGCGTGGGATATTGTTCATGTCTAAGCACTTGATTTGACTATCCTTTAAATGCCTTGTTGGTATTCTCACTGCCTCTATTATATTTAACATGCTTCGGGTGGCAAGTAGGGGTTTTTCATGATCATCTCTTTCATGACATCTATGATGTCTCCATTGTTCCCTACTTTCTCTTCATTCATGCCCTTGTCCTCTCTCTCAACTCTCTCATTGAGGTCTCTCATTTTTCCTACCTCTATCCTCACCGTTATGCTCTTTATGACTACACCCAGAGGTGGAAGGAGAGGGTGAATGATGAGAAGAAGGAGAAGAAGAAGGAGAACCATCACCATGACAATGTTTCTTTCCTTCTCTTCTGTGGCTTCAGCCCTGATCGTGATGACGATCTAAGTGCCCGCCCTTGTCATGTGTTGTTGTTCCCTCAATGAATAGTTGGTATTCATGGGGATCAGAACTAGGGTTGTGTATCATGGAGCATAGGTTTTGATACCCCACCTCTTCACTTTTGTTAGGAGGAGGAACATCTTTTGATAGAGAACCTGTTACGAGTGGTTCACCATCTCCAATTTCACTTAGGACGTGCGGGACCTCTTTGCCCTTCAATAGTGTATGATGGCTCTCCTGTCTTGAGTCCCTCATACATTGTAAAGCTGTGGGATGGTAATCCCTCATGTCAAAATCTTCTGTAACGTATTCAGCATAGAGCTGAGTCATGCTGATCTATGCCAAAGCACGGAGGAGCATGTTGGGGACTGCACAATCCGGAGGTAACACTATGTTACCTTGCAAGTCTCTCCAGCGCATCTGTTCATCTTCATGGAAGATAAAAGTAAAATTGGGAATATACTCATCGAGATGAGTATATTCCACCCTATATTGTTGAGGAATTGGCAGATTTAGGTTATGTGTTTTTGATTGCTGACTGTTCTTTGTATTATCCCTAGGTGGTGAATTGCTCTTGTGAGAAGAAGAAGAAGACATTGTGTCTTATCAATGTGCTAATTAACCATTATATATACATTTTTTTTAATTAACCCTAAGGTTTTTTTAAGCTCCCAACGATGTGAATGATCTCTTATGTTCTACTTAACACACAAACACTTAGTCCCCAACAACGGCGTCAATGATGAGTGGCGAGGTACCCCTACACTCAACCATACAAATATGAGCGTAACATGTGCGATTTGGTCAAACTCTATAGACTAAGTGCCTACATGCCTCATGGAACACTTAAGGTTAATTATTCATTGTCTTCCCAGACTTACTTGTATTTGTCATGGTGTATGGTTAAGTAAGTCCAAGGTATATGATTTTTATAGCTTTTCTGTTTTATCTCCTATGCTATTGAGGTGAAGGGTTGAAGAGACTAATTACTAACCTTAACTAACTAACTAAGTCTGAATTAACCTAGCATCATCATTTGTTCCCACTTACCATTCACACCTTGAACTAATACAACCGTGGGCACCAAACGCTAGTCGTTGCTGGGATCACCACGCGTAACGCACGTGCTCGAAGCGGTCATACTAAGGCACTTAACTAGGAGAGAAGGGTTGAGAAAGATTTAATTCCTAATAAAGCATGTAAATGATAAATAGTAAATAACAATAAATAAAAGTCCTAATTAGCCTATTCCATGCACTGCAAGGTTTATCCAAGAAGTTCATCTTTATTTCCGTACACAAATATGTGTTCAGGTACAATATCTACTCGAATAAAGATCCGTTCACTTTGGAGTTCCTACTGCGGGCACATGGAAAATATTCTATCTCTGGAGAGATCAAACTACCAGAGTTTCACTATGGTCTAAGCCTATGATGAAAAACAAGGGAGAGCCGCCTCTTATTTATAGACTTTGCGACGCACCGCGATATCGCATACGCGATATCGCGACCTATGCGATATCGCATCCCATCACCCATGATTGAACTTATGGGTGAGTATTTTGAAAATGGTTCCTAGATCCCCCAGATCATATACTATTTATTGTCCTTAGTGATTTAGATTTTCATTTATTATCCCATGTGACATTGATGATAATAAAATTCTAATCTTTTAAAGATACATAATGATGTTGGACTAGATGATCTTTTCATTTCAAAATATCCACTTAGGTTGCCTTGTTTATTCTTACTTTTAGATATCAAGTCTCCATGCTTACTACTTGTTGTTGGTGTATCATCATGATTTAGGATATCCTTTTGTAAGTTCTCAATTTGGGTTATTTTCTTAGGGAAGGAGTTAATAAATGAGTTAGATGTTTCCATGCATGTTTTGGACAATTTCACATTCCCATTTATTAACCACTTAGTGGTCATTGTCTCTTTTTGTGCACGTACTTGTTCTTCACATTTGTTGTGGGTTAGTGTAAGAATTGTGTTGACATTCTAAAGTTTCGATCCACAATTACACTATTCTTTATCATTAGTAATGCATGAAATTCTTTGCGTATGTATGGCTCCTTACTCATCTTCCTTGGAAATTTTTAAGGATAAGTCTCTCATTCCTAACTTAACATCAATTATGCTAAGCCATTCTTTTTCCATAATGATAGGAAATTCTCTATCATCATTCTTCATGTCGATCATAAGAAAATATACTAGATAAGACCACCCAATGATAGTGATCACTACATCTTCTATTTGTCCTAAAGGAATGATGATTGATTGATTTTCTAGCTCTAGTCTTATGTTGCCTTTCTTTAAGGGAGGTAGGTTCCATGCCTTATATGTTTCTTAAGATATCAAATTGACTCTAGAACCTGAGTCCAGTAGAGCCTTGTATGGTGAATTTTTAGCAATTTGTAAATAAATTAGAGGATTTCTCAGATCTATTATTTTCTTAGGAAGACTTCATGATTTTATCCAATTTGATATTATTTTAGTTAGCATGATAGTTATAACTTTCTGAGTTGCTTGCTGTGGAAGCATAGTGTCTATAGGAGGATATGTCATATAAGGAACATGATTCAATGAATTCCTAACTCTACCAGTCTTTTCGTGACTTATCTTAAAGAAAGGACATTTCCTAGATTTTTCTTTAGCTTTTCTCGTATGACCCTTTCTCTATATATTTAATGCCATTGTAGTACTTTTCTGCTAAGGTTGTGTTGATAGTTCTCCTTGCATAATTGGTGGTGGTATTAGTGGTAGAGAATTAGGAGGTTGGATTGATAAACCAGCTATTGGTTGATGTATGTAAGAATTAGGATCCATTCTTGGATTAGTGGGCCTATAATACTATGGTGGATAGTGGTAAGAGGAAGTATGGATCAAAGCATTTCCTAGAGAGATTAGATGTTGAATGCAATATCCATAAGGATTGGGTTGCCTATATGGATATTGCTACCTTAATGGTGGCATTCCCCATGCTTGTGGTTGTTGCCACTGATGCTGGTCTTACTCTTGTGATTGAGGATAGGCTCCATTTAGATAGTATGATGGTTGAAAGGGCTATCTAAGATTAACTTGTGGGTAAGGTTATCATTTTAGCATTTGTTTTTTTTTTTGATAAATCTCTGGTTACATGCATATGCCCCAAACTCTTGCAAGTGGGCCATGATAGGACAACATCCCTTAGGATGTTCATATTGGCATATTTTTCATCTTTCTTCATCTTCTAAACTAGAGTCTATAGATTCCTCTACTGCAACAACTTTTCCTTTATGTTTGTAATTTTTTCATCCATTATCCCTTCTTTTCTTATTTTCTTTATTCTTGTTTAGCTCTTGTTTAATCTTCTTCTCCACTATCTTAAGATCCATAGTGAATTTTTGATCTATTGAGTTCCAAATTTTATCTACCTTTGTGGGAATGTTATTGATTGATTTATGAATGGGTAGAGGCTTCTTTTGAATGACATCCTCTAAAGTTTCATCTTCTTGTCTATCGTACATTCTAACATCTCTTTTTCTTATTGTAGGATCTTGGTTGTATTCCTTAGTTAATTCCCTTTTCTTTAATTCTCCTTCTCCTTTGGCAACCTATTCTATCAACATTTGAATTTGATGGATTATCATTTTTTATAGTCTTCCTTGGGCATATACCCCATGGGTTTCTCTATTCTTGTTCCTCAACTCATCAATAATTTGTAGTTGTTTCCTTTGTGAAAATCCATGGCTTGGGTATCTATGCAGTAGAGAATAATATCTACCCATCACTGCTTCAAGGGATTCATATATCCCTTGCTTCCATCCTTGGATTTTTTTCCTTAATTTGAACACTCTTGAATATGTTTGATACTTATCAGTGAAGAGCTCTAGCATGGTACTCCATCTTTATATTGATTCTGGTTCTAAGGATCGTTACTAGCTTTTTGCTTCCTTGATGAGATTCTTGGGAAAAAACTTTAACTTTTGCCAATCACTCTTGATATTCTAAAGGGCACAAGCTTCATGGAATTCTTGAAGATGATGGTGTGGATCTGAGTTATATCCACCTTCAAATTTGGGAATGTTATTCATGTATAGTTGCTTGATGTTACTATCCTTTACATGCTTGGTAGGGATATACACTACTTCTCTAATGTTAATCATGTTGCGAGTGGCCTAAAGGGGTTCTTCATGATTGTCAAGTTCGTAGGATATGTTATAGTTGTGACTTCTTAAATGCTCATAGTTTCATTCTCTTTCTTCATGCCTGATCCAATCTCTTCATTGTTCATAATCATCTTCTTCATTAGGATACTTTCTTTGATATTTATTTCTCTCATGATCACACTGCCTTTCCCTATCATAGTCTCTGGATCTTCATTCCCTCTTGTCAAATTCCACTGATGATTGTAAAGA
The DNA here is from genome assembly GCA_015680685.1 of Gnetum montanum. NCBI lineage: Eukaryota > Viridiplantae > Streptophyta > Gnetopsida > Gnetales > Gnetaceae > Gnetum > Gnetum montanum. Next base: position 95,358 of record MNCI01030886.1, on the reverse strand, counting down.
AGAAGAGGAAGTAGTTGGAGAATGATGCTCATTGGTTCTTCTTTTATGACTCTGTGACTCATTCACTTGTGGTTCTACAGACGCTTTATGCCTTAAGCTTCATCTATGTTTAAATTTTTTTGCATCTCTCCTAGGTGTTTCCATAAAGGTCGAATGCATGTGTATTTTGATAGGCTCCGCTAGATGAATGATAGGTTTTTGTGAATAGGATTCATGGTTTTGGTGGAGTTTTTCCATTATAAATGTATCATTATTGATTTCTTCCAATATAACATTGTCAGTTACTTTCTTTCCTTTGTTGTTTTCATGTCTTGTCCCCATGAAAGCATTCCTTCTTACTTGTGCTTTCATGGGTTGATATGACCTAGTTATGTGTTTAGTAATATGATATCCTTGCGCATGGCCAAGGTTCAACCTCATTAAGGTTGCTTGCAGTGTTGCTGGTGTTGAACCTTTAAGAGGCAAAACTGCATTATCTTGCAAAATTCTCCACCTTAGTTGTTCATCCTGATGGAAGATAAATGTGAAGTTAGGATAATATGGATCTCTATGAGCATATGCAATTTTGTTTTGCATATTTTCACTCTAGCCTTCTTCATCATGTATTTTATCATGACTCCTTTATGTTTCTTTGGTAGGTGGTAACTTTTTCTTAAGTGTCAAAGCCATGTTTTATGTTTGATGCTCTTTAGTGTGTGTGTGTGTGTGTTGAAAGATTGATTACAAATGTATAGGATAAAATTTGTGATTTTTGAATATAATGAACTCTATAAGATCAACTACTAAGAAAATATCGATACATCCCTGGCAATAGTGCTAATGATATTCCAACACTCTACCATACAAGTCATGAGTGCACATGTGTGACTAGATCATAATCTGTGGATGGACAATGTAAGTATTATAGAAGTTGATAATCGATTTGTGATCATTGTCTTTCCACTTCGAGTTAATGAAGTGTAGGTGTATGGTTTAACGCTCAGTGAGGCATATGATATGTTGATGTTTTGGGCTCATGTTACTCCTAATTTCTTCCATAATAAAAGTAAGGATAAAATCTAAGTCTAAGTGATGATAGAAATATAAATCTATTCTAGCCTACTACAATAAGTATCCATTATTGGCTTGCCATATACATATTAGGCTCATGTCACCATCACTAGGTTACCAAGTGTTATGCTACTAGGTGAACCAAACAATAACACTATTAGGATTACCAAATGATTACACTTATATGCTCAAAACTAGTTGTACTCATTCCTCTTTACTAATAAATGTGAAAAGTAAAATATTCTAGAAATGTAAAGAACTAACTAAAGTAAACATAATAAAGGAATTACAATTAAACTAAGTGTTGGCAGATTTTGGCCATTTCATGGAATAGTTGGACTATCTTATCAAAAATTGGAACATCTTGGTGTTGGTACATTTTGCCCATTTAATGGAGTAGACTTTATCATTGAAAGGGGATTTCATTTATCATTTGTTCTATATTGATTTAAGAGAGAGATGATCTACCCGTCCAAACATATTTACATTGAATTTTTAAAATAATGTATGGTTAAAAATTTAGAAGTAAACATGTAGCTTTAAGGTTATGGGTTGATGGGTGTTTTGGAGAAGTTATTCACTGTTAAATAAAATGATGTTGAGACCTTCTTGGGATATGAAATTAAAGTGCCAAATTATTCCTTTATTGGAGTTTGGAAGATAGGATAATAGCAAACAAGGAATTATATTATTTACCTGAGAAAGCATTGGTGGAGAACATAATAAAAATATGAATAATGCTGGGAAAAATCACTGGAAAAGTCTCAAATTAAAAAAAAAATCTAAGGTTGATGTTGTTGGTGGTTATGAAAATGCACGAGGTAAAACTGGAGAAGAGTGCCTTATGACTTATCCCCGGAGAGGTGGAGGACAACGAGATTGAGCAGTCGAAATATGAAGAATGCCATCACTGATTAAACTATTAGTCCCTGGTAGTTCATGGGCACTGTTGTTAGGCTCAGTTTTATATTTGGCACTGATCTAGCGTCTGGAATTCCAATTCTCGGTGGCCATTCCTACCTTGAAAAAAAATTTAGAAAATAAAAATAAAAATCTACAGCGCCTTCGCCGTCTTGAAGTTGTGCAGCAATGAGAGCGAGAGGAGGAACGGGAGCATTAGGATCTGGCTGCCAGTGATGGTGTTAAATTCAATTACATTTTGCAAGCCCTGCCATTCGAGGCATCCGGCGACAAAATAAAGCTGCTGTTGTCAATCTGACGGAGGAGGACATTCGTTAGGTATGGAAGCCATCTAGGTTGTTGCATGCCACCAAGGTTCCTGCTGATATGCTCATCATCACCATTGCTCTCTGTTACTCTATCCAACAAAAACAAATGAATGAATGTGTGTGTGCCATATTATGAAAGCAACTGGAAGTTAACGTAAGAGATAAACTAATGTTTTTTTTGCAGATCTCTTGTCAAAACCTTGCTTTATTTGAAGGACTGAAAAGAGATGTTTAGGCTGAAACTTACAGACAAATGAGAAATGTCACAAGTGGAGACTCAGAAGGAAGATACCTGAAAAAGAATTATCTGTGGCTACATTATTTGGCAGATATATTGCTCACCAAAAAAAGCATTTACATGCTTCCCAAAAAAACGTAGGGTACTAACATGCTAAAGAAGACGTGCTATTTCTCATGATTCTGCACCAGCGGCACTTTCTGACACCATTTTTAAAGGGATATGGTCTCATGGAATGTAGTGAATAGGGTTTCACAATGTGTCTCTGTCTAGCGAGACTTACTTAAACTGGAAAATTAGATTCCGCTCCTTCTCCTGTGTGAGTTAATGATGAGGAAAGATAAATTTTAAGGAACTATTCACGTCTAATTCAGGAGCATGAATAGAATCACATTAAATTCTCAATGGTAAGCAAGCAATCAAGATTCAAGGCATCGACATGAGACGCACCACAGCAACACACCAGTCCATTGGTTAAGGGAGTAATCCACGGGTTTGCACTACCGGCGGTACAACCACTTCCATGGGCCTCGCTACCCGGACCAGCCCACATTATTTACAGGTCACGTGGCCTCAATATTTTCTTTATTTAAAAATTTATACAACATTTATTTTAATTAACTTTGGGTTTTGATATAAGTAATTTAGTTGTTATTATGCTACTGTATGTTTGATAGCCCTTGGTTGTGTACCAAGTGAGTATTAATATTGATTTAAAAATTTGCATATGCTAAGGAGTTATATTGGATAGTTATCCAATAGGATACTTGGCCACCATAGCTTTTATTTCTATAGTTGTAACTTTCTGTGGAAGTTATAACTTCCTAGCCTTAATCTCATGATGTTTGTAACCACTACAAAGGCCACTTGGCAACTGAATGAGCCACTTGGCAACTAAATGGGACACTTGTCACCTGCAACTTTTCTCTCTCTATGGTGGTTATAACCACCCAAAATATTTGTAACTTACCTAACTACCTATGAGACCCTATAAAAGGGATTCAAGGGTAGGAAGGAAAGGGGACACTTTGGAGAACACACTTGGGGTCTTGGAGGAAGATTGTAAAGAAGAAATTGTGAAGGATTGCTTGTAAGATAACTTGCTAAAGACAATGTTTCAGCCTCTTTTTCATAGTCTTGTGAGTTATGTTTATTTTTTTATTTTGTTTAAATTGTTTAGCTAGTGGTTTAGATAGTATCATGCTTGGCAAGTAATTTTGGGATTTTTAGATTGCTCTTATTGTTCTTGTTGCATAATAGAAAATTTCTATTAAAATTTTGCCATAGAAGAGCTTGTGTTTGAAAGACTTAAGAGCATTTTAGTAGTGAATTTTATTATTGTGCAATGTATAAGAACCGCTATTAAGATTGTTGTAAGAGAGCCTCTGCATGTAGTCAGGCCGTTGAATGATTCAATAGTCAAGAGGGTTCAGAAAATCTTTGGTATTTTGATAGGACCATAATAGCTTTCTTTTATCTTTAAAGTGAATCTTCATGGTATTTCAATCAGAAATTGTCAAGTCTTTTGAAGGTTCTTTTGAAGGAAATTCTTGACATCCATTATCTAGCCAAAATAGAGTCTCATACATGATAGTTTACATAGCAATTTTTTGGATAGCATAGTAGGAATGTCTTGAAGAAATTGCTTATTTTGAGCCTTGGAAGTTTGAAAAATTTGTAGTTATTGAATTTTGGATAGCTTTATTGTGAAGTGTTTACTCATATCATTTTACCTTGTTTAAACATTTGAGATCTTTACACAAATCTGCTTTCTTGTTCTCTTCTTTCTATTTCCATTGAATTTTGCTCTATTTCTAGTTTTCTTGTGGAACTATCTCTTTCTCAGGGGAAAATTAGAAGTAGATTCACAGAGTTGTGCTCAAATTTTTTTGCAAAATTTTATTTGTTACAAGTAGGTATTATAAGGATTGCATAGACTATAGGAACTCTCAACAACTCACAGTACTTTGCAAAGTTGGCTGAATCTTTTTAAGATAAGTCATTTGTAGTTTTACACACAACCCAATCGTTTCATTTTTCATAACCGCACACTGCAATAGCACACACATACTCACATTAACTACTGAGTCTATTTGGAGGTATCTGGGCCTTGGTGTTGCCAGAAGACCATCAAGCACCTAAATCCTGTTCGAGGACACTCATTGGCGGTCGTGTCCCATACGGTCGCCAACACTAAGTAAATAAAATGGCTAAGTAAAACAAAGAAACTAAGTAGATGCTACAATGATGATAAGAAATCTCAATCTGTATTACCATTTATGAATTGTGCCTAAGTACAATCCACTCAAATAAAGATTATATTCAACTGCCCAACACCACATTATGGGCATTCACTCTATTGCTATGTGTAAACTATGAAAACAAACTATAGAATGTAATGAAAGTTCTTCTACTGATGTGACCAAGTGTTGGTATTTATAGGATCAGATAGCTCCCAATATATCATATCAATGATGACATAGGTATAGTTGCAATATCATAGATATGATATCATGCCTCATAAAAATTTTTTTTTATCAGCAACTAGAACTTTGGGCTTCAAAGGTAAAAGAAAAAAAAATATTTTAGATCATTATCTATCTTGCTATATTGTATGAATGTGTTATTTGGGAACTTGAACTTAATGTTAAACTTTGGAAAGATATTTAAAGAATGCAATAAACTTTTCTTCTTGATGAGTTAAAGGTGAAGATGCATGTGCCTTACTCAATGTTATTGTATAAATGTGATTTATTACCTTTGGAAGTAGAATTATTTTGTCAATTCATTACATACACTCATAACTTGCATATTTCAAAGTAAGATAATTTCTCTAAAGTAGTTCTTGAGGATTCATGAAACCATGGTTGGTATTCTCACTGAATGTAATGGTTGAGAAAATGGAATGGAATATTTATTTGAAGGAAGTGCAATAAAATCCTAAACATATTCACTAGCTAGTCATGTAGAAGTTTTTAACATAATTGTAGTTTAACATAAAAAATAAGATATAGTTTTATTTACATGACATTAGATCTAATAAACTAGATGTAGAAGCTCACTATCTCTTAGCTTCTACTCTATTGAAGTATCATAGTGCCATGAACAAGCTTTGATTAATTTCACATTATTTTAGAATTGAAAGTGGAAGATGGATTTAACTCCCCAAGAAGAACATACTTGTAAGTTGTGTAGTTCATGAGCCCTTGAAGACAAGTTGCATGTGTTTCTATTCTATGTTGAGACTACCCATTTAAAACAACATTATAATGATGCAACAAAAAACTTGTAGGATTTTTTTTTGTTTCTCCTATTGTTGGTTGATCAATTTATGGATTTTGTCCTTATTTTTCATGAAATTGTAATATATGTTCAATAAATCATATGGGTCTTTGAATGTAATAAAGTTTTAGTTTCATTTTGCTTTCATAATTGATATTTTTAAGAAAGCAAAGAAAGAAAAAATAATATTTAGTAAGGAGAATGGACCCCATGCTAACAACACTTACATCACATTCAACATCTGTGCTTGAACTTAAAAAATAGAAAAATGATTTGAGATGTAATAGAAAGGTGTGGTGAAATACCAACATTTAGAAAAATATGAGAAAATTATGACACCATTACATCATTACTTAATTTTAACCTTACATCAAGAATCTATACTATCAATAGTTGCCTACTTATCAACATTAATTTTGATCTTTGAGTTAGCAGTATTCTCATTAAATAAGAAATTTTCCTTATGAGGTATTTATTTAGATAGATTAACACTTCTAGAAACAAAAGAAAAAAAATTATAAAAGCTTTTGTCCTCTCTATATTTTTTATTACCATTTGATCATTCTTACCATTAACATTAATTTATGTTTTATGTATACTTAACTTTAACAGATTTTTTTCTTTATCATTTTTAAGCAAAAAAGGACAAGTTTTGAACAGATGTCCTTCATAATGATAAAAGTAATATATTATAATATGTACTTGGTTAAATATAAGTTTTCCTACCCACTTGTAATACCAAATCTTTTTAATGGTTAAAAAGGTTGATTTCAATAAAAAAAACATCTACAAGAGGCAAATGGTATGAAACTATATTTCATATACTTAATTGGTGTGAGAAGGCTAATAATTCTTTTTCTTATCTCTCTAAAAAATCAATGAAAGATTATATAGCTCAACAAAACATGAAACCTTACAGTATTCTTTAGATACGATAAGAAAATTTGAAGTTCACTTACGAATGATTAACAAAGCATGCTTATGTATAAATGGCCAAATATCTAGGACATATTGCACCTTAAAAGCATTATCTAGCTTAAAAAATAGAGAAAAAGAGAATAGTACCTAACATGAATGCCTTGAATGTTATGCTTCTACACCATATAATTTAACATGTCTCCATCAAATAATTTAACTACAAAGGAAAACTTTAATTACAAAGAAGGTACCCAAAAATTTTGATGAACACATATCATGATATAAGATCAGCAACTAGTGACTCATATTTATATATCATTAGGAAGTACAAAATTAGGTTTCTTATTTGTATCAACATCATTAAAAAAAGATGTTGCAAATTTTTTCTTTAGCTCGTAAAATTGCATTTTTAGAATCAATAGAGATTTTTGCATTAATAGAACAAGAAAAAATTGCATTAGAAAAAGAAGATGGTAGTAATTTAGGAACCCTCTTTGGATAGTAATAATGCTAAAGAAATCAAATCCACTAATGAAAAATTAGCACTGATTCAATTAACAATGGCAAAATTAAGAATAAAGAAATTAAAGAATGATTAATCATTACCTTCAAGAATACATATCTATAAATTTTCTTACAATAATAAACTTAAATACAAATAACAAGGTAATTGGATTTTTCCTCATAATTGGATCCTAATCTAGCATTTGCTAGAACTCCTTATCAATAACATGAGTTGCATTATCAAATGGTGTTAGCGGTAGGATTTTCTTCTTAGCATGCTTTAGGTGTTAATCATTAACAATAATAAGTTTATTTAATACATATAAATGATAGATATGCATGTCACTAAACATATGGAAGTATGGATAATATATGATCCTTTTCATTAAAACTAAATGTTTCCCATATGAGTAAAACTTATGAATTAAAATAGAAGACCTTATTAACAAGTTTGGAATTAAACTCTCATCAAGGTAGCTTTTTTGTTTTCATGTAAGAGGTTTAGATTTATTAATTATTCTTTTTATGTAGGATTCAAGATCATATCAAAATAAATCATACTAAGCATCTTCATCTGAAGGTTAACGAGTAGGTCTAACACTTGACCATACATGTATTTAAATAGAGTGTATTGCATCGAGTTCTTCAATGTCATTTAGCTTTGTCAATTAATACCTATGATACTTACTAACCATTGTATTTAAACTTATGATAATGTCATAATTAGTAATTTTTGCCTAATCATGAGTTTGTGGATGGTATGATGATGTAAATTTATGATTTACTTCAAGAGATTCTAATAAATGCTTGAAAAACATACTAGTAAAGTGGGTACCAATTTCGGAAATTAGAACTCTTAGAGTATTTTCATTAATGAAAAATAATCCTTTACCACTATTTTTGTTCACTTTATACAATGGCCACATATACATTGATGTATGCCTTTAAATTTGAGGTATGGGTCCTGATGAGTCATATTTTCTGGGTTATGTCAATGTGGCCCCAGTGACGTGGTTGCATCAACATGGGATTTGATGTGTTGATGTGGCCTTGTCGATGGAGTGTTTGTTTTTGCCTATAAATATGTGTTCACTTGTTGTGTTTATGATGTCTTTGGAATTCTTGCAGGGAAGCTCTTGTAGTTTTTTTGCTTGAAAGTTAGAATATTTTTCTAAGTGCTCGTAGTAGGAGTCAAAGAGTATGGATCTTTATTTGAGCACTATTGTACCTAAGCAAGGTAGTGTGTGCAAAAATAAAGACAAGCTTTTTGATAAACCTTGCAGCACTTTGAAATAGATTAATTGTTTACTTATCATGCATTTAATGTTTTACGCAATTTTCTTTAATGCTTTAAATAATTAAGTAATTAATTAAGCTAGATTAAATAGTGATTAATTAAGCACATAAGTATGACCACTTTAAGCATATGCTTGGTGCTTGGTAATCCTAGTAATGCTTAACATTTAGTAACCTAGTAGCATTAAACATGCTCAGGATGTGTACAGTACATAGGAATGGATGCTTATGTTAGAATTAGTTACATGTAGCTAGTTAGATTAAATTAGAAATTTAATTATTTTATTTTATTCATTATTCTTTATCCTTAGGGGACTTAAAACATAAAATGTAAAAATGATAAAAATCATATGCCTTAGTTGCACTTAACCATACCTATTTATCCATTCCTTTCAAGATCCCTTCAAATTAAATGCCTCTAAATATCCACATTATCATGTTAACCCATGTTGTATCTAATTGGATTAAAGCTAGCAACATTTCCAAGAGAAGAACTAATCCTGAAAGTCCTCTTATCTACTTGGAAATTTCTAGGAATAATCCATGTAAGGATCTTCTTCATTCAAGTTCTGGTGTCAACCTAATTTCCCATGAAATGTACAATGCCTAGAACTTGCCTCCTCTCAAGAAGGAAAACATTTGTTTAGAATTGGAAAATGAGTTTATCACTATTCCATTGGGACTAGTGGAGGACATTGTGACCATTGTCTATGGATTGTAGTATCCTACCAATTTCCAGGTGATCAAAGTTAACAATTGCAAGGAGGACTTTCTAATCATTATGGAAAGGGCTTGGTTGAGCACTGTTGATGTGTGAATGGGTATCAAAGATCTTTCCCTAGATATTTTCAAGGAAAATGCATTCAAAAAGATCAAAAAGAAGCATGTTCCATGCATCACGTACAGTAATACATGATGCAACTGTGTGCAAAAACTCTAGTCTATTAAAAGCACATCAATTAAAGCATGCAGATAGTGTGTAGTTGAATTTGAAATCCAAAAGTGCCTATATGTACTAGCCACAAAATAGAAGAGTATCTAGTGGCTAATAGCTAATACTGAGAGTAGCACACTTTGCATGGAACCTACTAAGAGCCTAACTTGTGCCTATGTTGAAGGTATAAATGAATTGGAGCAATTTCATCACCAACTCTTTGATGATGAACCTAATGATACCAATTGGGAAGAGTTGGAAATCCTTGACAATTTTAAATTGGAGCCCTTAGAGTTGAAAACTCTACCTATCGGCATGGAATATGCATTTTTGAAGGTACTACCTATTGACTAGCCCATAATAATCAATTCCAACCTTACTCCTTAGTAGAAAAGGATGTTGTTGAAGGTGGGAAATAAATGACCAACAAACATTGCTTGGTCATATCCTAAACTTATAGGTAGGATATGTCAGCATCAAATCTATATCAATCCAGCCATGAAGCTAAAGAGGTAGCCTCAACAGCAACTGAATCCCAAATTGAAACAAATCATCAAAGAGGGAATTAAACAACTCCTCAAGATAGGATTCATCTATCCAATTGTAGATAGCAATTGGGTTAGCCCACCTATAACTGTGCCAAAGTAAGGTGGCAAGTGATGGATCTATATTGATTTCAAGCTATTAAACATGGTGACATTCAAGGATCATTTTCCATTGTCATTTGTGGACCAAGTTTTGGACACTATTTCTGGGCATTGCTATTATAACTTTTTGGATGGTTATAATGGGCTATAACCAAATTTAGATCATGCCTGATGATCAGGGCAAAACAACATTCGCAAGTCCTTGGGGCACTTTTTCATATTGTAAGATTTCCTTTGGTCTATGCAATGCCCCTACAACTTTCCAACACTTGGTCCTGAGCATTTTTTAGCAGTAGATTGGTAGCTAGGTGTAAGTCTTCATGGATGAATTCTTCACCTATGATGCTACGTTTGAGCATTGTATTCACAAAAGAGCAATGTGTTGTATTAATGCATCGAGAAATTCTATACCCCAATACAAGTATTAAAAGAGCCATCTCATGGTCCAGGAGGGCATTGTATTGGGGCATAGAATTTCTCAAGTAAGGATTGAGGAGGACCCTGAAAAGATTCAGGTCATCTAATGAATAAATTGTTAATAAAAAATCATTAAAGATGTCTAGTCATTCCTTGGATACACTAGCTATTATCAGCAATTCATAGAAAATTTCTCTAAGATTGTGAAATCATTAGTTGAGCTTAAAAAGAAAGATGCTCTATTCATATGGATAAAGAAATGCAAAAAGACATTCCAGTAACTTAAGGAGAAGCTTTTAGAGACTCTAATTCTATGATCACATGATTGGTCTTGTCTATTTCACATCATGACCGATGCATCAAATTGTGCCTTGGGGTAGTTGGATGATCAAAAATGTCCATATTACATCCATTGCATAAGTCGAAGCATTGTGGATGCACAACTTAATTACACCACAATGGAAGAAGATCTGATGGCAGTGGTGTATGCTTTGGAGAATTTTAGGCACTATGTGCTTGGATATAAGATGTTTGTACACACTAATCATAGTGCCATTCGCTTCTTGATGAATAAACCAATGATGAACTCTTATGTCATATAGTGGTTGGTGATCTTACAAAATTTTGATCTTATAATCGTAGATTGAAAGGAGACTAAGAATCTAGTCATTGGTCACTTGTCTCAGTTACAATGGAACAATAAAGAGGATGAGAGCCCACTCTTTGATTAGTTTCCTAATGAACTCATCTTTGTTGATGCAATAATTGAACAAGTGCCTATTGAACCAAAATGATATGATGGCATCCTCACTTATCTTCTTAGTCAAGAGATACCACAAGAGTTAGACCACTAGAAGAAATAATAGTTTTTTCATAAAGCCAAACACTTCATGAAGATTAACAGACACCTTTACAAGGTGTGCATCGATGGCCTAATTTGTTGGTGTGTTCCTAATGTTGAACAACTTTGTGTTCTCCAAGACACTCACAAGGGTCCTTGTGGGGGCCACTATGTAGGGAGATGCACTACCATTAAAATCCTGATGGTAGGGTACTATTGGACAACAATCTTTAGGAATCTCCACCAATTTATCTGCTCTTGTGAACGCTATTAATGAGATGCTAAGATGACTACTTGAATGGAGGAACCTTAGTAGTGAATCCAACCACTGAATCCCTTTGACATCTAGGGTATAGACTTCATGGGTTCCATCACACCCATGTCAAATGGAAATGCATACATAATAGTCACTATTGACTATTGTATGAAATGGGTAGAAGCAANTGTCAAATGGAAATGCATACATAATAGTCACTATTGACTATTGTATGAAATGGGTAGAAGCAGCAACCGTCACCAATTGTACATCTTCCACTACTACACAGTTTGTACAACAAAATGTTGTAAACAAGTTTGGAGTGCCATGTACACTAATTTATGATAATGGTACTTATTTTATAGTTGCTACTTTTCACAAGCTCATGTAAAACTTGGAGGTTGAACATAAATTAACAATGCCCTACCATCCTCAAGCCAATATTCAAGTAGAGGTTACCAATAGGGAGATCACAAAAATCTTAATAAGAACAATTAGCAAATCTAGGAGAGACTAGAGTACAAAACTTAATGATGCCCTCTGGACATACCATTCAACATGGAAACTTCCTATAGGCTACTCTCCCTATGAGTAGGTGTATGAAAAATTACCAACTTTTCCAATTCAATTCAAGTTCTGTACACTTTCAATAGCTTGTAACCTTGAACTTGACCTTATCCTAGTACAAATAGAAAGATTGATAAACCATAATGTGCTAGATGAGAATCAATGGGTGGCCCTGTCCTTGAATGAAGAGGACAAAGCATTTAGTAAATAAATCCATGAACTTAGGATAAGAAAAGTGAGATTTCAACCTGGAGACAAGGTCCTCTATTGGAACCCCACACACTTACCTCAATGAACTAAGTTCTAGACATTCTGGGATGGACCTTATATCATTTATGAAACCTTTCTTTCTAGGATCATGTTGATTTACAAACTTGAGAGCCCAAAGAAAAAGAAGTTGTTCAATACACAACAAGTTAAACCTTTCCATGAGCCTATGCAAGCTAGTGCAAGCAACACCTCATCAGATAGATGCCCTTGCTCAATATTTCAAAACTCCTCCTTAAAACTTAGTCATGGGGAAGATGGCCATCCATGCTGATATATTAAGTGGCTCAATTTTTTTACTTTTTTATTTTTCTACTTTTTGTTTTACACTTTGTTTTTATACCTTTTTTATTACACTTAGTTATTTTTCCAAATTTTTGTTTTACAACATCATTAGTATGTTTTATTTTTCTTAAATATTTTTACAATTTCTTTTATACTTTACTTTATTTTGGTTAGAATATTTCTTGTATTCTAATAAAAGTGCTTTATTACCAACATAACTCAGTGATGTTGTAGCTATTTACTAATGGTGGTTTGTACATAATATTTTTGATTGTTAATTTTTGGTTTCTATTTTTGAGTTTTGATGATTGATGACTAAAATAGGTTTCTTTTTCATGGAATAGGCAGTAAGTCCACATCATCCACCCATCCACCAACTCTATGGATTTCTTGGTTTTGGAAGTATGAGGTCCCTTTTTCATTAATAAAACTTTAACAAACTTGTGACCTTGGTAGCTTCCAAACTTGGGAAAGATTCAAATGTTTGAAAAGGGTGTGACTTCAAGGACATTTAATACACTTTGTGCCTCTCTACTTGCTTTAGTGCATGTGTGTTTTCATGGATTTCTTATCATTCCATGTTGACCAATAATAAGAAGTTGAATAAGTCTGTGCATGATGTGGGTCCCATCTTAAAAACAACATGATGGGAATTCAAAGAAGATCCCTTAGACAAAATAAATAGGCTATAAGCACTAGTTATGGGACTAGAAAGACATGTTACCCATGCTTGAATGTATCCTCTAACTAAGGTCCTTTTTCACTTCATGCTTCTCTTTTCTTCTCAAATAAGGAACACTGGTTGTTTGTGAGAGAATTCTTATGTCTTGATGGGGTGCACTGGTCTAGAGTGGTGATGCAAAGTCACTAAAAGTGGTTGGATTTGATTTGGACTAAGGTTGGAATTTATTGGTTCCTTTAACCATAGAATCCACAAGGGACTTCATGTGACCATGATTGCGAAATCCATTCCACTCCCTATCTTATCCATCAATGCTTTCCATAACTCACCTCACTACCGATTTTCATGTTTTTGTTTAATTTCTTAGTTTGACATGTTGAAATTCCTAGGTAGAGTCTTTGGGATTTTGATCCTTAACTTTTTGTAACCATTAATCAACCATGAAGACCATGGAATCCTTAGTTGAGGTTATTCAAGGGGAAAAAGGGCATAAGCCTGTTATGGGGAGGACCTAGTTGCATAGCTCTTGGTTGGGCTAGTTAAGTCCCTTATCATTGGGCATTTTGGTAATCATATTTTTTGCATTTCCCATTGGTTGCATCTAATTGTATGCTCCTTCAGGCATTTCTCCAATCATTCTCCATCTTTTGTGAAATCTCAAGTGCTCTTCATGTATCTCATTATGTTCTTGGCTTTTTGGTCTTTTATTTGACTTCCTTTGCATTCAAAAACTCCTTGTATTTTTTAAATTTTAACTTGGTCAATAGTGATCAATAGCTATGTTGACTAGGCCTAGTTGACATAGTTGACCATGTCAACTAGGCCCCATTGACAAGGCCTAGTCAATGCATGGAAGAAGTTTTATATATAGTGGCCATCACTTAGGATTTTTTTTCCATTTACTTCACATGTTAGGGGAGTTTTTGTAGATTTTTAGGGCTCAAAACCTTCGAGAGCTCATAACTTTAAAACCATTTGTTCGATTCACTTTGTTCTTTAGCCCTACAGTTTCATAGGTACGCATTATGTCATGGAGGACAAAAATCTTAGGTTTTTAATAGAAATTTTTTCAAAATTTTTCTAACTACCTCATGGGTTTAATGAATAAAATAATATTAAATCATCAACCTATGAGAGTTAAACCCTTCCAACACACTTTGGTAACCTATTTAATTAGATAATAATGAAGTAATATTAAAATAACCAAACCAACCATGATCACAACTTAGTGAAGTGTAACTATCCCAAGAGATAAGGTATTTTAGATTTTTTGAAGTTACAAAATAAGTGCAAATCCTTGGTCATGTTGTGATTATAGATGGCACCTAGACTAAAATTCCTGTAGGAAAGGGGATCATCTCAACCAAGGGATAAATGACCTAGAGTTGGAAAGGAGCAACAAGAACAATCCTAAGAATAGATAATAGAAACTAATGCCAAACCCTAAACCCTAAACCTCTTTGGGAGGAGCCAAAAGTGCAATCTATCCAACAGATTCCTAAGGATGTAATCATAACTGAACAATTGGATGAAGATGGGGCATTAGGACCGATGCCAAGACTTAAGGTCACCTTGACTCAAACCTACCTTGATCAGATCAAGCCTCATGACATCCAATGTTCAATTCTCCAAGAATTGAACTTTGGACCATTCTTAGAACATGCTCCACCAGAAGTTAAGAAGTAATTTCAAGACTCTCCCATGTGGCCAATCATCACTTTCAGTGGGGAATGGTACATGGGAGAGCCATATCTCTTCTGGAATAATAGGTAGGTAGGAGCCACTATGAAGATCAAGGACATTCAAGTGTCCTAGTTAATCAAGGCCATTGCGCAAGCCCTTGGGTTATGTAATATTGGAAAAAAATTGGTAGAGATCTCTACATAAGCAAACCTAGAGGTAAAGAAGGAGTGGACCCAACAATGTTATGGAGTGCACTGCAAGAAGTATGATGCACTCACCTTGGCAGAGCATGTATATTCCAAAGTAGCAACCTATCACCTCAATCTAATGGTGAGGCCTAGTAAGGTGATTGCCTTATCCACTTGTGTGTGTGCTACTCTAAGTGGAAAATTTCCTATGAACCTTCCACAACTGATCTATCTGGAGGTAGAGAAGTGTTTAAGGAAAACGAATGTGGAAGGAAGGCCCTACCCTTTTCCTACCTCATAAGAAAACTATGTAAAAGGGAAGGAATAGTTCACTACACCAACAATATAGTCAAGCATACTATTTTTTCCTCTTGGGTAGAATTAATGAAAGATAAGACCCTTGCCAAAACCAAGGAAGAGGAGTAGCAACCACCACCTCAACTACCTACTCATGAAATAATGTCGAAGTCCCGCACTACCCTTAAATGAATGTGAGAGATCCAAGAGCAACTCTTGCATGAGAAAGAATGAGTGGTGGTAATTCATTTTTGTATTGCTCAGCGATGAGTCACCTTAATGAAGTGGCTCAAACCATTAGCCAGATGAAAGGAGGTGGGCCATTCTTTTCAGCCCAAAGAATGTAGTTGCCCACAAGAAAAAATCATAACACTTGAGAGGTAATGGTATCTCTCTTACAATAGTAGTAATTCCAAAAAAATTTTGGGTACGCTACTACTTTCTTGGTGCATTTGGAGGAGGGTGAGAGGCTAACTATCTTGGTGATGCAACACCATGGATAGAAGATAGTAACTGAGGTGGTTGTTGATAGAATTACTAAGGCATTGAATGCACTTGAAAAATTTTTACTAGATGTTTCTACACTCAAATATGTACAAACATTTGTAGGAATAGTTAGCAATAGATTTAGTGCAACCTAGCACGAGGAGGTATTGGATTGACTTGTGGGAACCAAGCAACTAATTTCAGATGTCTTTGATCTTCTACATACAATCACTACAACCAAATTAGAACTATTGGAAATAAGGGGAAAATGCATTATTATGGAAGGGTAACTCAAAATAGTTTGGGCTCAAAACCAACGCATGGCTACAAAAGTTGCTGAATTAAGAGCCCACCTTGTTGATCTTGTGCTTCTCAGCCCTACATTGATCCATGATGAATCTTTTCAATAGCTTGAAGGAAAGCTCAATAAGGCTAACAACATGAAGGAGATGGCAATCTTTGATCAGTCCTTGGTCGATGTCACCATGCATAATATCTAAAATTCCTTGGATCAGACTCGCTAGGAGAATGTCACTTTGACCACAAAAAATCATCACTTGTAGAATGTTGATGTACAAAAGTAGCAAATTCAATATTTCATCCATCAATAGTAGGAGAAACTAGCCAAAGTAAACACTAACCTAAGAAGGTTGGTAGCCGAAAAGAGAAATCTCTCCATGGAGAAAGTATGAGCCCTTCAACAAAAATTTGCAATAGAGGTAGCTACCTAAAAAAATAAGGCTCTCAAATTTAAGAGAGTTAAAAATCACTACAAAGATCAAGTTGTTCTACAAAAAGAAATCAATGAAAAACATATTTAGATGATGAAGAGAAATGTTAATGAGGTCCTCTATAAACTTTAGGAAGGAGGTGATGTTTGGCAGCCTATCTTTGATGGGTTCAATGACTATAACAAGGTAGAGATCCACATGAAGGAGTTATAGATCAAGGAGATGATAGAGTACATGGAGATTTCTAATCTCCATTATGAAAATTTGGTGATGCTAACTACTAAATAGCCATGGTTTTAATTGAAGAAATAAGTGGGTAGTTCGTACTTTTTGTATGAGGCTAAGTTTACACATCACAAAGATGCCAAGCATAAGCTTGAGGTGGCAAATGTAAAACTTGATGTTCTTATGTAGTACTAGCCAAGAGAATGAGTGACTACCAAGAGTTGTAGAATGTGGTAAAGGTGTTTAATGTTGAATGCAAAATTTTTGCTACCTCATTCATCAATGTGAAGGAGCTATTCTCGGCAATGCCCTATCCTTGGGAAGTTCCCACACCAACCCACATTTGCAATGTGGTGTGGACTATGAAAAACCCTAGGAGTAAGAAGGAGAAGATGAAGGGACTATTAGATGCCTTCCATCTTCTACTAGAAGTTGTAGCTGTAGCAAAATAATCAAAACTACCTCAGCCACTACATGCATCTAATGTAGGAGAAGTTCCTTCAAAGCCTCAAATGCCTCCACTTCTTGGGACCATTTGAAATTATTCCTTGTCTATGTGCCATTCGAGGAATTTTGTTTGTCATTTTTGTCTTAGTGTTCAAATTTTTTGTCTTGAATACAAAAATTTTGTAATGATTGTAATTCCATACACTTGGGCACTTAGTGTTTGTTCATGTATGTTGTGTTTATGTATGTCAATAGAGAGTTAATAATTCCATACATTCCCAAAATTTTGTAAGAAACTTTATCCTCATTTTGTTTACTCGAGGACGAGTTTTCATTCAATCATGGGGGTATGATGAGTCATGTTTTCTAGGTTACATCAATGAGGCCTCATTGACATGACCCCGTCAACATGACCCCATTGATGTAGCCACATCGACATGGAATTTGATGCATTGACATGTCTTCATTGATGTAGTGTATATTTTTGCTTATAAATACATGTTTAACCATTGTGTTTATGATATCTTTTGTCATAGGTGTAGCGAAGCTCTTGTAGTTTTCTTGCTTGAAAGTTAGAATATTTTTATAAGTGCCTATAGTAGGAGTCAAAGAGTGTATGGATCTTTATTCAAGTACTATTAGATGTGAGCAAGGTAGTGTATGTGATAATAAAGATGAGCTTTCTAATAAACCTTGTAGCACTTTGAAATAGATTAATTATTTACTTATGCATTTAATGTTTTATGCAATTTCCTTTAATGCTTTAAGTAATTAAGTAATTAATTAAGCTAAATTAAACTCAATTAAATAGTGATTAATTAAGCACATAAGTATGAACACTTCGAGCATATGCTTGGTGCTTGGTAGTCCTAGCAATAGTTAATGTTTGATAACCCAGTAGCGTTAAACATGTTTAGGATGTGTACAACAAGTGGAAGCAGATGCATATGTTAGGATTAGTTAGGTGTAGCTAGTTAGATTAAATTAGAAATTTAATTATTTTATTTTATTCATTATTCATTATTCTTAGGCCATTTCTCATTATTCTTTATCACAAATATCATTATGAGTATTACATTGTTAGCTCCATTCATACATGCGTCATTTTACCAAGTTAAATGAACATATTTTATATAAGTGCTTTTTGATGATGAGGTAAGATCTAACTTGGTGTTGAAATTTTTGAATTTTCTTTTTATTCCATCTGGCTAGTCAATGTCTTTTAAACCACTAGGTAGTTTATTATATGTATGAATGAAGGATAATCTCATCTATGATCAATAGCACGTATAGATTTACACATGTCACAATTTGGAAAGTCATCAAGTAACACATTCTCATCCTTTTTGTCAATCTTCAATCTAGATAAATGATTTTCCACCATATTTTCTACTTCTTTTCAATTAATCACATGGAGATCAAACTCCTAAAGAAGCATTAACTACTGAATAACTTGGGAGCTTACATCTAATTTGTTAATAAGATATTAAATAATATTATGATTAGTATGAAAGTGAATTTTGCCTTGAAAAATACAATATTTCAACCTTTGAAGTACAAAGACTATTTTCAACATTTCCTTCTTGATGGTGGTGTAATTAAGCTATAGTTCTAAAAAGCTCCTACTTGCAAGTAGATATAGTAGGGTTACTTATCATCACCATATTTTATGACTGGTGAAGGTACCCCTATGCCCAATCATACTAATCACAAAGTGTTCATGTGCAATTTAGTCAAATTTCATGGACTCTCTAATTTCCATGCACTAGTCTTCTAGGAAGTGAATCTTGTCTTAAGGTCATTCATTATCTTAACAATTACACTTGTGAAGTAAAAAGCTATAGTTAAGTGTAATTGAGGCATATGATATTTATCATTTTATGGTTTATGAATTGGATTCTTAAAGAGAGAGATGAAGTAATTTAATGACTAATTTAATTTAACTAACTAACTAGTCTCTAGCTGGCCCTAACATAAGCATATGGTCCCACTTTCTGTACATGTCCTGAATCCAAGTATCCATTGCTGGGTTACCAAGTGCTACACTATTTCTCACACCAAGCAATAATTCTACTAGAATAACCAAGCGAATATTTTTTTATGATCAAAGAAGTTGTACTTATGTACTTAATCAATTTAGCTTAATTGATTAAAGTATAATTTAGCTTAATTTAGCTTAATTGAATGAATATTTAATAAAAATAATGAATACATAAATAAAACATTTAAGTTATCCAAAATGTTGCAAGGTTTATCAAGAAGCTCATCTTTATTGTCGTACACACCGATGTAATTCAGGTATAACAGTGCTTGAATAAAGATTCGTACACTTAATGATTTTTGTCGTGAGCACTCAGGAAAAATATTCTAACTTTCAAAGAGGCAAACTACAAGAGTTCTACTACTATTATGAATCTCATGCTCATAAACATGGTTGGGAGCTTGTGTTTATAGTTTTTGCTCTAGGGTTGCATTGATGGGGCCTTGTCAACATAGCAAATGTTACATCAACATAGCCCCATTGATGGGGAAACACCACGTAAACGAGTCCCCATTGACATGACACTTTGACTCTCAGCGTACCCCCATGATTGGATGAAAATTCATCCTCAAGTTCTTTTACAAAATTGGGAAGGTATGGGATTATTAGCTGACTCTTAACAAAACAAAATAAACTAACTTGATAAAATTGAGTGCCCAAGTGTATAGATCAAAACATTAAAACAATTGTAGTGTTCATAACATGAAATTGAACACCATGACATGACTACATAAAAAGAATTGGATAGCACTTCCTTTGATGGCATGAACATGGTGGAGAAGATCAAACAATCCCAGGCGATGGTGGCTCTTGAGGTTCTGAGGGATCTTTGTCAACTTTAGGCATGTATGGTAGTTGAGGAAACTGTGGCTATTCTATTATAGCTGCAACCTTCAGTGGAAGGCAAAAGGCATTAAGCAATGCCTTCATCTTCTCCTCCTTACTTTGGGAATCATTCATGGTCCACGGGGCATTACCAATATTGGCTAAAATGGGGACATCCATGAATAGGGCATTATCAAGAGCATTTCCTTTATTTACATTGACAAACTAGGCAGTGAGCTATTTGTTTTTGATGTTGAATTCCCTAATTGTGTTTTATAGCTCCTGGTAGTCATTCATCCTCTTGGCTAGGTTGTCAGTAGTTTATCATTAATGTGTGAATTATGCCTTGAGAACTTTGATTTTAGCATTGGCCACTGCAAGCTTGTCCTTAGTGTCTTTGTGGTGCTTGAAATTAGCCTCTTATAATAAGTACAAGTTGGCCACTTGCTTCTCTAACTTCAATCATGATCATCTGTTAAGTAACATGGTTAGATTTGCATAATGGATATTAGCAAGCTCCATGTACTCCATCATCTCCTCCATCTACAACTCCTTTATGCAAATTTCCACTTTGTTGTAGGCATCCATCCCATCAATAATGGATTTCCATAACTCTTTTCCTTGCTAGAGCTATTGGAGGGTCTCATTTACCTTTGCCTTCACCAACTGGATGTGCTTCTCATTTACTTATTTTTGTAGATCGACCTATTCTCTATAATAGTCTTTGACTCTCTTAAACTTGAGAGTGTCTGATTACTAGGTAGCTACCTCAATCGTAGTTTTCTGGAAAAGGACACGGACTTCCACTATGGGGAGATTTCTTTTTTTCGTTGTCAATCTCCTTAGTCCTATGTTTGCTCTGGCCAATTACTCCTGTTGTTGATGGATGAAATCTATTAACTATTTCTTATGCACATCAAAATTCCATAGGTGATGATTTTTTACAATCAATTGGACATTGTCCTAATGGTTTTGATTCAAGGCCTTCTAAATCTTGTGCTGAGTGGCCTCTACCAAGGATTAATAGAACATTGTCATTTACATTACACCCTCAACCCTTTTGAGTTTGATGTGAAGCTATTCCATAGCCTCATCTCTTGTTAATACCTGGTTGAGAAATGTTGGATTAGTAATCTAGGCTCTTAGTTTGGTAACTTTCGGNATGTTGGATTAGTAATCTAGGCTCTTAGTTTGGTAACTTTCGGAGCCAAGCATTCATTCCACTTCTTGGCTATTTCAAGTTGTCCCTCCAATATGATGTTTTTGCCCCTTGCCTTTAGTAGCTTCAACTGGGTTGTAGTGATAGTTTCTAGAAGATTAAAGACATTCAAAAGTGGTTGCCTAGTTCCCACCATTTAGTCCAATAATTCTTCATCTAGCCTATGTTTATTTTGCAACTTGTAGATCTTGCAAACATCTACACATCTTTGAGTACAGTGATATCCAATGCAGATGTCGTAGGTGCATTGAGAGTCTCAATAATACAATCAACGATCACTTCTACTAGAGTGCATGTTGTTCTTTGAGAGATACTATGCCCTCTCTGGCACTGAAATTCAACCTCGTGAGTAGCTGTGTTCTTTGGACTAAGAAAATGGATCCACCCTCATCTATCAAGCTAATCATTTGAGCCACCTCATTAAGGTGACTCATGGTTAGTCTGTAGATGGATGGGTCCCCACCACTCATGCCTACTCCCTACTCTTGTTTGCTTAAGAGCCATTCTCTATATTCTCGCAACCATTGGGTATTTGTAGCAATGTTTGATACTATTGTCTAAGTGTCAGGTGAAGGTGGTGGTCGCTGCTCCTCTTCTTGAATTGTGTCACAAGCATCTTATCCTTCATCATTTCTACCCAATTAGCAACCAAAATATTTTTGATAGTATTGTTAATGTAATGGACTATCCCTCCCCTTCGACAGAGTTTCTTGATGAGGCATGGAAAGGGGAATGTCTTCCTTTTGTGTTCATTTTCTTTTAAACTACTTCTCCATATTTAGATAGATTAGCTATGAAAGGTTGATTGAGAATCTCCCACTCAGAGTAGTGCATGCTTGGGTAGAGAAGGCAATGATTTTACTTGGCCTCATAGTGGGATTGATGTGGAAGGTCCTAATCTTATAGTGGATCCTATCTGCCAGGGTGAGCATCATTACACCCATTCTTTATTAATATTGGGATCCACCTATATTGGGATCTCAGTAAGATTTGCCCTTATTTTGGGCAACCCATGCACTGTAGCAATGGCCTACGCTGATTAGGACATTGAGATGTCCTTAATCTTTACTATTGCTCTAGGCTTCCTATTATTCCAGAATAGGAATGTCTCTTCCATGTACCACTCCCTAGTGAAAGTGATGATTGGCCATGTGGGAGAGGCCTTTAGCTAGTCATGAACTTCTCTTTGTGCGTGCTCTAAGAAATGGCCAAAGTTTAACTCTTGGAGCATTAATTTTTAGACCTCTCATGATTTTATTTGATTCAAACAAGCCTCTGTTAAGGTCACCTTGAGGTTTGCTAATTGTGTTGGTGCAGGATCTAGATGGGAGTGTTCTATTGCTATTGTTTTTTGTTCTATTGTGGAATGGGTTGTGAGTGGTTCTTCTTGGGATTGTTCTTGGCCTCTTCCCATTCTAGGTCATTTCTCCTTTAGTTGGGATGATCCTACTTCCTACATGTGCTTTCCTTTTGGTGATATTTGCAATCATGACACATTCATGGATTAGTAGATGTAATGTGTAACTTTAAAGTTTTAAGTATTCTTTCTCAATAGTTAGTTAGTTACACTTTGGCTAAGGTTGAACCATGGAAGATTTACTATTTTATTATTGTTTATTATAATTATCATTAGACCTTATTGGAAAGGTTTAACTCTTGTAATTTAGCGTTTAATAGTTGGTTTTTTAGTTAAACCTTTGTGGGAGTTAGAAAAAATTGCAAAAAATTTTCTATAAAAAAATGATACATTTTTTGCCTCCATGATGAAGCACTTACCTCTGGTAGCTACAAGGTCAAATAACAGAATGATTTGGATAAACATTTTGTAAGTTATGGGCTCTGGAAGGTTCTGGGCTTTGAAAATTTGAAAAACTCTTTTGGCATTTGTGAGAAAATGTAAAATTTTTCAAGTGGGTTCACACCTATTTATAGTATTTTTCCCTTATGTTTATGGGCCCTATATATGGGGCCTTGTCTATGGGTCTGCTCCATCAGTGGGGCCCCATATATGGGGCCCATCAACAAAATTTTTAAATGTAGATATCTCAAAAAATATAAGGAAATTTTCAACGAAATTGGGGTCCATGTAATCCTAGAAAAGCCAAGAATATGCTAAAATCATTGAAGAGAATCTTTGAAAGCTCAAAAATTGAAAATTTTGATGGAGAACATATTTAATGAACAAAATATGTAAAGGAGCACATGGTTTGATGTGGAAGATGGGTGTACAAAAGATTCTGCATGCAAGAATGCCTAAGGATAAGGTGCTTAATGAACCGAACCATGGAATATGCAAGTGGGTCCTTTCCATAGAAGGCACATGCCCTTTTTTCCCTTGCATAACCTCAACCTAAGGAGTCTATGGGCCCCATAGGTGACTAATGATTTATAAAAGTTAAGAACCAAAACTTGAAATATTCTACCTAGTAATTCAAATACATCAAACCAAGACATAGAATCAAGAACATGGATACTAGTAGTGAGGTGAGCTATGAATAGTAAAAATGGATAATGGAGAATGTGGAATGGAACACATTGAGGTCATAAGAAGTCCCTTATGGAGTTCATGTTTAAAATGACTAAAGAAGATCCATCCTTAGTCCATACCAAAACCAACCTCTTTCAGTGACTTCACATCGTGACTCCAAGACTGGTCCACCCCCTTGAGACACAAGAGTGCACCCACAAAAAAACTATTGTTCCATAAAGAGAAGAAAAGAGAAGTAGGAATTGAGAGAGGACCTTAGTTAGAGGGGACCTTTAGGCATGGGTGCATGTCTTTCTGGTCCCATAACTAGTGCTTGTAGCCCATTTATTTGTCTAAGGGATATGCTTTGAATTCCCATCATGTTTGTGTTTTTTTTCTTCTTTTTGTATTTTTTTTATGGGAACCACACAAGGCAAAGACTTTATTTGGCTTCCTCTTAGTGGTTGGAATGGAATGGTAAGAAGTCCATGAAAAACACTCAAGCACTCAAGTAAGTAGAAGAGTACAAAGAGTATTGAGTCCCCTTGAAGTCATACCCTATTCAAACCTTTGAATCCTTTTCAATTTCGAAAACTACCAAGGTTACAAATTTATTAAGTGTTTCTTTAATGAAAGAGACCTCAAGCTTCTAGAATAAGAAAAATCAAAGAGCTTGTGGATGGGTGGATGACATGGACTCACTGCCTGTTTCATAAAAAAGAAACCATGATTGAGTCATTGATACAAAAATTCAAAAATAAAAACCAAACATTAGCAAACATAACATAAAGCACAAACCACCATTAGTAACAACCAAAACACCATTGTGTCCTATTGGTAATAAAGCACTTTTATTAACAGAAATTTGAAAATCACACTTAAACAAAAACAAAATAGAATATATAAGAAAGTGTAAAATATCCAATAAAGATTCAAACATACTAATTATGATGTAAAACAAAAATGATGTAAAAATAGGAAAAATTTTGAAAATCAAAAAGTTGTAAAATAAATAAATTGCAAAATCAAAAATGTGGAAAAAAAATAAAAAATAGAAAACTTGAGGAGCCATACAAATGAGTAGCACAGATGGCCATCTCCCCCATGACTGAGTTAGAAGGAGGAGATTTGAAAAATTGAGAGTGGTTGTCCATCCATTGAGGTAGTTGTTGCACTGGCTTGATTGGGCTCATGGAAAAGCTTTACTTGTTGAATATTAATCACCTACTTTTTATTTGGTCTTCTAGGTTTGTATATGGTTGTGGTCCCAGAAGAAAAGATTTCAGCAATTATATAAGGTCCTTCCCACAATGTTTAGAATTTGTTTTTTGAGGTACATGTGTGGGATTCCAATAGAGAACCTTCTCTCAATTGAAATTTTACTTTCCGTATTCTAAGATCATGTCATTGTTTGTTGAATTCCTTGTGCACTTCATTCAAAGATAGGACCATAGGGAGAGTAGCCAATAGGGAGTTTCCATGATGAGTGATAGGCCCAAAGGGCATCATTGAGTTTTGTGCTCCAATCTCTCCTATATTTGCTTATGGTCCCTGTTAGGATCTTTGTGATCTCTTGGTTAGTTACCTCTACTTGACCATTGGCTTGGGGGTGATAAGGTGTTGTTAATTTATGTTCAACCCCTAAGTGTTGCATAAGTTTTTAAAAAGTGGCACCTACAAAATGAGTTCCATGATTAGAAATCAGTGCATGTGGCATCCCAAACCTATTTATAACATTTTTTTATACAAATCTAGCAATAATGGATGATGTACAATCGATGACAACTATTGTTTCTATCCATTTGGTGTAGTACTCAACTGCTATGATGATATATGTCTTTCCATTGAACATGGGTGTGATGGGACCCATGAAGTCAATGCCCCATATGTCAAAGGGCTCTAGTGGTTGAATCCACTATTGAGGACCCTCCATTCTCGTGGTCATCCACCATCTCTTTGACAACGTTTACAAGATCAGAAAAATTAGTGAGCATCCCTAAAGATTATAGGCCAATAATATCCTACCATTAATATTTTATGGTCATGCATCTCCCTACATAATGGCCTATGCAAGGGCCTTTGTGACCATCCTAGAGAATGCGCAGTTGATTCATATCAAGGAAATACAAAGAAACCAAGCCATCAACACACACCTTGTAAAGGTATTTGTTGATTTCTATAAAGTATTTTACCCAATGAAAAAATTATTGCTTCTTCCTAAAGTCTAGATCTTGTGGCATATTCTAAGTAAGAAGGTAAGTGAGGATGTCATCATATCATTTTGGTTCAATGGGCACTTTTTCATTTATTACTCCTATAAAGAGGAGTTTGTTTGGAAATTGATCAGAGTGGACTCTCCTCCTATTTATTATCCCATCTTAACTGAAAAATATGGTCAGTGATCACATTCTCAATGCCTTTCCAATCTACCATTGTGAGATCAAATTCCTACAAGATCATGAGCCATCGTATGATACGAGGGTTCACCATTGGCTTATTCATTAGGAAGCCATTAGCACTATTGTCTATGTGCATAAATACTTTATAACTAAGCACATAGTGCCTAAACGTTTTAAGAGCATACACAATTACCATTAATTCTTTCTTAGTTATGGTGTAATTGAACTATGCACCCACAATGCTTCGGCTTATGCAAAGGATATAATATGGATGTTTAGAATTAGAGTTTCTATGAGTTTTTCCTTCAACTACTAGAATGTATGTTCGCACTGCTTGGTCTAGATGAATGGAGCATCTTTTTTCGTAAACTTAATCAAAGGCTTTGCAATCTTAGAGAAATTATTTATGATCATTGATAGTAGATAGTATGTCCAAGGAATGATTGGATGTCTTTAACTATCTATGGTTGACTATGATTCCTGGGATGATCCTTATCTTTTAGGGTCTACCTTAATCCCTACCTAAGTAATTCTATGCCCCAATACTATGCCTTCTTGGACCATTAAATGGCTTTTCTACCAATTAAGCCTAAGGTTTGTTTCAACACATCTTTTTAGAACCTACGCAAGGTGGTTCAAGGCTTGCTCAAATGTATCCCCATAGGTAGAGAAGTCACCTATAAAGACTTCTACCTTGCTATCAATCTATTGTTGAAAAATACTAAGGACCAAGCGTTGAATTGTTGTAGGGGCATTGCACAAACTAAATGGCATCTTACAATATGTAAAAGTTCCCCAGGAACTCATGAATGTTGTTTTGGCCTAATCTTGTCATGCAATTTGGATCTAGTTATAGCCACTATAACCATCCAAGAAGTGATAATAGCAATGCCCAGAGATAGTGTCTAACACTTGGTCCACAAATGATAATAGAAAATGATCTTTAAATATTGTCATCTTCACCAACCTAAAGTTGATGCAAACCCACCACTTACTATCTTTCTTTGGCACAATTACAAGTGGGCTAACGCACTCACTATCAGTGATGGGGTAGATGAACCTTACCTTAAGGAGTTTTTTTATTTCCTCCTTAATGAACTATTTCAATTTGGGGTTCAGCCACCTTTATAGCTACCTTCTTACCTTCATGGCCAAGTCAGTGTAGATGTGATGCTAGCATATCCTTGGATCAATTCCTATTAGTTTAGGATATGACCAAGCAAAATTTGTTGGCCATTTTTTGATGACCTACAATAGCTTATCTTTTTGTTTAGGAGCAATATTTGCATTAATTATAATTGGCTTGCCATTATTTAGAAATGCATACTCCATGCTAGCTAATAGAGTTTTTAACTCTATGGGCTCTTGTTTGAAATTTTTACGGATTTCCAACTCTCCCCAATAGGTATCATCATCTTCATTATCAGAGAGTTGGTGATGAACTTACTCAATTTCATCCATGCTTTTGACATAGGTGCATGTCAGGCTCGCAGTAGGTTCCATGCATAGTGTGCTACTGTCAAAGTCAATTGTTAGCCACTAGGTGCCCTCCTATTTTGTGGTTGCTGCGTACAGACACCTTTGGATATCTATTTCTTGTGCACACTAATTTCATGCTGTAATGAATGTACTCTTGATGGAGCAAATCTTTTGGACAAAATTGCACCTATTATCACTATACACGATGCATGGAACACACTTCTTCTCTAAACTTACAAATTCAGTTTCATTGGAGATTTCTAAGGAGAGGTCCCTTATGCCCATATGTGCATCTACTATGCTTAACCATGTTCTTCCCATAATGATAGGGAAGTCACCTTTGCAATTTTCCACCTTGATCACTAGAAAATCGATAGGATAGGACCACCTACAAACTATGGTTACAATGCCCTCCACTGATCCAAAAGGGACAATGATTGATGGATCTGCCAATTCTAAATGAATGTTACTCTTCTTGAGAGGTGGTAGGTTCTAGGCCTTATACATGTCATGGAACATGAGATTGACATTGGAACCAGAATTAAGAAGAGCCTTGCAGGGCTCTTGTTTAGTGATTTGTAAGTAAATCAGTGGACTTCCTAGGTCAAACCTTTTCATCAGAAGATTGCTAACCTTGGTCCAATCATAAATAACATGAGTTAACATCATAGTGTGAATCTTAGGAGATGTTTTGTTTGAAGGGTATTCAAAAGTATTTGATGCAGAGGATGAGGATGTTGGAGATATAGGACAACTAGCCACATTAGGTTGTGAGGGTTTGGGAGGACTGTTGGATCAGAAAAAGAGACATTTTCTAAATTGATTATCTGAACCACTTAGCTAGAAAGTTGGTTATGAATGTATAGCCCTTGTAGTATTTTGTTATTGTAGCTATGGAGGAATTTTGTCCTGCATGAATGGAATAAAAGGTAACTAGGTTGAGGATAAATGGATGTGTGTAGATGGATGTGAAGGGTGGTATGGATATGGGTTCTTCCCTCACGTAGATGGTGAATGAGTTCGATGATACTTTGGAGGGTAATAGTGATTTTGAAATCAGAAATTGTTGGTAGAACTCCTTGAAGAGATGGGTTGCTAAACATAGTATTTCTATGGATTTGGTTATCTATAAGGGTATTGCTATCTTGGTGGTGGAATTTTCCATAACTATGGTTGATGCCACTATTGATATTGTTCATATGATTTTGGTGAAGCTTCACTTAGATATTAAGCCTATTGTTGCTAGTGGAACTACCTTGGATTACCTTGAGCATAAGGTAATTGTCTAGGTGTTTGCCTCCATGCTAGTTGAGGATTCAATGCATACCCCAAACTCTTGTAAGTGTGACACCACAAGGCAACATCCCTTAGGATGTTCATATTGACAAATGTCACAACCAACATCATCATCAGAGTCTATCTCCATAACTTCTTCTATTACAACAACTTTGTCCTTACCTCTTTGGTGGGCATGTTTAGCTTCTTTCTACCTCCTGCAATTACGATCACTATTTTGCTCTTTGGATTCTTCAACAATCTTCATAGTAGTTTGTAATTTTTCATCCAAAGAGTCCCATAATTTATCAATGTTTACCAAAATATCATTGAGTGGTAAATCCTCCTTGTCACAAAATTGAACCTCCCTTTTCCTGATGAAAGGATCCTTATTATACTCTTATACACTTTTCCTTTTTTGAAACTCACCTTCTTCTTTCGCAACTTGTTCTTAAGCCTTTGTATTTGATGAGCTCTTAGTTTAGACAATCTTTCTTCGGCATAAACCCCAAGAGTTCTTCTGGTTTCTACTCTGAGCCCATTTACGATGTGGCAAAGTTGTTTCCTCTGAGAGTAACCATGGCTAGGGCATCTATGTAAGAGAGGATAATATCTACCCATGGAAATATCCAAGGGTTCATGTGTTCCCTGTGTCTAGCCTTGGATTTTCCTTCTTAGGTTGGACACTCTAGAGTACATCTAATATTTATCATTGAATAGCTCTAGCATGGTACTCCATCTATGGATAGATTCTAACTCTAAAGAATGGTTCTATCTTTCAACTTTCTTGATAAGTATCTTGGGGAAGAGTTTGAGTTTTTTGCCAATCATTTTTAATGTTTTGTAAGGCACAGGCATTGTGGAATATTGTTCATGTCTAAGCTCTTGATTTGACTATCCTTCACATGCCTAGTTGGGATCTTAACAGCCTCTATAATGTTAAGCATGCTTCAAGTTGCTAAAAAATTCTCATCATCATTAGGATTTTGTTGTCTTTGATGATGTCCTCTATTATGGGCATGATGATTAGTATTATTACCTCTATGCTCACCTCCATCATGGTTGTTCCTTCTATGACATCTTTCAAAATTAGAAGAGGAAGAAGAAGTAGATGTAGATGAAGAGGGAGGAGGATTGCCTCCACCATGAAATCTACCAATTTCCCCTTGGCTATCACAACCTTGTTCATTAGATTTCCTATCATTTTAATGCTTGTTTGATCCCTTACTTTAACTATCATCTTTCCTTGAACTTGATTTATGAATTATAGATTGAAAATTCAAGGTCACACCCTCATCACTAGTAACAATGGGTAGAGAATCTTTATGCTAAAATTCCTCAAAGGCAAGACCCTTGTTGTCATCTTGGTTTAATAGGAACAAGGGATTAGTGAATCATTTTCCCTTAGCATCCTCATGATGCCTCTCCTAATGTTGATCTCACCTACATTGTGTGTCAGTGGGATGGTAGTCCCAAGTGTCATAACCATGCATAACATATTCCTCTTAAAGATCTAAGATGCCCAACTTCTTAAGAGTTTGAAGTATCATCCTAGGCACAAATTGATTAGGGGGTAATACAATGTTTCCTTCCATATCATGCCATCATAGTTTCTCATCTTGATGTAGGATGAAGGTGAAATTAGGCACAAACTCATCTAGTTGAGTATATATCACATTGCACTCTTGTGGAATCAACGATTTCATATCATTTTGCCTATGAGAAGAAGATATTTTACAAATAATAAAATATTAGTGTGCTTTTGTAGTTATATTATTTGAGAATGATATCAACCTTGGGGTTTTTCCAATGATATTAATAATATCCACTAAACCTAAATAGCACATGATTCAACAAACAGAGTCCTTGGCAATGGTGTCAATGATGAGTAGTGAAGGTACCCCTATGCCCAACCATACGAATCACAAAGAATTCATGCATGATCTAGTTGAATTCCATGGACTCTCTAGTTTCTGGTGCACTAGTCTTCTAGGAAGTGAATCTTGTCCAAAGGTCATTTTTTATCTTCCCAATTACACTTGTGAAGTACAAAGGTATGGTTAAGTGTAATCAAGGCATATTGATGAATATATTTTTGGCGTTGGCCACAACCTTGGTGCCTTGATGTGACATTGCATACGTGACATCAAGGAATATACCCTGATCCTATAAATACTGCACCTAGTCTTCAATTTTGACAATAATTTTTTGATCGTTTTCTAGTCATAGTAGTGAAGCTTTTGTTATTTTTCTTCCTTTCAGAGTTAGAATATTTTCTTAAGTTCCTGTAGAAAGAGTCTAAGTGTGTACATTTTTTTGTTCGAGCACTAATGTACCTGAGTGCAATAGTATGATGGGAATAAAATAAACTCTTTTGACAATTCTTGCATCACTGATACTATATTAATATTTCTTTTAATGCACTTTACTTTACTAGATTTCAATTAAGCAATTTATTTCCAGTAGTTAATGAATGTAAGCATGACCACTTCAAGCATACATATAGTACTTGGTAACCTAGCAACACTTAACATTTGGTAGCCCAATAGTGCTATATGTGTTTAGGATATGTTAAGGATATTGGAATGGTTACTTATGTTAGGCTAGATAGGCAATAAATGAATTTATTTTCAATTACTTTACCTTTCATTCTTGTTGTAGGTGATCAAACTTATAACATATAAATAAGAA
This sequence comes from Gnetum montanum, assembly GCA_015680685.1. Lineage (NCBI taxonomy): Eukaryota > Viridiplantae > Streptophyta > Gnetopsida > Gnetales > Gnetaceae > Gnetum > Gnetum montanum. Next base: position 63,492 of record MNCI01030886.1, on the reverse strand, counting down.
AAATTATATACCTCAATTACATTTAAATCATGCCTTTGAACCTCACAAGTGTAGTTGGGAAGACAACAGACATTCTCAATGCCCATTTCACTTCCTAGAAGAGCTAGTACATTAGATAACTATAAGTCCATGGAATTTGACTGGATCGCATGTAACACCTTAGTGATTTGTATGGTTGGATGTAGGGGTACCTAGCTAATCATCATTGGCACCGTTGCTAGGGACCGTTTTGTTGTTTTGAGTGCTATCTAGGACCTAGTGAAAAGTATTTAAATTCTTGGAATGAACCTTAGAGTCATATCTTGTTTTACAATTACTAAAAAAAATTGTCAGAGCACACTATGATTTTTATTCGCTAACTGAAAATGTCTTCCTCTCACAGAAGCACTTCTCCACCCAAGATTGATAAAGTTTATCTACAAAAGCCTCAATAGTATTGAATTATATATATTCATCCTAATGAGTATGTGCCAAACTTAACCTTCATCTTACACTAAGATGAATAGCTACGGTGGCATGACATGGAGGGCAGCATTGTGTTGCCACCTGATCATGTTGCTCCTGCAATTCTCTATCAAATGCTTACATGATGTGGTCTTCAAGACCACCATGGGAAGTATATTATGGAAGATGCTAACACCAGGGATTATCATCCCACTAAAGCACAATTTTTGTGAGATCAGCAGCTAGAGCAGTGCTATGAATTTTTGAAGGGAAAAGGGCTTAATGATTCTCCATTCCTGTTGTACCAACAAGCTAGAAAGGAACCCTTATCTAGGGGTTTTCAATTCAATGAAACTCCTCTCTTTGACTCAGTCATGGAGATCAAAATCAAAATCTGCACTCCACAATTCACAATCTTGATTCTGGTAATAAAGGATCTAATGACAAAGAAGGATCTAGAGGAGCAAGTCAAGATAGGGATGCAGACAAGAAGCAAGATCATGATCATGGTTACAATCACCGAACAGGTGAAAGTAGGCACCGTGATGGTGTTGGTTCATCTTCCTCTTCTCCTTTGTCATCTTCTTCTACTTCTATCTTTGACCATGACCACAGAAGGCAAGACCATGATGGAGGTGATCGAAATGAATGAAATGACCAACAAGACCAAAATAACCAAAGGGATCATTGAGACAGACAAAATCAAGGGCGCAGACATTCAAGAGAGGCACATCATCATGAATGCAAGGGTAGTATAGGGCATCGTAGGCATCATGATCAAGGCCTTGATGAGCCTTTATTTGCTACCCAAAGTATGCTTAACATTGTAGAGGCAATCAAAATTCTAATAAGGCATGTGAAAGATAATTAGATCAAATGGTTATACATGAACAACATTCCTTGATTTGAAGGAGGATATAATTTTGATCCATAGAATAAATTCAGTGCCTTGCAAAACATAGAGAATGAATGGTAGAAACTGAATTTATTCCCCAGGACACTCATCAAGGAAGTATAAAACTAGTACCAGTTCTTAGAGCTAGAATCTATTAGAAGATGGAGTACCATGCTTGAGTTATTCAATGATAAGTATCAAATGTACTCCAAAGTGTCCAACTTAAGGAAGAAAATTCAAGGGTGGAAATAAGAAACACATGAACCCTTGGATGCTACCATTGGCCAATACTATACCTTGATGCACAAATGTCCTGGCCATGGTTATTCTCAATTGGTTCAACTTCACCACATTTTTGATGGGCTTCGTAATAAAATAAGGAAAACCCTTGGTGTCTATGCCCAAGGGAAATTGGAAAAACTAAGTATCTGACAAATACAAAGATTAATAGAGTAGGTAGCTAAAGAGAAGGGAAAATTAAGAAAAAGAGAAAGTGCAAAAGAGTACAACCATGATCCTTTCATTCGTAAGAGGGAGGTTCGATTTTGTGATAGTGAGGAGTTTGTATTTGATGAGGGGGTGAATAAGAAAATCTTACTACTTCAAAAATTTCAGTATGAACTTACTACCAAGGTTGATTAGTTATGGAATTCCATGGATAATAGATTCCAAGCTATGCTCAAAATCGCTAAGGAGTCCAAAGAAAAAAGTAGCTAGCATGAACATAGGAGGTGCAAGGAAGCTGAACATGCATATCACAAAGGTAAGGGTAAGATTGCTATAATAGAAGAGTTTGCAAACATTGAATCAAATGATGATCATGGGTGTGATTTCTATCAGTATGAACATCATAAGGAATGTTACCCTGTTTTGTCACATCTACAGGAGTCAAGGGTATATGCCTTACATCCACGACTTACATAAAGGCAAACATCCAAAAGGTTTCCTTATCCTCAAGGTAATCTTAAGTAGTTCCACCAGCAACAACCATATTATCCAAATGGAGCTCCACTACAAGCATATGAATAGTATCAATAGTGGCAACAACCACATTCATGGGCATTGGCACCACCAAGGCAACAATATCCTTACCGATAGCCTAATCCATATGGTTATCATGTTCAGCAACCCATGTCTCCACATGACTCTTCCAGTCACATTTCTAATTTCTAGCCTCACTACCACCCTTTAAATTATTAATAAGTTCATTTACCACATGAGAGAAGGGATACCACCTCTTATCCTTATCCTCCTCCTATTCCTACACATACTCCTCCTCTAGTTGCATAGCTATTTCTTTCTCCACCAATGTAGGGTGAACTTCCAGTCCAATTGCAACAATGCAATGCTACGAGGGCTATTAATTTGCAATCAAATCATCAATTGAATGGGTCAAATGTCTGATCGAACAAAAGACCTTTTTTTTGACCCTGTAGTCCACCTAAGCCCTCACATATACTTGTGGTTGATAACCCTTCTTCTGCCTCTTCCTCCATATCAAATTCTTTTAAGCCTCATTCAAACTAAAATCTGCCAAGGATCCATATTGTGATGCTTACTCACACTATGTCTAATTGGATCTATGCAAGAAACCTTCCCGAGAAATTAGCTAATCCTAGAAATCCTTTAATTTACTTGTAGATTGCTGGGAATGAACTATGCAAGGCTCTTCTTGATTCAGGTTTTAATGTTAATCTAATTTCTCATGAGATGTACACTACCTAAAACCTGCCTCCTCTCAAGCAAAGCAACATAAGATTAGAATTGGTAGACCACTCCATCGCTATTCCATTAGGGCTGGTAGAAGACATTGTGACCACTATCTATGGGTGGTCTTATTCTGTCAATTTCTTGGTAATCAAAGTGGAGAACTACAAAGAGGATTTTCCAATCATCATGGGAAGGGCATGGCTGAGCATTGTTGATACAAGAATGGACATCAAAGATCTTTCCATGGAGAAATCTAAAGAAAATATATTTGGAAAGATCAAGAAGAAGAGAGTTCAATGCATCACATACAGTGAGACTGGGTGCAATTGTATGCAGAAACTTTGGAGCATTAAGCAAACATCTATCTCTACATGCAAACTGTGTGCACCAGAAACAAAAATTCAAAGGTGTATATATGCAAAAACTACAAAACAAGAGGGCACCTAGTGGCTAACCACTGGTTTAGAAAGTAGCATACTTTGCATGGAACCAACTGAGAGCCTAACATGTGCATATGTCACAAGCATAAATGAACTCAAGTAAGTTCATCACTAACTCTCTGATGATACAGATGATGATATTCACTAGGGAGAGTTGGAAATTCCTAAGAAATTCAAATAAGGACCCCTTGAGCTGAAAACATTACTAGTTGAAATGGAATATGTATTTTTGAAAAATGGAAAGCCAGTTATAATCAATGCAAAGCTTGCTCCAGAATAAAAAATAATGTTGTTGAAAGTAGTTGAAAGATGGTTAGCAGCTTTTACGTGGTCATATCCTAAACTCACAAGGATTGATCCTAGGATATGCTAGCATCACATCTATACTAACCCAGCCATAAAGCCAAAATGACAAGCATAGAGGTAGTTGAACCCCAAATTGAAACAAATTGTCAAGGAGGAAATCGAACAAATCCTCAAGGCAAGGTTCATCTATCCCCTTATAGATAGTGAGTGGATTAGCCCACTTGTAATTGTGCCAAAGAAAGATAACAAGTGGTGGGTCTGCATCGATTTTAGGCTACTAAACATGGAGACATTCAAGGATCATTTTCCATTGCCATTTGTTGACCAGGTGCTCAACACCATATTTGGGCATTGCTACTACAACTTTCTACATGGTTATAGTGGCTATAACCAAATTCAAGTCACACCAAAAGACCAAGAAAAGGCAACATTCATGAGTTCCTGGGGGCTTTTGCATATTGCAAGATGTTGCTTGATCTATGCAATGCTCTTGCTACATCCCAACTCCTAGTCCTAAGCATTTTTCAACAGTAGATCAGTAGTCGTGTGGAAGTCTTCATGGATGACTTCTTCACCTATGGAGCTACATTTAAGCAAGCCCTAGACCACATTGAGAAAGTGTTGAAATGATGTGTCAAAACTAACTTATGGCTCAATTGGTAGAAAAGTCACCTCATTGTCCAGGAGGGCATTGTACTAGGGCATAGAATATCACAAGCAGGAATTGAGGTAGATCCTACGAAAATAAGGGTCATCTAAGGAATAACTTGCCAACCATAAATAGTTAAAGATGTTCAGTCATTCCTTGGACATAGTGGCTATTAGATAATTTCTCCAAGATTGCAAAACCATTGGTGGAGCTAACAAAGAAAGATGCTCCATTTGTCTGGATCACAAAATGTGAAAAAGCATTCCAACAACTGAAAGAAAAGCTTATAGAAACTTCAATCCTATAAGCACTTGATTGGTCCAAGCCATTTCATATCATGATGGATGCATCAAATTATGCCTTGGAAGTTGTGTNTCCAAGCCATTTCATATCATGATGGATGCATCAAATTATGCCTTGGAAGTTGTGCTGATGTAGCTAAATGACAAAAAAACATCTATACTACATCCACTACGCTAACCAAAGCATTGTGGGTGCACAACTAAACTACACCACTACAAAGAAAGAATTGATGGTAGTGATGTTTACTCTAGAGAAGTTCAAGCATTATGTGCTTGGATATAAGGTGTTTATGCACATGGACCACAGTGCCATCCACTTCTTGATAAACAAGCCAACAGTGAGCCCCCACTACTTTTCAGAAACTCATGCAATGCTTAGATGTTAAACACAAACTCACAACACCTTATCATCCCCAAGCTAACAGTCAAGCTGAGGTTACCAATAGGGAAATCATAAGGATACTAACAAGAACTATTAGCAAGTAGAGGAAAGATTGGAGCACAAAACTAAATGATTCCCTTTGGGCTTACTGCTCAACATGGAAACTTCCTATAGGCTATTCTCCCTATGAGCTTATGTATAGGAAATTACCAACACTTCCTATTTAATCTAAACTCCATACACTTTCAATAAATTGTGACTTTAACCTTGACTTGAGTCTAGCACAAAAAGAACAACTAATGAATCTCAACCTGCTAAACAAAAATTGATTAGTAGCCTTATCATCTAACAAGTTGCACAAGGCCTATAATAAAAAGTGTCATGATCTAAAAATTAGAAAAGTCAAATTTCAATTGGGAGATAAGCTTCTCTACTTGAGCCCTACACATGTACCTCAACGAAATAAGTTTCAAATGTTATGGGAAGGACCTTACATCATTTATGAGACTTTCTCTTCTGGGACCATGCTGATCTATGAATTTGAAAGCCCAGACAAAAAATAGCTAGTCAACATTCAACAAATGAAACTTTTCCATGAGTATATGTCAGGCAACACAACAAGCACCTCATCAGATGGACAACCATGCTCCATATTTTGGATCTTCTCCTTTCAACTTAGTCATGGGGAGATGGCCACTCATGCTAACCATACAAAGTGGCTCCTCAGTTTTTCAACTTTTTTGTTTTACACATTTTTTTTCAACTTTTTCTTTTACACATTCTTTATTTTACATCTTTTTGTTTTTATATTATTAACCTTTCCTAATTTTTGTTTTACATCATTGTTAGTACATGTGCTATTTCTTGAATATTTTACACTTTCTTTTATATTTTATTTTATTTGGTGTGATTTTCTAACTTTTTGTTAATAAGTGCCAAGTACATTAGTAATGTGTTACTTGATGGTGGTATGTATTATTTTTATTTGATTGTTGGTGTCTAGTTTCTAGCTTTGAATTTTGTTATGGATAATTAGTACATGGTTTCTTTTCATGCAATAGGCAATGAGTCCATAGCATCCACCCATCCACAAACTCTATGGTTTTCCTTGTTTTAGAAACATGCAGTTCCTTTTTCATTAATAAAAATTTAATAAATTTGTAACTTTGGTAGTTTTCGAAATTGGGAAGAATTAAAAGGTTTGAACAAGGTGTGGCTTCAAGGGGATTCAGTATTCTTTATGCTTTTCTATCTACCTAGGGGCATGTGTATTTTCATGAATTTCTTACTGTTCCATGCCAATCAATAGAGGAAGTTGAATAAGTCCTTGCATGGTGTGGTTCTCATCAGAAAAAAAAAATAAACAAGGATTCAAAGCACATTCCTTGGAAAATATAAATGCATGTTTATTTGCATGGTGTGGTTCCCATATCAAAAAATAATAATGAAAATTCAAAGCAAAACCCTTATACAAAATAAATGCATGTGCCTTTGCATAGTGTGGTTCCCATTTTTTAAAAAAATAATGGGAATTCAAAGCACACACCTTAGATAGAATAAATGGGCCACAAGCACTAGATATGGGACTAGTCGCCTCTAACTAAATCCCTTCCTCACTTTTACTTCTCCTCTAATACAAAAGGGTAATTGTTCTATTGGAGCACTTGCATGCCTCAAGGGATGAATTGGTCTTAGAATATCAATGCGAAATCACTGAATGTGGTTGGTTTTGGTCTAGACTAAGGATGGATCCTATCAATTCATTTAGCCACAAAATCCACAAGGGACTTTATGTGACCATAATTAGGAACTCCATCCCACTCTCTCTCATCCATCTATGCTTTCCATGTCTCACCTCACTACTAGTTTCATGTTTTTGATTCAATGTCCTAGTTTAATGTGTTGGAATTCTTGGTTAGCTTCTTTTGGGTTTTTGTACTTAACCTTTTGTAGCCATTAATCATCCACAAAGCCTACAAACTCTTTGGTTTGAAGTTATGCAAGGGCATAAAAGGCTTGTGCCTACTTTTGGGAGGAACCACTTGCATATCTTTTGATTGGGTTAGTTAAGTTCTTTACCCTTAGACACTCTTACAATCAAATTCTTTTTGTTTACCCCATCAATGAAATCCAATTGTGCACATCTTCACAATAGCTTTTAGTAAATTCTTATTTTCATTGTTGTGCATTCTTATACCCTCTTCAAATATTTCCTTGCATTAATTTTTTTTCAAATTTAATTGACTGCTTATCTCTTTTACCCTATTTGTTAATCTTCTTGCTAACACTTCTGAAGAAACCAATCTACCACAATCATAACTTAGCCTAGTGTAACCACCAATGAGACAAGGCATTTAACCACTATGTGTTACACATTGCATACTAATTCATGATTCTGTTATGCTTGTAGTGGAAGCATGGACTAGAAGTGATGAGTCATGAATTGTTGGCTGCGATATCACACCTATGATATCGCATACGCGATATCGTAGCCTGTCTCTTCATCTATAAATAAGAGGTAGGCAAATTTGGTAGGAAGTTTTTTGGTTTTAAGTTTTGGAGTTTTTAGTATTAAGGTAGGCACTTTTTGTTAGTTTTTCCTCTCAACCCTTTCTCATGCCCGCACTGTGGTGATTGTTATTGTACGACATCCTTATTCGAGTGTGATGTACTTGGACACACACATGATTGGCAATAAAGATCGAGATTACTTCATCATTGCAGCATCCACTTAGCTTAATCATTTAATTATTGTTGTTATTTATTGCTTTCTTAGTTAATATCTCTCTACCCTTATCTCCTAGTAACGTGGAATGAGTATGACTTAATCATGAGCATTTAAGTGTGACTACTTGGTAACCCAGTAGCATACCTAGGCCATGCACTTAGTAATCCCAGTGGTAGCCATGCACAAGGTCCAAGATGTGTACAGATGATTAAGGAACGAATGCTCATCGCACTTAGGCTAGTTTAGATTCTCTCTCTCTCTCTCTCTCCCCTAGTTTAGTTGATATTATTTCCCATCATCCCCAGGAGTAGCATTAGTGTAGGAACACATCATACATATCAATCTAGACTAAACCATACATGACAAAGCTAATATTAGTCCAGGTGGGAAGACAGCGAACTGCAATCTACAAGTAACTGTCTAGATACCACAACTAGTCTGTTTGCGGAGTTTAACTAGATTGTGCGTGAAACGCTCGTATTCGTATGGTTGAGTGTAGGGGTACCTCATCACTCATCATTGGCACCATTTCCAAGGATGATGCTAGTTATCTAGATTAGTTATATCATACAAGGTCACTGTATCGGAATTAACGTTATATCTTTTAATAAAATAAATAATTACAAAAAGTCACATACAAATTCACACACAATTGCACAACTGTGCCTCTCCTACAGGACTACAATAATGCCATATCTCATGAGGCAATTCATTAGAGAACCAACAAATTATATGATAATGAAGATTGGAGTACGCAATCTGAGATGGGGATTTCTTATAAACATAAATGAAGGTAGCATCATTCCAACGCACGAAAGCATAACTCACTCGATGACGATGAACCCCTACTGGCCACTACAAGCCTAACAAAAATACAAGAGGTTGTTCGAATCTCCTGAAGGCATTGTAAAGAGAGCCACCTACCCAGGCTCAATTTAAAAAACTTTTCCAATTTCTTAGGAGGCTATGACTTAGATCTACAACAACATTTACAAGCCTTCTATGATGCCTGTGCATGGAACAACATTGATAAAAGTTGGAAAAAACTCAAGCTCTTCCATATAACACTTGTTGGCCAAGCAAAAGTATGGTATAGATCATTAAAACCAAATTCAATACGACGTTGTCCAACAATGGTAGAACTCTTTAACGAAAGATATCAAACCTACGCAAGAGTTTTGGCCTTGAGGAAACAAATCCAAGAATGGAAACAAGCACAACATGAACCCTTGGACATGGCCTTAGAAAGATATTATGCACTGTTAAACAACTGTCCAAGCCATGAGTTCTCCGAGGAAAGGCTAATGTACCATATCATTGATGGGCTTTGTGATGAAACAAGAGAGATCCTAGGGATGTATGCCCAAGGTCAACTATACGAACTAC
>MNCI01030886.1:16104-53912 GCA_015680685.1 Gnetum montanum | reverse complement strand
CATTATCATTCTCCTCAATACTATCAGCCCATGTCCTCAACAAAACCACCACCTTGTGTACCTTACACTTCTCCTAAATTTCAACATTCTCATCCTTTTCCTCCTTCTACATCGCCACCAACTGTTCCTGAAGTGTCTGCACCACATCAACCACCCATGAGCATTACTTGTGTTGCTATTGCCAACAAACAGTGAGAGACTGCCTCAACATCAGAGGTATCCCTTCTTTATACATGACCGTAGGAAGGGAAAACACAGTTCCAAGGCCACTACACTCTCCAACTTAGCACAAGTCCAACACTGTGGTGCATCCTTCTCTTTGAACCCAATGCCTTGTGTCACTTCATCAAGGCCACCAATTAACACTCTAACAACCATATGGCCCAATGAATACAGCCATGAAGGGTGGCATCCTGATCCTTGCATGCCATCTTACAGTCTCAAGTATCATAGTGGATCAACTCTTTACCCAAGAACCACATCTTATAAATTGCCCCACTATGCTTATTATAATCATGTGTGTGAACCCCAATGGGATAAGTATGACCAAGTTTCAATTTTCCAACATGCAAGGATCCTCATCTTTCATTTATTAATCCTCGCCATGCTCAACCGTTTAGTTATGGGGGATATTCCCCATTCTAATAACAAGCAGGATTAATAAATATTTTTCATTTTCTTTAATTTTACAATTTTTTTTTCTAGTTTTTCATTTTTCAATTTCTTGTTTTATCTTTTTATCTTTTTATAAGTAATCTCATCTATGAATAAAACACTCATGTGGCTCGTTGGTTGAGGTGTGTTCTATGTTATCAAGTCTCGAGTGATCAATTATTTGGACAGTGAGCCCATTACAACCACTCATCCATTTTACAAATAAGAGGTTCTATTTGAGGGTACAGTGATATTCTTGACATTCTTGAAAGGTAAAATTAATTTTGTGTTCATTTTACCTAGAATGAAGAAGGATGGATCAAGAGGGAATGATTAGGGTATGACATCAAGGGGACTTGCGGATTCTCTTTGATGGCGTCTGTGAGAGTTATCACGCAACGTGGTTGTACTAAGATCCTTGTAGATCTAACGCAAAATGGAAGTAAGAGTAATCAAAAGGCACTCAAAAATCCAATGCTTTTTAGGGGGTCCCACTGGAAAGACATGCATCCATGCCTAAAGGTTGGCAGCTTCTCTGGATTCAGCAATAAAAAAAATTGTTCCACAAAGCAAAAATCACTCCTCCCTTGAACAAAATGCCAAGTGATCATACGCCTTGTTGTTATGGTACTCTCATAGTCGCTCATCATGGGATGAAACAATGCAGTGTCATTGATCAGAGGAGTGGACTTGGTCCTAATCTTGGAACGACGGGTTAATAACACATTAATCATGATTTACACGCAGGATTCATTGTGCCCTGGGTCAATTACCTCATGTTCCAATCTCTAAAATCCCTTTCTATGGTCTATTTCATCTTGCTGTTCATGTAATTATAGCTTGTGTCTCATATAGCGTAGAATTCTTACCTCATTCCGATGATACTTACATGTGTGTGTTTTGTGGAACTAGTGTAGATTACATTTAACCCTTCTAGTTCCTACGGACATTTTAAGGTGTGGTTACACAAGGGCATTATAGGTTGGAACCTGCTGTGTAATTTTTTGTAATTTTCACTCATAACACATCTCCTAGACACCATCTATTACCCTCAGCGTATTTTCAATGATATTCTTTCCCTTATTACTATCCCTCCGATTCGAATGTTCCTATGAACCATCACATAGCCTTTTTCTCTCCCTTACCACCCAAGGTCCTTATTGATAAATTCCACACCATCATAACTTTCGTGCCTGCAACACTAGTTGAATTACCCTAGAATCCTTTTACACTCATCCAGATGTCCTTAGTTTACATCGTTTAATTTTAGAAAAATATTAAAAATTTGGTATATTCCATAAGTGCCCTAACATCGATAGGTCGTGATATCGCATCCACGCTTTCGTGTACGCGATATCGTGTCCCAAAAATATATATATACACAACCCCCCTGCACTACTTAACATCATTTTTAACTATTCATGTGGGGGAAGTTTTTCAAATTTCTATCTACGACTCGCGATTGCGTGCCCCATGCTTTCATATCCATAACTCGCTCACTGGTCCTCCGATTTTCATTCTGTTTGAACCTACTTGAACCTGGAGTGTTCAGCTTAGTTGTGGGGGAGGGGCACATGCTGAATAGCACATAAAGTTTTTGAAATTCTTCATCGCCCGAAGGACATTATCAAGGGTAATTAGTGATACTGGGAAACTAGATTTGGAAACCACCTAAGCAAAGAGGATTCAATATTATAATCTTTTGGGGACATTTTAATTAATGTCACATGGAGATAAAGTAAATTCATTAAGGCAAGCAGTAAGGTATAACCTAACTTTGGTAACAACCTTACTAACGATTGGCCCTGTGTGATTGCAGATGACTCGGAAACGTGGAGAATAGGAAGGTCTCGCTCAAGGTGGGATCAAACAACCTAGGAGAGGTGAAGGACAAGTTCCTACTAGAAAACATGCAAAGTAGGAGTAACAATCATTTAGTATCCACCAAGAGGACGCTGCTACTGTACAATCAAGGCAGGCAGAAGGAGGAGCTACTGCAGTGTCTGAACATGGACGACATCTCACATTGTCCCAGGATTGTGTTCAGGCCATCTATTAAAGGTCCATATTTACTACAGCTATCATGGAATTAAACTTTGGATCTTTTGTAGAATTTTCTTAGAAGGCCATTAGGGATCACCTCAAAGGGTCCCTAGTATGGCCTACCCTCTCTAAAAGTGATGTCTGGTACTTAGGGGAAACGTACCAATTTTGCCACAACAAAGAACAAGGCACCACAATTAACATTTGTGGTGTGACTATTGATTTCTCTGTTCAAGCCATTTTGGAAGTATTAAACCTTTCGAATACAGGGCCAAAGGTTGCTCAGTTATCTACCCACTCAGACCCTGATGCGTGATGAGTGGCTATAAGGAACATACGGCAAGGAAGATAAGACGTTTGGGGAGTTGACAACGAAAGAGAGGATTTATTTCAAAATAGGGACTTATCACATCTTCCCCACAAAAGGCTTAAAAATAATTTCAACATATGCAGCAATAGGATGTGCAGCGTTGATGGGAAAGGTTAATGCTAACCTTCCTCATCTATATTTTACAGAGATCCTGAGGTGGTTTGAAGAACGGAAGATAGGGAAGTTTGTGTTGCCCTTCCCTTGTCTTATCAGGAAGCTATGCATACATGCTGGTATTAGAGGATACACCAATGATGTCCTCCAAAAAGCCCAAAATGCTTCGTATGCTGAACTACTAAAGCCACTAGCTACAAGGAAAATCACTGGTGAGACGTTAGGGCTAGAACAAGAAAAAGAATAGATGGCAGGGCCAACTGCAACTCAACTTGCAGGACCCAGCCAACTTTGAAGCATGGGACCTAGCCAATAACAAGAAGCATGGCCTAGCACGGGCTAGCAGGACCAACCACCGCCACCACCGTAAGATTACAGACCATCGATGAGCCATCTCAGGGCCATCGTTGAGATGGTCAGTTGGGGAAGTCATGATGATGCAAATCTCTTCTACGTCATCAATAATGCGGTACAGCCTATGGTTTCTATAGATCGTGCACGAGGTGAAGTGTCCATTCAGACAGGAGGGGGAGAGAGTGCTTGGTCACAAAACATTTCAGGGATCATTTCATCCTTTCAGGTGCAGTTAGAAACTAGTGAAGGGGCCACGGTGGTGGTTATGCAACACCAAGATGTAGCAAAATTCACAGAAGTGGGCACAGACCACATTAAAGAATCATTCAATGTGCCTTTTGTGTCACCGATAGAACTTACAGGAGCATGGGATGCTCAAACTCTAGCTAGTAACTCAGTGACTCCTGCGGAACATGAGGATGTACTTGATCGATTGCTACAAATAGGATAGGTAATGACATCCTTGTTTGACATCCCACAGGATGTTACACCAATACAATCAAACCTCATTTCCATCAAAGGGAAGCTGGTCTTAACGGAGATGAGGGCCGAGCACACTGAAGCAGAAGTGAAAAGATTGCAAGAAAGGCTCGTGACCCTGCAAGCAGCACAGCAAGATCCTTCTTAATTCGTTCTCGCAGACTAACTAGACACTTTCAGAATTGAGCAACTTACTAAACTATTTATAGAGAATAAATGGATGGTGGAAGAAAAAGAGAAGGCTATTTGGGATGCCTCTACAGCACAAGCGCAAACTTACATGCACACCAAGGCACTCAAAGCCTTACAAGAGGAGAACAAACAACTTGTTGTTGACAACCTTCGATTGACCTCTATGGAGAAACAAAAGAATGTTCTCAAAGAACATTTTCAATAGTTGCAAGAACAACTAATCAGGGTCAACCAGGACATGAACCATTTAGCCAGGGAAAATCAAACCCTCTCGATGGAGGAGGTATGCACCATCCATCAGAAGATGGCCATTGAAATAAGCACGTGGCAGAATGAGGCTAAATGGCATGAGAAATTGAAGGAGCATTTCTGGGACCAGGTGGGGATGTATAAAAAATCATCAAGAAGGAGATCCATATGGCCAAGGCCCACATCAATGATCTCAATGCTCAACACACTGACTGGTGGGCCATATTGGACACATACACGTTTTTCCACCAGGCAAAAGTTAAGAGCTGAGACCTGTAGATCCAGGACCTTACAAAGTACATGGAGTTGGCAAACCTATGGTATGCCAACCTTTCCATGTTAACAGTAGGGTGCCTAAGAATAGAGCTCAAGCAACAGGTAGCCACCACCTATGTCAAATATGAAATAGAATTTGTAGAACTCAATAAGATATTGCAAAAATTGGAGATTGCAAATTCTGAACTCGAGGTGGTTAAAGAAAGCTACCAAGGGAAGAAAGGTATCACAACAGACTTGGCTCGATGGCTCACATATTTCCAAGAATACAGAGACAAAGCTAGAGCTTCCGAAGAGGAATGGCGACTATTTGCAGCTTGGTATGTCAAAGCAAATAAAATGTTTCCATAACTATCGTGCCCATGGGAGGTGCCAACTCCATCAAACATCAGAACATTAGCATGGATGGTACAGGATCCCAAAACTAAAGAGGAGAAACTATAGGCCATACTTTGATCCCATCAAATCCCAAGACCTGGAGCATAAGGCAAGGAAAAGGCACCCATGGAGGAGCCACTGCCACCAGGAACTACATGAGTTCCACCCAATTTTGTAGATATAGGATTTTCTTTTGCGTTTTCTGTGTTGTGTCTCAATTTTGGTCTGATTCCACACTAAGGCATGAATCCATTCTCGTTAGTCAATACTCCCATACCTATCCACTGTGTAATCAATGGATCTTATTCTCACTTTAACTTGAGGACAAGTTTTCATTCAGTCATGTGGGTATGATGAGTCATGAATTTTTGGCTGTGATATCACACCTATGATATCGTGTATGCAATATCATAGCCTAGACGTGATATCGTGTACATGATATCACAGCATGTCTCCTCATCTATAAATAAGAGGTAGGAAGATTTGGTAGGAAGTTTTTTGGTTTTAAGTTTTGTAGTTTTTAGTATTAACGTAGGGACTTTTTGTTAGTTTTTCCTCTCAACCCTTTCTCCCAATGCATGCCTACAGTGTGGTGATTGTAATTCTACAGCATCCTTATTTGAGTGTGACATACTTGGACACGTACATGAATGGCAATAAAGATCGAGATTACTTCATCATTGCAACATCCACTTAGCTTAATCATTTAATTGTTGTTGTTATTTATTGCTTTCTTAGTTAATATCTCTCTACCCTTATCTCCTAGTAACACGAAATGAGTACGACTTAATTACGAGCATTTAAGTGTGACTACATGGTAACCCAGTAGTGTACCTAGGCCATGCGCTTGGTAATCCCAGTGGTAGCCATGCACGAGGTCCAAGATGTGTACAGATGATTAAGGAATGGATGCTCATCACACTTAGGCTAGTTTAGATTCTCTCTCTCTCTCTCTCTCTCCTCTAGTTTAGTTGATATTATTTCCCATCATCCCCAGAAGTAGCATTAGTGAAAGAACACATCATACACCTCACTTTGGACTAAACCATACGTGACAAAGCTAATACTAGTCTAGGTGGGAAGATAGCAAACTACGATCTATGAGTAAATGTCTGGATACCATAACTAGTCCGTCTGTAGAGTTAGATCAGATTGTGCGTAAAACACTCATATTCGTATGGTTGAGTGTAGGGGTACCTCACCACTCATCAGGAAGCGAGACTATCCTCACCAAGGATGCAATAGTACCACACAATGAGGACCATTCATGCTCGTTGGATCTCTTTTTTCCCTCTCATTTTTTTGTTGCAAAAAGGCATTGGATGTCAGTGTTATCTAGTGTGTTCCCCTCTCTTATCATAAACATCCAATGTTGTAAAAATTGTAATTTTGTACACTTGGGTACTCAGAGTTTGTATGTTTCATCTAAGTCAATTTGTAATGTTAGTCAATAATCCCATAACTACCCAATATATTATGTTGTAAAGAGCTTATTCCTCCTCTTCTTCACTTGAGGAGGAATTTTCATTCAATCGTGGGGGTATGATGAACATATTTTTGGCATTGGCTGTGATGTCGCATATGTGACATCAGGGCCTTGATGCAACATCACGTACACGATGTTGGGGTATATACCTTGAGTCTATAAATACTACACCTGGGCTCCAGTTTTGACAATTAGTTTTTGATCATTTTCTAGTCAGAGTAGCGAAGCTTTTGTTGTTTACTTTCTTTCAGANTGTACATGAACCATACCAGTGTGTATAGAAATAAAGATGAGCTTCTTAATAAACCTTGCAAAATTTTGGATAGCTTAAATGTTTTATTTATGCATTCATTATTTTTTTTTGTTAAATATTCAATAAATGNTGACAATCCTTGTAGCACTGAGACTAGATTAATGTTTCTTTTAATGAACTTTACTTTACTACATTTCAATTAAGCAATTTATTTCCTGCAGTTAATGAATGCAATCACAAACACTTCGAGCATACATATAGTACTTGGTAACCCAAAAATTCTTAAGGTTTGGTAGCCCAGTAGTGTTATATGTGTTTAGGATGGTTTCAAGAAAGTGGAATGGTTACTTGTGTTAGGCTAGCTAGGCGGTAGATGAATTAGATCCTCAATTACTTTACCTTTCATTCTTGTTGTAGGTAATCAAACTTATAACATATATATAAGAAAAATTATATACTTCACTTACACTTAAACCATACCTTTGAACCTCACAAGTGTGGTTGGGAAGACAACAAATGTTCTTAATGCCCATTTCACTTCCTAGAAGAGCTAGTGCATTAGATAACTATAGGTCCATGGAATTCGACCAGATCGCACATAATGCCTTAATGATTCATATGTTTTGGCATAGGGGTACCTAGCCACTCATCACATATGATTTTTATCATTTTATGTTTTATAGGTTTGATGCTTAAAGAGAGAGATGGAGAAATTTAATTACTAATATAATTTAACTAACTAACTGGTCTCTAGCTAGTCCTAACATAAGCATCTAGTCCCACTTTCTATGCACGTCTTGAACCCATGTATCCACTGCTGGGTTACCAAGTGCTACACTATTGGGCACATCAAGTAATAACACTACTAGGATTACTAAGCAAATATGTGTTTATGCTTGAAGCAATCATACTTATGTATTTAATCTATTTAGCTTCATTTATTGAATATTTAACAAAAAAAAATAATGAATGCATAAATAAAACATTTAAGCTATCCAAAATTTTGCAAGGTTTATTAAGAAGCTCATCTTTATTTCTATACACACTGGTATGGTTCATGTACAATGCTCAAATAAAGATTTGTACACTCAATGACTCCTACTGCAGGCACTCAAGAAAAATATTCTAACTTTCAAATCGACAAACTGCAAGAGCTATACTACTACTATAAATCTCATGCTCCTAAACATGGCTAGGGCTACCTCGATGGGGCCCCGTTAACGTAGCAAATGCTACGTTGATGTGGCCCCTTCGACACGACACTTTGACACTTATTAATATTGCATCAAGACAACTACTAATGCATGATTACATGCATATATTATAATTTAAAATAAATAATCCCAATCTAGGCAGAACATTACTGGAGTCCTTATAATCTTATTTTTCAAATGATTAAATGATTTTTGATATTATTTAGTCCATTTAAACTAGACATTCTTCTTTGTGAGCATGCATGGATAACAATCTAACTATTTTTGAGAAATCCTTAATGAAATTTCTTGTAATAGTTAGAGTATCCAAAAAACTATTGCATTTCCATTATTATTGTAGAAAGCTAATAAATGTTCTAATTAATATGAATCTTCTCATGATCTATCTCAATACCATTCTAAGAGATTTTGAGGCTAAGAATAAGGACTTACCATTTCATTGCCAAAAAGGAGTATTAATGCTTAGAGTTGTAGCATATGGTTGTTAGCATATGTCAGTAATTTAAAAACTAGTCCAATAGATCCAAGGAATATAGGAATATGTCAGTAATTTTTTCCCATATAGGAAATATAGGAATATAGGAATATGTCAGTAATTTTTTCCTATATGTCAGTTATATTCAGTAATTTTGAAATATAGGAATATGTCAGTATTCTTTCCAAGGAATATGTCAGTAATTTTTTATTTTATTTATAACTTAATGTTGGCTACTAGAATTGACCATGTGAATTGGGGTTACCAAGGTAAGACTTTTACCACTAAGTTAAAGACCTCATTATTCACATTGCTAATACTAAGTACTAGTGTGGATTTTTTTTTTTTATTTTTTTTTGGAAATATATAGAAATATTTTCACATCATGCATTTTTTGGAATCTAAGATTGATCATTTACTATGATAATTTAATAACAAATTTATGAATAACTAAAATGGCATTCCTATAATACTAAGTTTAACAAACATGTTAATAATAGAGAGATGAAGTTTTGGCAAATAGTTCTTACTTAGAATATAAGATTCTTGTGATCTTGAAACAATGCTTGAAAGAAGTATATTTTTGGATGTTAAATTTTTTTGATAAAAAATGGATTTACCTCTTAAAAAATATACTAAACAATAAGGATGAAGCTTTATAATCATACTTATACCTTATAAACAAAACTCTTAATGGAAAGATTTTACCTATGCCATTGTTTTGGGTATAATATCCTTTAAATATTGAAATACTGTTATGAGATAATACATTATATAATTTTTACATGTCTTCTTTAAAATGTTTTCTTTATCCCAAATATTATTGTTTACATTGAGAATAGAGATTATTGTTTAAAAAGTTCAGCAAATGTGCAATAACTCCTACAATCATTATTGCTAAAACCAAGAGTAGTGAGGATAACAGAGTTTTCAAAATTCATAGATAGAACTAACATATGCTAAAAATTGTGCTACACCTCTAAAGCATTAATACCCCTTTTTGGTAGTAAAAGGGTAAGAGTGATATCACCTATTTCCATCAATTGGATTTTCTTTCAACTTAGCTTTATGTTAACATTTTTTTTAATTTTTGCTTTTATTTTTTCTTTTTGAAGTTAAGGTAAAGGATAACCCCTACTCACTTAATAGGCTAGATGTGCCTCATGAATAGGTTGACATTGTCTTTTGTTCTTTTAAGGTAAGACAACTCAAGGCTAGTAGGAAAATCCCTACTCACCTAATAGGGTAGATGTGCCCTATGAATGAAAAGGATTCTACCACAAGGCTACTCCATTGTTGCTACACCCATAGGAAAGAATCAAACCCACAAACTTTCAACCAAAAGATGAGTGCCTTGACTACTTGCCCTACACCACTAGGTGCTTAGGTTGACTTGATAATAATGATGCAAAATAGCTTCTAGCATATTGATGAGTGGTGAGGTACCCCTACACTCAACCATATGAATACAATCGTTTCATGCATGATCTGGTCGAACTCCGCAAACGGCCTAGTTGTGGTATCTAGATAGTTACTCATTGATCGCAGTTCGCTATCTTCCCACCTGGACTAGTATATGCTTTGTCACATATGGTTTAGTCCAAAGTGAGGTGTATGATGTGGTTTCTAACCTAGTGCTACTCCTAGAGGCAATGGAAAATAACTTGTTAAGCTAAGAGGAAAAGGATGAAGAGAGTCTAAGCTAATAGGAAGTTGGAGAGAGAATCTAAGCTAGCCTAAGTGCAATGAGCATCCATTCCTTAATCATCTGTACACATCTTAGACCTCATGCATTACTACCACTGGGATTACCAAGTGCATGGCCTAGGTATGCTACTGAGATACCAAGTAGTCACACTTGAATGCTCCTGATTAATTCATACTCATTTTGCATTTAAGGAGTTTAGGGTGAAGAGATATTAACTACAAAAGAAATAAATAACAATAAAAATTAAATAATTAAACTAAGTGAATGCTACAATGATGAAGTAATCTCAATCTTTATTTTCAATCATGTGCATGTCCAAGTACGTTACACTCAAATGAAAGTGTTGTACAATTACAATCATCACACAACAGGCATGCACTAGGGGAAAAGGGTTGAGAAGAACTAAAAATGAAAGCTAACTTCTAAAATGAACTACTGACTAACTTTAAAAACTGACTACCAACTCCTTGCACCTACATGTGTATTTATAGGCCTACACAGGAGTCACGATATCGCGCATCCGATATCACTAGCTAGGCTACAATATTGCGTACTTGATATCGTGTATGCGATATCGCAGGTCTAATATTGGAGCCTAATGAATCATGATTCATCATATCCCCAAAATTGAATGAAAACTCATCCTTAAGTCAAACAAAATGAGAACAAGCTTCATTGATTACACAGTGGATAGGTATGGGATTATTGACTGACTAGGAATTTATTCATGCCACAGTGGAGAATTGAATACAACAAAATTGGGACACTAACACAAAAATTACAAAATTTCAAAATTACAAAATTCTATAGGAACTCATGTGGTTCCTGGTGATGGTGGTTCCTCCATGGGATGCTTTCCCTTGTCTTTTGCTCTAGGTTTTGGAATTTGATGGCCCTGCAATAGTTCCTAGAGCTTTTCCTCTTCAGTTTAGGGGTCTTGTGCCATCCATGTTGATGCTCCAATGTTTGATGGAGTCAACACCTCCCATGGACATGGTAGTTGCAGGAACAATTGATTTGCTTTAACATACCAACCACAAACAGCCATCATTCCTCCTCGTAGGCTTTGGCTTTGTCCCTGTACTCCTGGAAATCTGTAAGCTGTCGAGCCAAGTCTACTGTGACATCTTTTTTCCATTAGTAGCTAGCCTTAACCACATCTAGTTCAAATTTTGTGACTTCTAGCCTTGGTAATGTTTTCTTGTGCTCTACAAATTCTGCTTCATATTTGACGTAGGTGGTAGCTACATACTTCTCGAGCTCTATTCTTAGGCATCCTGCTATCAACATGGATAGATTGGCATACCACAAGTTTACCAATTCTATGTACTCTGTGAGATCTTGAATCTATAGGTCCTGGCTTTTAAGCTCTACCTGGTGGAAAAATGCATAGGTGTCCACTATGACCTTCCAATCAATGTGTTGATCACTGAAGGTATTGATGTGGGCCTTGGCCATATGGATCTCCTTCTCGATAACTTGCTTGTACATCCCCACCTGGTCTCTGAAGTTCTCCTTTAACTTTTCATGTCACTTGGCCTTTTTTTGCCATGCGCTTATTTCAATGGCCATCTTCTAATGGATTTTGCGTACCTCCTCCATAGAGAGGGTTCGATTCTCTCTAGCTAAATGGTTCATATCTTGGTTGACCCTAACCAACTGTTCTCATAACTATTGAAAGTTTTCTTCGAGAACATTCTTCTATTTCTCCATAATGGTCAACCAAAGATTGTCAGTAGCAAATTGTTTATTCTCTTCTTGTAAGGTTCTGAGTGCCTTGGCATGTGCGTAGGTTTGTGCTTGTGCCTTGGAGGCATTCCAGTCAGCCTTCTCCTTCTCCTCTGCCACTCTTTTATTGTCTGCTAGTAGCTTATTGAGTTACTCAATCCTGAAAGTGTCCAACTGGTCTACAGGAATAAACTAAGATGGGCCCCACTGTGTAGCTTACAAGGTAACAACCTTTCTTGGAATCTTACCAACTCTACTTCTGCATGCTCAGCCCTAGTCTCTACCATGACTAGCTTTCCTTTTATGAAGATGAGGTCCGATTGCACTACCATGACATCTTGTGAGATGTTGAAAAAGGACATCATTACTTGTCTTCTCTGCAGCAATCGATCAAGGACATTCTCATGCTTCGCAAGAGTCATTAAGGAACCAAACAGAGTTTAAGCATGTCATGCTCCTGTGAAATCTGTCGGTGGCACAATAGGATCGTTGAAAGATTCTTTGATGTAGTCCTTAACCACTTCTATGGCTCTTACTTCATCTTGGTGACCACTTCTATGGCTCTTGCTACATCTTGGTGCTGCATGACCACCACTGTGGCCCCTTCACCTATTTCCAATTGCACCTGGAAAGACATAGCATTCCCTAAAATTTGTTGTAACCAATGGATCTTCCCTCCTCCTATTTGTATGGACACCTCACCCCATGCGTGATCAATAGAAACTATGGATCATACGGTGTTGTCAATGACACAAAAGAGATTAGCATCATCATAACTTCCCTAACTGATCGTCTCAGCGATGGCCCTGAGATGGCTCATTGACAATCTATAATCCTACAGTGGTGGTGGTAGTTGGTCTCACTGGCTCGTGTTGGGCCCTAGTTGTTGTTGACTGGGCCCTATGATTGGGAGTTGGCTAGGCCCTACTGTTTAAGTTGCAATGGGCCCCACTGTCTATTCTTGCTTTCGCTCCAGTGACTCACTAGCACTCTTCCTTTGGGCTGGTGGCTTTAGTAGTTCGAAAAATGAAGCATTTTAAACTCTTCTGGGAATGTCATTGGTGTACCCTAGAATGCCAGCATGTTTGCACAACTTCCCAATGAGACAAGGGAAGGGCTACGCAAACTTCCATGTCTTGCATTCTTCAAACCACCTTAAGATCTCCATGAGATATAGATGAGGAATGTTAGCATTAAACTTTCCCATCAATATCACACTTCCTCTTGCCACATATGTTGAAATTCTGTTTAATCCTCTTGTATGAAATATGTGATAAGTACCAATATTGTAGTATATCCTTTCTTCCAACGTCAACTCTCCATATGTCTTGTCCTCTTTACCAAACGCATTGTCCAACCAGACTCTTCGTGCATCAGCATCAGAGCAAGTGGATAGGTGAGCAACTTTTGGCCCTATATTTAGAAGGTTCAACATTATCGAGATGGCCTTGGCGGAAAAATCTACAGACACATCACAAATGTCAATTGTGGTACCTTCTTCTTTATTATGCCAAAATTGATATGTTTCTCCTAAGTACCATGCATCACTTTCAGAGAGGACATGCCATAATGGGGACCCTCTGAGTTGGTCCCTAACAACCTTAGGAGAAAATTCTATGAAAGGTTTGAAGTGTGGCTCCATGATCACAGTTGATGACATGGACCTTTCTCAGATATTCTGAACACACTTTGGGGACAACGTGAGGTGTTGTCCCTATTTAGGCACTTCAGCAGCTCCTCCTTCCACTTGTCCCGACTATGTAGTAGTAGGAGTCTCTTAATGGATGCTAAATGATTACACCTCCTACTCTGTACATTTTTCGGGAGATGCTTATCCTCGACCTCTCTCGGATCACTTGGACACACCTTGAGAGGGTCCTTCTTATTGTCCATATTTAGGGACCATCTACAATCACACGAGGCCGACCATTAGTAAGGCTATTTATAAAATTTAATTCATACCTTACTTCTACTTGTCGCAACTAAAAACATCGATGGCTAGAACACCGAGAGGTTGCTAGGTGAATAGTTTAACCCCAGATTTGTGCAAGGGCCATGCTGGAGAGAAATAGAAATGGGGTGCCTTGAACAGTTTGGTCGATTAGACAGGGACTTAATCAGTGTATCTTAACCTTTCGTAAATGCTTGTTTGGGAAGCGAAGCACGCAAAGTAAATCAACGATCAATAAATGTAAAGCGGTGAAAATAGTGCAAAAAAACAATGATAGTAAAAAAATAGCAAAATAGACTTGGGTGATAAAGTGCACCGCCTCAAGGTCATGGGTTTGATCCTTTGCTTTGCTGAAAGGTGTACAACAAAACACGTAACACGGAAGAGGCATAGCTTACACAGAGTAGTGTGGTCGTAGATCTCTAAACTGTAGAGTCAACCAGCAAACTCAAACCCAACCAAAGTGCTAAAAAATTGCCAAATATGCTCTTCGAAAATCCAACTTAAAAGTCAATCACCACCCAAGCCAACACCTCGAGTGTTGTTTGCCAGGGTATTTATAGGGCTAGGAGTAGGATAAAAACATGGTCTGGATTCCACGTGTCCTAGGCCCCATAAGGTGTAAACATGGTTGTACTATTTAGGTGTGCAATGTTAGAGGTGAGCTTTGTTATGCTATGACCATACTGCTGAAATTGCATGTGCCAAAATCCAATGTGCCAACAATGCAAGCAAAATGGAGCCTATGCTCCAGGACTACATCTTTCCTACTCTTGCAAGCAAGGTCAAGCATAGCAATAATTTTTGGGGATTG
The DNA here is from genome assembly GCA_015680685.1 of Gnetum montanum. Lineage (NCBI taxonomy): Eukaryota > Viridiplantae > Streptophyta > Gnetopsida > Gnetales > Gnetaceae > Gnetum > Gnetum montanum. Next base: position 39,173 of record MNCI01030886.1, on the reverse strand, counting down.
ACCAGGGGTATGCAAAATGAAGCAAACTTTCTGATTTTGTCTGCCAAAAAGATATCAGGGCAAGAATAATCATTTCCAACAAGTTATAGAGCTAACCGAAGATGTCTTGATGCCTCCATGCCAGTGTTGCACTACCTACACTGTTCAGCACATTAGTGTAGTGTAAGTAGCTACTCACTGCACTGTGCTACACTACGTAGCATAGCATAGTGTAGTAACCGGTCTTGATAGAAAACTTGTGTAGGAGCTGAGAGCATTTGTATGAGGCTTGGTCAGGCAAACAACTGCAACTTTTGTCCTTCATGCCAGAAAGCCTTTGAACTTGTTGAATTCATCTTTGGAACATTTCTTTCATTTTTTCATTGTTGCTACATTGTGCTACGCTATGTAGCATAGCACAACATAGCAGCCAGTGTATCATGCTTCCTTGTTCAATCTGCCATTTTCTACCAAGAAAACTTTGCTTGAGGCCTGAGGGCTAAGTGGGACAACTAGTTTTGGACGCTAAAGCATTGCCAAGTGCAATATTCTTGTTGGAGTTACTTGGAAAAGGGGGGTCATTGTGCACTTTGTCCCTATTATGCTCTACTACACTGCATAGCGTAGCACCTTGTGTTGGTGGAGCAAGTTTGTTTGATGGTTGCAACATGGACAAATGCTTTGGAAGACCAACTTGTCATCAACTTACATCTTGGATGCTTGATTGATCTCTTTGAGGCTTGCTATGCTATGTAGCATAGTATATTTCTATGCTAGAAAACTTGTCGAACTATTTTTCTCATCCCGAACACTTTTGACAACTCCTAGCATGATCCTTGGGTAGACTGCCAGTCGGGTCAATTGTTCGATTGGGCAAGCTAGAGAGTCCAACAAGCCTATCAGCCCTAGAGATAGAAAACTTGTTGGAATGTACAGTCTATCCTTGGTGCCTACACCATTCTATCGGCCCATCATGATGCTACACTTGTGGAAATCCTTGCTCAAATTCCAAAACTCTGCTGAAGCATGAGGGTCCTAAAATTTTATGGTATTTCACTAGCCCCTCTTTGTTGACGTCTGGAGGATCTGCCCGAGAGACATCAACAAAGAATACAAAACACCATGAAGCATAAGACACCAACATCACTCTCCAGTGGTCACTTAGATGTCACTTTGTTGTGCTTGGAAGTATTAGGGTAGTCGGGTAGGGAAAGGGGAAAGATGTAAACATAGTTCGGTCTCTCGTCAGAGTTCTTGTGAGGGAGTCGATACACATGGGCATCTTTCTTTTGTTGGCTTCTAACCTCTCATTGGAATACTTAGAGATGGTCGTTGTGAAACAGCTGATGTGCCATTTGTTATGGGCACACCTCATTTTTTTGAGCTCTTTTGCTCTTTTACACTTTTGCACTTTTCTTCTGTTGTTTAACCATGTTCACTTACAAACAACCCTATTGTTGCAAGACAAGTGTTTCCTCCCTAAGATGAGTTTTGTTACATCCATGTGGGGCTTTGACCTACCTACAGGTGCTTCCCATGTGGTTGAGCATGTAGGAGGGCTTTATATGCATCGGGCAAGCTTGTAAAAGAGATGTGAAATGGGAAACTTCGGGTGTGAGAAATGAGGTGAAGAAGGTTAAGAGGGAGGACAAGATGTGCATTCCCAAGTAGCCAAGCTAGTCAGAATGGTCACCTTGGAACGATGTAGTGTCCTATCCTCCTGGTGAAATGCATCTCTAATCGATGCCATCTCGACTTGTATCCTACAAACACAACAAAAAGCAAACTAGAAAAATGTAACTATGAAATGAGGTGAGGGCAGAATCGCACTTACTTTAAACACTACTGAAGTAGGGAGCATTCTTGCTGAAGCATGTGATGTCCAAACTAGGAAGGCCAATAGCGGTTCCAGCAGCAGTAGACTGAAGGGGTTGGCACTAAGGAGGCTAGGAGTTGTGGCCTATGCAAGTGGTCAGGAGTCCCCGCCCAGGGCAAACATCATGTAGTTCAGTCATAAGCTGAGAAACCTAGTAGCTGAACATTTTTTGAGCTCGGATGATGGTGGGGACTAGAGGGTAGCAACTTTAAGGTTATTCCACAATAGTGTTGGGACTCTAGTAGTAGGCACTAACAATAGGAGCTATCGCCAGAGTGATAGGCTGTGGTACCCATAGCTCTGGAAGGTCAGCAAGATGTCAGAAAACATCTCTGGAGGATCAGCAAGATGCCAGGGGCAGTGGCATTGCATATGTTCTAGAGGATGTTTTCTTATCATCATGAACTACATTCTAGAACTACAACGTCCCACCCCATGTTGGCACTGTGAACGCTCGCTTGTTTGCGAGATCATGGATGCAGGCTAAGAACATTATGCCGCCAACCTAGTTTAAGGTCTTGGTAGACCATCAGATGTACTAGTTTAAGATCCCAGCAAACTACGATATGTAAGTTTAAGGTCCTAGCAAATCGGTGTGCTAGTTTAAGGTCCTAGCAGACTGCTGTGCTAGTTTATTGTCGTAGCAGATGGTGGATGCGCCAGTTTAAGGTCGTAGCCAACCATCTGTGCCAATTTTCTTTTTTTTTTCATAGTGAACGTCCTTTGCTAGTTTTACGTCATAACGGATGCTCTATGATAGTTTATAGTCATAGCAAACTATCTATGCCAGTTTATAGTCATAGCAGACTATCTTTTCTTACCTTGATTTTGCATTAGACGTAGTATGGCTTGAGGTACAAGTGGTTCATGGGATTTGCAAACTCTTTACCATCCATGTCTGCCAGTTTGAAGGCTCTGTTCTCATAGGCTTTCTTGACTATGAATGGACCTTCCAAATTTGCTGAGAACTTTTTTCCATGCTCATGAATAGCTTTAAGAACTAGGTCCCCTTTTTTGATTGGTCATCGATGTAGATTGGAATGATGCTTTTGTCGCTGCTTGTCTTGGTACCATTCGATATGACCAAGTGCTTGAGAATGCTCCTCCTCTATGGAGTTGAGGTCAGTGATCCTTGACTCGTTATTCTAGGCCTCGTTCACGATGCTTGAAAGGATCATCCGACGTGACGGTACCTATAATTCAAGATGTAACACTACTTCAGATTCGTAGACTAGGATATAAGGAGTCTTATCTTTGGCCGTTCTACACGTCGTACAGTAAGCCCATAGCACGTAGAGGATTTGCTCGTGCCATCACCTCTTACTATTGCTAAGCATCCTTTTGATCAAGTTGATGATGGCCTTGTTTGTTGCCTCTACCTAACTATTTGCCTGCAGGTAGTATGGTGACAAAAAGAATTGCTTGATGCCAAGGTTGCTACAAAAGGTTTTGGTTTCCACGCTACTAAACTGTGGCCCGTTGTCTATCACAATAGTCATGGGAAGACCAAACCTTGTTACTATGTTATCCAAGATAAAGTGGCAAACCTGTTTAGATGTAGTTTTCCTAAGGGGGATAGCCTTTGCCTACTTTGTGAAGTACTCGGTTGTGGTGATGATGAAGCTATGTCCTGCAGAAGACTTAGGTGTGATGGGTCCTATGATATCTAGCCCCCATCGTTGGAATGGCCATGTAATTTGTGTAGGATGCAACTCAATAGGTGAAACATGTATAAGATTTTCATGACATTAGCATGTATCACACATTCTAACTTTGGCAAGGCAATCTCATTCCATGCAAGGCCAGTAATATCCTAGGCATATTATTTTTGTTGCCATAGCCCTGGGAGCTATGTGTCCTCCACATAGTCCTTCATGGACTTCGTTAACGATTTTTTGTGCTTCTTCCCCACTAACGCAAGTTAGAAATATCCCATCAAAGGAGCGTTTGCATAAGGTATTATCTCCTATAAGGACATACTGTTGAGACATCTTTCGAATCGCATCCTTTTGAGCAAATGTTAAGCCGTGTGGGGGTTCACCATGTTGAAGGTAGGCTTTAACATTAGTGTACCACTATTGGGAATTGGTAGCACTTACGGAGGAGATGTGTACAACTTAAGTGATAGGGTCTGTGCACTCCGTTATCAAAGTAGGTAAAGTTGTAAACAGGTGTGGCGACACGTTTAACGCTAGCGTGGCTAAGGCATCTGCTATAGTATTCTCATTGCATGGCACATGTTGGATGTCTATCATTGTAAAATGTTTCTGCAAACTCTTGGCCAAGTCACAATAAGGTTGTAAATGTGAAGCTTTACAGGCATAGATTTTGGTAATCTGGTTGACGACAAGTTGGGAATTTCCTCGGACTACCAAATGTTGCATCTTTAATACCTGGGCTGCTAAAAGGCCCCTAAGAAGTCCTTCATACTTGGCTATGTTGTTTGTACAAAGGAACGTAAATTGGTAAGTGAAAGGTCGAATGTCTCCCAAGGGGAATGTAATAATGGCAGCAACACTACCACCTTGTGTGGTTGAGGCACCATCGAAATGCAAACTAGCTTCAAAGTGTAATGGTACAGGGTTGATGTTGTTAACATGTTCGTCAAGGAATTTTGGCTCTATGGTTGCCTGATCATCAATGAGTGAAGTTGTGAGCTACGTAGCTATTACTTGTCCTTTTGTTAACGATTGGGCTACATAGTGTAAATTGAATTCTGCCGTTATAGCTTTCCATTAGGCTATCCTACTGCTTTCATATAAATTGTTCATGATAGCCCGAAGTACGTTGCTCTTGCATATAATGTTAACCTTACTATGGAATAGGTAATGTCTCCACGTTTTTAGCGCAAATACTAGGGCTTGAAAATTTCTTTCTACTTCGTTGTACTTCCCTCATAAGCTATCAGTGTATGGCTTAAGTAATAAACTGGGATTTTAGAGCTGTCATCTCTCATCTGACACAACAATGCTGCGATAGACGTGTCCAAAGTGATAAGGTAAATGTAGAAAGGCTTATCCCTTTGTGGTGGGTAAATAGTTGGAAGGTGCAAAAGCTCTTTCTTTAAGTTATCGAAGGCTTTTTGACACTGTGCCATCCACTCAAAGTTGATCCCTTCTTTAGCAAGTGCTGCAGGGGGTGTAACTTGTTGGTCAACTTTGTTACAAATCTTCTGATAAACTATATTCTACCTTGTAACCCGCACAATTCTTTAAGGTTGGTAGGCGGTGCTAGGTTAACTATGGCCTTAACATTGTCAGGGTCCACTCGTATTCCAGCTTCTGATACTATAAACCCTAGCATGTGTATGGTTTTAACTCCGAAAATACATTTCTTTGGATTGAGACATAAGTCATGCCTGTGACAATGCTTGAGGACTACATCTAGATCAATGGGACGATCAATAGCTCTCTTAGACTTGATTGCTATGTCATCCATGTAATTTTTTAGTCTCTCTAAGAGGTAGTCACTAAATATGTACGTGATGGCTCGTTGATAGGTTGTTCTGGCGTTTTTGAGACCAAAGGGCATCATAGTGTAACAAAAGGTTCCCCAAGGGGTCATGAAATTAGTTGTTAACTGATGCTCTAGATTGATGTGGATTTGATTGTAACCTAAGAACCCATCCATGAATGATAGTAAAGCATGACCAGCCATAGTGTTAATAAGTTGATCAATACTTGGTAATGGGAAGTCATCTTTAATCGTTGCTTTGTTTAGATCTCAAAAGTCTATACAAATTCGTATACCTCCCATTTTTTTTGGAGACTACAACGATGTTTGATACCCACTCTAAGTAATCGACCATGCAAATGAAGCCTGCTTGATACACCTTGGCAATTTCATCACGTATAGCTAGTGTGATTTCTGGTTTAATTTTTTGAGCCTTTTGTTTAATTGCTTTGATACACAGGTCTAAGACAATGTTATGTTGTATGAACCATGGGTCTAAGCCCGACATGTCATTATAGGACCATGCAAACACTTTAATGTTGTTTTGGAGAACCTTAGATACGTCCTTTTCTATTTGTGGATCTAGGAGGGAGCCTAGTTTTAATGTCTTTATTTCCCCCTGGATGTAGTTACAGGTGCTTCGATGAGAGGGTCCCCGATCACATCCCTAGCCTCTAAGTCTAAGGCTTAGACCAAATGTTTGAGCCAATCTAGGGATGTTTCCAGGGATGCTACAGTGTTATTAGTACATGATTCCCAGTCTATTGATTCTGAGTTTAGGTGTCTCATAAGCTTACCATGAGGACTTGTCAAGGTTAAACGCAAATGTAGATCATCATGCATAGCCATTTTTGTCAAACATGTCATAATAAGAAAAAGCCAAGTCAAGTGATACCTGTTTGTAGCAACAACATGCAATGAATGTTTGGAAAGTAACAATACAACATAAAATAATCATCAATCACTGTGTAAAATTTGCAAATCAAAGCTACCAGTTTAAGGTCATAGTGGACCATATCGAGACCTGAAAAAAATGCTAACATTGCCAGTTTAAGGTCGTAGCAGACCATCACATGTTATATAATTTGGTTTATGATACAGAATGAGTGGGGAGATGCCATATAGGACATGGCAGATTTTTGACCGGGTTAAAGCATATGCTAGAATTGCTAGTTTAAGGTCTTTGCGGACAACTACTAGGTAGAGTTGAAAGTCAAAACTGCTACTTTAAGGTCTTTGCAGACAATTAATAGGTACATTTTAAAAGCTAATATTTGCTAGTTTAAGGTCTTTGCAGACCTTCATTAGGCTTCATTGTAGGTTAATGTCCTATGTAAACCAAGATTGCCAGTTTAAGGTCCTAGCAAACCGTTAACGGGTAGACTTTGTAAAGATAGATGGCTAATTTAAGATGGAACAAAATTTTCAGTGGGCCCACTTGTTATGTTGTAGACAATCGCTACACTAAGGTGTTACTATGACACAATAGTGCTATGCTACAAGGGGTGTCCAACATTATTTGAGTCATGAAAATGGTAAGCATTTTACAATGTTGGCTATAAATAGGGGTTTACCCACTGGTAAACTTATCATTTTCATTATCAGAGCCCAGAGCCCATACTCAGAGCGTAGCATGATTGCACAGAGAGAGAGTGAACTGGTGTAGCGTAGCAGTTGACAGGGAATTTGCAATCAAGACAATGGCACCCAAAGGTGAATGCAAGCATCGAGAACTTGCCAAAGTAGACGAGGTGAAGGACACTTTGGGGCACCTATCCAAGGCACGCATTGAAGTGCGGGAGGAGGCTCCATCTACTTGGTAAGTCACTATGCTGCCCTTATTTTCTAAATGTTGTTATCATTATTGTGGTGAAATTTATGTCCAATGCCACTGTTTTGGTTATTTTCTTGGCCGCCACGCTGTTATTGCCACTAGTTGACTATAGCAGCCGTATGGATGCTATGCTACAATTGCATGCAACATCGCCTTAACCGCCATTGTTGAGAATGGTGACTGCCCTTTCGTAAGGATTTGGGAGATTCTAAGTGGTGTAGCGCACACTTGGCATAGCATACCATCTTTAAGAAGGGTTTAGTTATTCATGAAATTTTTTAGAGTGATGTGTGCTTAATCATAGTGTAGTGCAAGTTATTGTGTATGGCAAGAAAGGGTTGAGACTGTGGGCACATTGAATTTTATCTCATCTATGCTACTTAAGGCTGCAAAAAAAATTTTTTATTATTACTCTTTCTATGTTGCTATGCCTATTACAGGGTATGTTTTTCATATTTTCACACATTTGCCTATACTTGTTTGTTCGCTATCTTGCTATGTTGTGCGTATCATAGTCGTCACCCTTAAGCATACATGTAATTGTTATGCTGTGTACCTACTATGTTGCGGTGTGTATCGTGTAACAATTACCGTAAGGCGTAGCCAATGTTGTTACGCACTACGACGTCTAATGGCTACGCTACGCTGTAAGTGCCACTTTGTAATATTTCCTATAATGCTCAACTCTGTTTTCTATTAAAGAAAAATTTACGACACAAAGAACATGCTATGCTACGTGCAAAGAAAGGTTACGCTACACTATATGTGAACAGATGATTACGCTATGCTATGTGTAAACTTCACCCAAACACAATGCTAACGTTTGATGCTTTGTTGTGTAGGGTCATGTTGAAGCCCATTCTGATTATCTTTGAGATTGTAGGAGTCATGTGCTGCCTCAGTGAACCAGTGGCCAACATTCCTCCTCCCCATGCACGTGTGGGGCGACAGGAAATCTAGTTCTAGGAGGGCGCATGGGACTTCTTACAGTTTCTCCTCTGCTATTTTAGTGTGATCGTTTGGTCACACTTATCAATAGAGATAGCAACCGCAATTACAGAAACGCTATTGCCCGGGGCAAACCGGGGATCTCTAAAATTTTTGACGGATGGGTCAATCAGGGTTGAGTAGGCAAAAGGCTCCAACCAAAGCCCAAAATTCTTAAGACACTTAAGTTGGATCTAGGACATGCCCGAGTATAAATGTATCACTTATACAACACGTTGTTCATTGCCTGTCACATGGGCACTTGTTTTCAGAACCCACCTGGGACCGTTTACTATGCCGACGAGTGAGTTCTATGAAGGTATCTCATTGTGTTGTGTAATCCATGTTACGCTAGACAAAGGTGTTAACAGTATATATTTTTTTTTATTGCCAGGTTTTATGTTGATAGGAATGGTCTTCATGGTGATATAAATGCCTTGGCGTTGGCACAGATGACCTTGCAGGATTTTTCCTCTACTGGGAATGTGCACGCCAATGTAATAGGCCAATTTGAAGATGAGTTTAAAACCTACTTAACCCGATATTTCCAATTTTATGGAAAGTGTAAGGAAGCTAGTTGGCTGGATAGGGAGTGGGCATCTCTTAGGCCGCTCACCATTGAAGACATGCTAGTGGATCTCCCACCATTTCCCATGCCATTTAATCCTGGTATGCTAAACTGTGAATTCATTCTTATATGTTTGAGTGATGATCCTTTTTTTGCTAACTTCTTCTCTTTATTTTTTGCAAACTGTTACAGTGGTGAGGAAATCCCAAGAGGTCACTATGATCACCTCCGGATGTAACGAAACTAACCTCTTTTTCAAGTACGAGGAGGTGGAGGAGACCCAGCGTTGGCTCTACAATGGGACCCCAGCCACGCTTGTCCACAACCTTTAGGAGGCTAGTCTTATGGACTTATTTTTGGCCATCAACCCAAGTGTTCCGCCTATCGAAATGGTTTCCCTAGCTGACTCCTTCTCCGAGAAGGCTAACCGCTTCCGTACACGTGTTCACAGTGTATGGGTGATGTTTGAAATCAACGAGCAACTGTTTGCAGATATTTTCAATGTCCCTTTTGATGGTCTCCTTGTAGAAGAAATATCTAAGAAAGATGCAAACCATCAGGGGGACATTGAGGAGTGGCTAGGGCAAAGGATCGAAAAGGGATCTACATCGAGAAGGTCAGGCTAGGGGTGGCCAAAATAATTTACCCTATCTTCTGCACTCATGCCTTCCCCAAGCTACTCTCCCAAGGAAAAATCCTTGGATTTGAACAGGCTTGGATAATGAGGGATGTCATGGAAGAGGGGACTTGCTACAATTGGGCTAAATACCTTTGCAAAAGCTTACAAGCTAAAATGGTCAAACTCCGTAGGAAGCTTGCACCATGCCTTCTTTATATTCTACTTGCAGCATTTTGCGGAATTCTTGGTAGTCTGCAAGAATGGTTTTTGGGTGCTACAAGACCGCAATCAAATTTTCAAACCATAGATTTTCCAAGTCTTTCGTACCACACGATCCCAAGATCCCCCGGAAGCTATTGGGGAATCATTTTCAATGATGACCAAGGATCGGGTGGCACACGCCTTTCATACCTAGGACAATGTGGGAGAGGCACCTCCCATTAACATGGGCAATGTGACAAGGGGAGAATGCCTCATTGTAGAAATAGTGGCTACTAGCTTGCAATGTAAGAGGTCCCGCCCTGCTGAAGAGACTCCCTATACAAACGAAGAGAGGGGAACGAAGTTGCAACTCAAACTTTGCAGAGTGCAGCCTCCAATCGGTAAGTGTATTTTATTATTTGGCTAACGCTTGTTATGTTGTGCTACGCTAGGTAGCATTGCACAGTGTAGCATCTGTTTCAAGTTGGTATATCTTGCCTACTATGATTATGCTTTATTAGCAGAAGAAGAAGAAGAAGAATGGGAGGAAGAGGTGATGGCCCCTAGAACAGGGGTGACTAGTGAAGATGAAGAGTTTCCAACTACAGAGGAAAGGACTCTGAAAGATGAAGAAGGGGTCCCTGTCATAGAAGAAAAGGCATCGGCTGGTGAGGAAGAGGCCCCTACCAATGAAGAGGAGGCCTTTGTCGACGAAGAAAGGGCTCCAGCCAATGAAGAAGAGGCCCTTACCAATGAAGAAAGGGCCCCAGTAGATGAGGAAGAGGCCCCTACCAATCAGGATGAGGCCCCTACTGATGACCCTTTCACTGAGTGTAGTTCAGTACCAGAGGGGCATATGAGTATTGAGGATGTCGCTATGCTATTAGGTCAGCTGGAAGGAGAGGGGCTCCATTTTGACCCTGGTGAGTTTGGTTGCTTGTTTAACAGTGTATCGATGGGTGACCCTCCCCCCCGCACCCCCCCTGCATCCCGCTATCACCCCTAAGGATTTTCTGGGTAGGAGCTTTACATTGTCATTTACGTAATTCATCAGCTTTATCATGGTTCTCTCTATCGTGGCTAACACGTTTTACCGTGTAGCAGACACCACTGCTTAAATTTTTGGCCCTTCTTCGATCCACCTGCAACCGTGGACCAAGACCCCCAACAAATTCACCTTTATGGAGGGGGTGGTCGACGATATGATCAACCGTATGAAGAAGATCAACTCGGAAATGGGTAAGTTAAAGTTTCTATGCTAGGCTTCCTATATTTTTTCAGTTTTGCTATGTCACTGTGACTAATGCTCTTCTGTGTGCAGTTAGCAGCCTCTCACCTCAAGTGGGATCCTAAGGAAGCAGTTGAGGTTGATGTTGTGCCCGAATTCCCAAAGGAGGTAACCAAAGTACCTCGTCACATATACGACGAAGTAAGAAAATATGCATTGTACTTGGTACACTTCCTATGGGAATGTAGGCACGTAAACGAAGACCTCTAGAAATGGATGCAAAGGCTTCAAAAGGAGAAGGCTAATCTAACTACTGAGGTGGGGGATCTCCAATCCAGGAAGGAATTACTGTTGGCCCAGGATACTAACGATGGCAGTTGGCGCATGGTTGTCATTGACTATGCAAGATATTAGACAGCTGTGTGATGCAACAACAAAGCCATGCACAAAATAATTGAATAGTGCATGCAAATGGACCTTTAAGCCCAGAAGAACCAATATTGGAAGAATTACAACACGGAGGTTTACAAGTGGGGGCAGGCACAGAAGAATCACAAACACATGTATAAACTGGAACATGCCACCTACTGTAAACAATATCATGATGCTTCCGTCAAATTGCATACCTATGAAGTATTCCTTGACATTATTAGTGCTTTTGAGGCTTATGAAATGTTCATGCAATAGGTGACAGTTAGTGAGTCTCCTAAAAGGGAGATGACTTTTTCCATGGATGAGACCACTATTACCACCTTTTCTCCAGGACCACCAAGATGGATAGCTGTAGAAAAGGAGAAAGTTGTAGCAAACGCTAATCTTGGAGATAGGAATTGGGCTGACATTACCAAGGAGGAGATCTTGCAATGCCTTGCAGCTGACATGGATTGGTTACTCCCCGAAGTGGACGTGGGGCCATCTTGGGTTATTTACTTTTTTTATTTATGGTGTGATAATTTATTTTATAAAAGTCTTTGTTGTAGCTCTAGTTGATTGTTTTATTTTCTTTATTATGTAGGATCCAAACGAAAATGCAAGACTCACTAAGGCAGGGAATGGTGGTGCAAGTGAAGACTCATAGCATAGTAGCAGAGAGTTTTATTCTTGTCTTTGGATTCTCAAAAAAAAATTGTAAACCTTATTGATTAATATTTTGAATGAAATATGGAATATAAAAAGATTTATTTCATTTTGGTTACTGTTGTATTTGTTTTTAGTATATTCTTTATCTCTCTTTTTTATTAACTAATTAAGCTTCTTGGGAGCATCTTGTTTTAGTTTTAGGCCATTTCGGACCGTAACAATAGTTTAAGGCCATTCCGGGCCATCACTAATTTTAGGCCATTTTGGGCCATTGCTAGTTTTAGACCATTTCGGGCCATTGCTAGTTTTAGGCCTTTTTGGGCCATGGTAGTTTTAGGCCATTTCAAGCCGTTGGCTGATGGTAAAGAAAAATTTTGCTAGTTTTAGGCCTTAGTGAGCCGTTTCATGATGTAAACAGTGGGTGTAATGTGAACGATTTAAAAAATAAGGCAAACATTAGCATAAATGAATGAATATGAAGCAAATAGTGCGAAGAATGAATGTATGGTTGATGTATGTGGTGATCATGTTGGAAGCAGTGCAGTAGTTATGCTAACTCAAGTAATGATCATTCTTGCAGCTACTTCCTAACCCATCGTGGGCTCAATGATGCATAAGGCCGAGGGGCTTTGTTGCGGTATTCTTCTATATCATTATCTACCACTTAAAAAGGCAACTCGGCCCATGTAGTTTCACTTTCATTAGCCAAACAAGTAGCCTCGGTGCGGATAGGCACTGTATTTTCAAAGGTTATTACTTCTGAACCCTACTCCATGTCGACGTTGTTTATTTCTTGGGTGGCCACTTCATCACCATAGATTACCACCTCTCTGCCCGCGTAAGGTAGGTGGATCTCTTGATGTATGGATGAAGAGATGGCCCTAAGTTGGGCTAACCATGACCTCCCCAAGATCAGGTTAAACCTAAGCATCTCTTCTACCATGATAAACGTCGCACTTGTGGGGAACTACTCCCCTACCACAAAGTTAATGTGGATAATCCCCTTTACCACTACCCATGCTCTATTGAATGACTTCAGACACAAGGTTTTTGTGGGTTTGATTTGATCAACCAAGCCCAATTTTTCCACTATGGGGAATGGGATGACATTTGTAGCAGCCCCATCATCAACATGTACTCTTTGGATCTTGTGCTGACTGACTTGAATTATGATGAACAGGGATGCTGTTGTCGCCCTGCCCTTATCATGGTCATCCTTAATGGACTCGTCATGGAATGTCAACTGAGCTGGCCACGGTTCTTTAGGAGTAGAAGGAAGCATAACTGCATGGATTGCTTTCTCCTCCACCGACATGTTTTCATCAACCGGTATCAATGTTAACATGTGAACCAAGGCCTCACGATGTGCAATGGAGGTCATTACCAAGTCATATAGGCTTAAGGTTATATTCTTTTGTTTTAGAGCCTGTTTGACTTGAGTAAGGGTGTTTAGAAGGTCCTATCTAGTTTCTTGTTGTTTTTTGTCCTTCTCATCCTCCATTCACCCTAGGAGACGAATCTCTCGGGGAGGAGAAGTTTCAAGTTTGGGGCTGGACCTTCTTGGATGGGATGGTGATGATTGTGTGTGTGTGTGTACCGGCATCAACTATTGATGATGAGGGGAGCGTAGGCATGGAGGACAAGGGGGTAGGCTTGGGGGAACCTGATGCAATATGTTCCTTGGTTATCTTGTCCATCAGACGCTCTTCCCCCTTTTTTGAACGGGGAGGTTGTGGGGCTATTTTAGATTGGCTCTGTGTGGCAAGGGAAATTGAGGGTTTCAGCCCCCTAATGACAAATGGTGCTTGTGCTGTTAGCGTAGGTGGTGGCATAGTTTTGAACATGAAGGGTGCAGGGGCAGATGTCTGAGGGGGAACCTTGAGGACAAATGGTTCTTCTGGCATCTTTTTTACCATTTTTGGTGTCACTACGCTACATGGAGGCACATGAACCACAAATAGCTGCTGTGGCGGTTCTGGGTTACTATCAATGCCAATTGTGTTGATGACATACCCCACATTGTTGGTGTTGAGGGGGTCCTTGTAGACATGCATGGATTGATTTTCGGGATAGATAGGGTTGCTTTCATCTAGAACCAACTTCCCTTGATTAATCATCCATTGCATGTCATCTTTTAATGCTAGACAGTAATCTATGCCGTGACCACAAAGTTGATGGTAGTCACAAAACCGTTCCAGCTGGAAGTTCGTAGGAATTGGCAGCTCATTGGGCATAGCCAAGGAGGTGTTCCTAAGAAGTTTGCAATACTGTTGATGTCGTTTGGTTGCCTCCTCCGACATCTGCTTATGTTGAATATACCCAGCCCCTAAAAATTGCTTCAGAAGTTCTAAAGGCTTGATGGGCAGATGGGTGTATTTGGAGCGGTCTTTACGCTTGAAGTTGGGTTTAGGATGTGTTGATGCCTCTGGTGCTGATGGTGAGGGTTGAGCTTTGTTATTTAAGCTAGGCATGGGGTTAGTCAACACTATGGCCACCTTTTTGTTTTTTTGTTGTTGTTGGGTTTGGCCTCATTTGCCATGGCAGCCAATGTGGCTGTCACAGCCTTACCCTTCTCTTTGTCCTTTTTAACGTATGCATTTTTGTACGCAACATAGGATAGGTCTTTACTAGCTTTGGCCATGTCTTGGATGCTCTTCGTCTGGGTGAAAGCTTGACTAAGAGAGCGTGGGGCTAGGTAGTAAAATTTTAACTTAATAAATTCATTTACTACCCCCTTGGAGATAGCCAACAAATGGGCCTCCACGATAAGCTCACGGATCTCATTCAGGGTAGCGCTCCACTGCTATATAAAATTTTGCACCGACTCCAGCGGGTCTTTCTTGATGCTCATCAACTGATCCAGTGTGACTTCTAACTTTAAGTTATACTTGAAGTAGGTCACAAATTGAGTCAGTAGCTCCTCCAGAGTTGAGATGGAGGTGCGTGGAAGCACGTGGTACTAGTCTAAAGCTTTTCTTGTTAGAGACATAGCAAAGACATGGATAATACTGTGTGGCCACTACTGCAATAACAAAGATTCAAATCTAAACATGACTAGATGTGCATTGGGATTGCCCTCCTCATTGTATTTTGTGAATTGGGGGAGTGGCATCCTAGGGGGTAATGTAAGCATGGGAATGGTCAGGCTGATGGGGTCTTCATGGTAGAAATCCATGACCTGCACTGTGTAGGAACCGGTAGCTTTGAGATGTTTAATCTCTTCAATGAGGGTCTAGATAAGTTGGAATGCTTGGTCCAGTCCTGGGGAGAATGTAGATGGTTTTGGGGTTGTAGGAAAAACCATCGTTGCTGGCATTGTAATGGCAACAGCCTAGCTCATAGGGGGTACCATTGGGGTTGCTCCTATAAAGGGAGTTTCCTATGCGGTCCACCACCCAGTGGGTGGTGCTGCTAAAATGGCAGCTACTAGGGGTGCTGTAGGGTTAGTCACCTACGTGATTGATGGGGTAGACCATAGTCCCAAGCTTGGTTGTACTATTTGTGGGGCTTGGTATGTTTGGTGGTAAACGTAGTGTGACATCTGGGAGGATTGCGAAATAGGGAGAGAAGTGGTCAAGGCCCACCATGTGGTTGGGGGCAAGGCTATGGCAGATGGTAGGACAGGTACGGGTGATGGAATGGGAGCGGGAACTCCATGCAGCTGTGAGGTAGGAACAATGTGCACGTATGACAACATAGCTGTGATCAACATTTGGTACGATGACAAGACAGAGTGAGGAGGGAGAGTGCCTGGGAATGAAACTGAAGGGACGGTGTGTTGGTATGCTAAGGGTACGAGATGGCTGCCAACAGCTGATGAAAGTGTAGGTTGTGACGGAGTCGTGGTAATCATAAAAGGGGCAGATGCAAAAAGTGGGTTTCAATAGAAGACTGCGGTGGAAGGGATAGTCGCAGGGTAAGTTTGGCCACCATCCTTAGATTAGGAGTCTAGGTCTTCTTGTCCATCCTGGAATGCTTCATCGTAATGGAACACCGTGTCCTACTATTCCCTAGACCTACTCGCTTGTATGAGTTGGTTTAGGATCCATTGATATGATTCGGTAAACGGGATAATGGTATCATGGGTGGGGATAAATTTCCTCCTATTTTGATGAAGGAACTCAAAGTTACGTTTGTCTTTGAGTTCTTGGCAATCCAAGGGTAGATTTGCTTGGATCTTTGCACAAAGGAAGTCATAATGCTCTACGTCTTGCTCCAATAACTCAGGTGACAGTTGTCAGATCCTAAGAGGCTAGTATGGTGCTAGCACTGGGCTAGGTGGTCGCTTGGCACCTATCATGCTTTGAGCCGAGAAAGGAACCTCAAGGTTTGAGGTGGAAACTACGGTTGTTGGTGGAATCATTTTGTGTGATTAAAAGGAAGTTGCAAACGAGAAACACTGAAATCAATAGGCGATCAGAGGCTTTTTGTCCTACTAGGTTCCAAAGGAACCGTCGTCGCAACCAGTCTACAACACACGATGCATAAACAACCATGAGGGTGTCACGTTTACGCTAGTGGATGATGGGGTACAAATAGCATGCAGGACTACCCGAAGGACGTAGAAAGGGCATCGAAAACACCCTCCTTCTAGTGCCAAAAACTATTCCAACCAAAAACGTTAGTTGCTAGAACATTGAGAGGTTGCTGGGTGAATAGTTTAACCCCGGATCTGTGTGAGGGCCATGCTGGAGAGAAATGGAAGCGGGGTGCCCTGAATGGTCTGGTTGATTAGATAAGGACTTAATCGGTGTATCTTAACCTTTAGTAAATGCTTGTTTCTGAAGTGAGGCACGCGAAGTAAATCGACAATCAATAAATGTAAAGCGGTGAAAATAGTGCAAAACAACGATGATAGTAAGCAAATAGCAAAACAAAATTGGGTGAGAAAGTGCACTACCCCAAGGTTGTGGGTTTGATACTTTGCTTTGCTAAAAGCTGTACAACAAAACATGCAACACGATAGAGACACAGCTTACATAGAGTAGTATGGTCATAGATCTCTAAACTGTAGAGCCAACCAGCAAACTCAAAGCTAACCAGAGTGCTAAAAAATTTCCAACTATACTCTCCGAAAAGCCAAATTAAAAGCTAATCACCACCCAAGCCAACCCCTCGAGCATTGTTTGCCAGGGTATTTATAGGGCTAGGAGTAGGAGAAAAACATGGTCTAGATGCCATGTGTCTTGGGCCCCACAAGGTGTAAACATGGCTGTACTATTTAGGTGTGCGATGTTGGAGGTGAGCTCTCTTACGTTGTGACCATACTGCTGAAACTACATGTGCCAAAATCCAATGTGCCAACAATGCAAGAAAAATGGAGCCTATGCTCTAGGACTATGTCTTCCCTACTCTTGCAAGCAAGGTCAAGCATAGGAACAATTTTTAGGGATTGACTAGGGGTATGCAAAATGAAGCAAACTTGCTAATTTTTCCCGCCAAAAAGATATTAGGGTGACAATAATCATTGCCAACAAGTTATAGAGCTAACTGAAGACGTCTTGATGCCTCCATGCCAATGTTACACTACCTACATGTTGGCAACCGTTTGGGACGCGACCGCCAACGAGTGTCCTCGAACAGGATTTAGGTGCCTGCTGGTCTCTGGCAACACCAAGGCCCAGATACCCCCAAATAACTCAGTAGTTAATGTGAGTATGTGTGTGTGCTGTTGCGGCGTGCGGTTGTATGAAATGTGACAATTTCGTTGTGTGTGAACTACAAATGACTTACTTTAAAGAGATTCAGCCAACTTTGTCCAGTACTGTGAGTTATTGAAAGTTTCCTATTTTGTTCAACTACCTAGTCTACGCGGTCCTTATAATACCTGCTTGTAACAAGTAAAAGTTTGCAAAAACATTTGCGCACAACTACGCAAATCTACTCCTAATTTTCCCCAGAGAAATAGGTAGTTCCACAAGAAAACTAGAAATAGAGCAAGATTCAATGGAAATAGACAGAAAAGAAAAGAAAGCAGATTTGTGTGGACCTCAAATATTTAAACAAGGTAGTAAACACTTCGCAATAAATCTATTCCAAATTCAATATCTACGAATTGTTCAAACCTCCAAGGCTCAACCAAGCAATATCTTCAAGACAATCCTACTGTGCTACCAAAAATCGCTGCGTAAATTACCACGTACGAGACTCCACTTTGACTAGACAATAGATGCCAACGATTGCATTCAAACAGAACCTTTAAAAGACTTGACAATTTCTGATTGAAATAACATGAAAAATCACTTTAAAGATAAAGAAGCTATTCTGGTCCCATCAAAATACCAAATATTTTCTGAACCCTCTCGGCTACTAAATTGTTCCACGGCGTGACTACAAATAGAGGCTCTCTTCCAACAACCCAATAGCAGTTCCCAAACATTGCACAATAACAAAATTTACTACTAAAATGCTCTTAAGGCTTTTAAACACAAGCGCTTCTATGGCAAAATTTTAATAGATATTTCTATCGGGCAACAAGAACAGTAAGAGCAATCCAAAAATCCCAAAATTACTTGCCAAGGATGATACAATCTAAACCACTAGCTAAGCAATTTAAACAAAACAAAAATGAAATGCATAGCTCACAGGACCATGACAAAGAGGCTGAAATCTTTATTTTAGCAAGCCATCGTGCAAAAAATCTTCTTTACAAATCTTCTTTGCTCCCAAGTGTGAGAAGTGATCCCTTGTTGTGTGATGATTATGCTTCCTTGTTTTTCTTCCCTTTCCCTTGAAGCCTTTTTATAGGATTTCAAGGTAGGTAGGGAAGTTACAAAATATCTTGGGTGGTTTAACCACCATAGAGACAAAAAGGCTACGGTTGACAAGTGTCCTTGGTGGTGGTTATAAACATTACGGGATTAAGGCAAAAAAAATTACCACTAAAGAAAATAAAAGTTATGGTGGCCAATTTGAGTTCAATATCCTCTGACTTCATTTCATTGTCCCTTGCATATCTCTTGCAATTGAATAAGCAAGAACCAAGTTCGTATAAGAATTTGGCTCTATTCCTTTCACTCTCGCATGCTTTCAAAAATTAAATGGATGTCATGTTTATCCCCACATCTTCCATAATATTTGACCATCAACGCAAACTTGCTGATTTTGTAGAAAACATCGATGGCCATTTGCCAATAGTCTGGACAAGTATCGAGAACCTTCTTCAACTGATCAGAGGCGTTCTTCCCCGATTTGTGTCAGGAGAACCTTAGATAGAGGGTATCATCGGCATCCTGGGTAAGCCATGCTTTCCTATGCTCGGCAAGTGTCTTGCCCTTGCGGCCATTGTCAAGCTTGATGGTGAGGGCCCTCCCCTAGAACTCCGCCCGCGCGTTGTGTCTCCTGTGGCCACGCCAATCTGTTGTTGCTGCTCCTGCCGCCTGCAGCTGCTGCTCATCCGCCATCTTCTACCCTCCGCCGATGCGCAGCCCTAACCTTCTATTTCTGTTTGCGCCCGCGCGGCGTTGTTGCTAGTGCTTGCTGTGGTGCGTCAGTTGCTGATGCCGCAGAGGAAGATTTAAAAAACGTGCTGATCATGCAGTTGTAGAAGAATAGGCAAAATTTCTTTGGTTCCAGTAGCAAATGGCAAGCGCGATTTAGGGTTTCAATCATTTGGAATTTTTTCCCCAAATTCGCCTAAAGCTTCCTGCATTGTTTTTTTAATTATCTTCCAAACGATCGCCGTTGCCGTTGGTTGCACGCAGAAGTGCGCCCGTGCCCCTGCAAACCAGTAACACGCATTTTCTGTCGTGCAGGGCAACGCGTGGCCGCCTGCAATAGAAAATTTAGGAACAGAGCCTGAACCTGAGTCTGAGCCTGTGCCTATGCCTGCATTTTTCTGTTTCCTTTCCTTTTTGTTCCTATTTTGGGTTCTGTTTGTGAGCAACTGTTGACGCAAATTTTTTTTGGCCGATCCACCCATTTTTTTATGAATTTTAGCTATGAAGGGTTATTGTAATTTTTCAGATTTCGCCTGTCGGGAGATTTTAAAAATGGTTCTGCCGGTTGTTCCTATTTTAGTGATTTTCTGTCTCACCATTCATATATTTTTTTTTTACTTCCTGGTGTGCAAAATCCACATTGATATCCATGAGATTTAGCCAACAGTTCCTGGATAGGATGAATTGATTTCTGTTTCTCTGGATCATAATGAGACATAAAAATAGTGCATGCTCCGCAACCACCTTCTCCACAGCCAAGTTTTGTACGAGTGAGTCCTAAACTTGAAACTTTGATGAAAAATGAGCAACTGGAAGACCCACTCCTGTTCCATCGTGCTGATTCTCATAGACCTTTTTGGACACCCAAAGATAGAATTCAAAAAGGAAACTCAACACCAATGATTTCCTAAACTCAATCATGCCACCAGAAGCATCATTTCGTAATTGAAACATCTTGTTGTAGCACCTTGAAAGCATTCTCAAAAGTATCGAATGTCCATGGCTTCCCAATAAGAAACTCTCATGTCAGCATTTCACAATTGCAATGTCATCATTCCTTAATTATTAAAACATTCAATTCAACAACATGAGTAGCCGCAATAAGAACATTGTATTGCATCCTCTTGAAGTTCATTTCTACTCCAACTTTGTGGTTAGTTAATTGTTGTGAAATTCTTCAGACTTGAGCCATGGTTTCAATCATCTCATATCTCTGTTCCATAAAATGGCCAAAATGTGCCAACATTTCTGCCCCCTTAGAAAACTTAAAGAAATTTATGCAAGCCTCATTTTAAAACTGAACTGTACTTGAAGCTTTTATTGAACTTTTTACATCTGAACTGATAAATCTTTTTGAAGGAAAATTTCCATCAAACATAAGGTTTGGTGGTATAAAAACCTCATTCCTAACAAAACAAACAAACTGTACATTATTAAGTCCTTTGTTCATGGACTATTCTTGAGATGGGAAGAGAATGGGGACGATTATGCTGGTAGGAATCCTCATATCTCTAACCTTCTCATCTTCTTTCTCAAATGAATTCTCATTTTCTTGGAGTGTACAAATCTTGTTTTCAACATCTCCTTTTTCAACCATCCTACTTCTTCCATTTGAAGTAATGTTATCCATCATGAAAGGTTCACTATAGATGTATATCTAATTTGGTTCTCCTTTCCAAGGTAGCCACATGTGAGAATAATCTATTGATATATAACCTGAGAAATTCTTACTCCAACTTCTACTCAATAAGAGACTATGTGAATCTGGTATATCTGCCACTTGAATAGTTACTCTACTTCTGATGCGAGGTTAAGAAGTAATTTCCAATAGAACACTTGGTAATTGACCCACAATCTTCACTCTACTTTTATCCACTTGAACAATCTTTCTATTTGATTTTTCAGGAATCAAACCAAGTTTCTTACATATAGACAATGGCATTATAGTAGACGTAGCTCCAGAATCAATCAAACAATTGTGTAAAAATTTATCCTTTAATTTCATTGTCAAAAGGAAAGGAGGAGCTTCCTTATCATATGAAGTCTTTAATTTCTCATCATTATTAGACACATAACTTAACTCTGATTCTCTAACTCTCCTTTTACCTTTAATGAACTCTAAAGCCTTTCTTTGCTGATCTCCTATTTGAAGCAACTGATAAAAGCTAATATTGGCCTTGACATGTTTAAGGTCTTCAATCAAATCATACTCTCCATCACCAATAAAGCTTGGTTTCTTTATCCATTTATTAAAAGACTGATTTGGAGTGCTTTGCTCTACTTGATTGTCTTTACCTTTATTCTTATCTCTTCTATTTGGCTCAAAAGCTTTTCTCTTAGTAGATGGATTAGTAATAACATTTGGGGGTCTAGAAGTAGTTAATCTTTCTTTTGATCGGAGACTATATCCATTTTCCTCATTGTTATTACATTCTTCATCTGAAGACATATCTTCTTCAGAACTTGATAGAGAAGAAGTATCACTAGATCCATTGCTAGAAGATTTACTTGCATAATGAACACTAGATAACTCATTATCAGATTCAATATCAAGAAAGTTGGACATAATAAGGTCACTTTCATCCTCATCTTCTACTAACTTAGTGTCTTGATGTTTATGCTTTCTATTTTTCCTTTCTTCCTTGATATTAACTCTTGCCAAGGCTTTTTCAAGCTTCACTATTTTGTTAGACATATCTCTCATTAATTGTCCTTTTTCAGATCCTACTCTTTCATGTTCTTGCTCTATCTTAACATGAGATGGACCTGGTAAAGCTTTAAATTGAGCAAAATCTTGCATAGGAATCATAACTCTTTCTTCTCTTTTTTGAATTGCAATATTTTCTTCAGGATTCAAGTTCAACTATTTTTCTAACTGTATAGCTTCACTAAAGTAGTCATTTAGTGTAGTTAAGTTTGGAGTTCTCCTTAACCAAATTGAAATGTTGGGGTTGACAGCCTTAAGATAAGTTTCTTTAAGCATTTCTTCTGATGGCCTATATTGTCTTTGAAAGAGTCCACAAATTCGTTGAAACTTGATGTTAAAATCTCTAATTGACTCTTTAACTCCTTGCTTAGCTTGTATCAGCCCACAGTATAGTTGTTGTTGATCTAATTGATTACCAAACTGGGCTAAGAAAAGATTCTTCATGTCATCCCAACTTGTAATACTATTACTTGGTAAGTTCGAATACCAAATCTGAGCCATATCCTTTAGATTTGATACAAACAACCTACAAGCTTGATCTTGATGTTGAATATTTGCATGAGCTAAAGCTAACTCAAACATGTGAATATATTCTTCAGCTAAATAAGCTTTTCCAGGAATGAAAGGCTCAGGCAAATATTTGTAAACTACCTTAGGAATATCATTGTAATTTTGAAATCCTAATGGTGTAACTCTTTGCCAAGGATTTGCCATCCTATTCCTTTGGATAGTTGAACTCTTAGACTTTCTAGATCTTCTCTTATAAATCGATAAACCAGATATAATGGGTGATCTTCTTGATCTTCTAGTTTTCACTCCACTACTTGTTCCCAATTCAAAAACTTACTTTTGTTCTTCTTCTGATGAAGAATCAATCTTAGAATCTAGAATATCTTGTGAAACTTTGAAACTTTCCAAACTATGAAATTTCTTGGTCATGAACTGAAAATAGTATCTAATTCTTAAGCCTTACAAATAATTCTTGATGTACTAAAAGTATAAGGCTTATGAACCTAGAGGCTTAATTTTCAGCCCTCCTTCTAGCGCCAAAAGAACTGTTGGCTTAATTTTCAGCCCTCCTTCTACGGCCAAAAGAAT
>MNCI01030879.1:136913-201475 GCA_015680685.1 Gnetum montanum | reverse complement strand
CTGCTCGAATAAAGAACCGTTCACTTGGGGAACTCCTACTATGGGAACATGGAAAATATTCTATCTCTAGGGTGATCAATTTGCCATAGCTTCGCTACTTCTAGCCTAGGATTAGAAATGAGGGGAGTGCCGCCTCCTATTTATAGATTTGGCGACAGACCGCGATATCGCGTACGCGATATCACAGGGATGACACGATATTGCATGGGATGCGATATCGCGGCTCATGCGATATCGCATCTCATCATACCCCCATGACTGAATGAAAACTCGTCCTCGAGTTCCTTACAATAATATCAGGTAGGTATGGAATTATTGAGATAAATGGAACTAATGGGATGACATGTGAACGGATCATTATTACAAGACTTGACAAAACTGGTGTTCATGACAACAAGGGTGAACACCTTATTATAATGACATCAGGCCTTTGTTCATAACTGAGAGAGAAAGAGAGAAGGAAAGAAGTGTTGCTACTACCAATGCCAAGATTGCACCTTCATTGTCCATCTGTAAGCGCGCCATCGATCTTGCTCCTTGCATAGCTGCTTCAATGCTGCTCCATTCCAAGTGTTTGCTCCAGCTCCAGATCCAATCCATTATTTATTTAATCATCATTTGCACACACAACACAATCATATATTAGCAAGGGTAATTAAATCATCATGTAATTGATACCTTGCTTCAGTGTAAGTCCATTGGCTAGGTGGTGGTATGGCTGATATGGATCTGGGAATATATTAAGGATGACTACCGAAGGTGTAGGGGTTAGGAAGAAAATCAAAAATTTCGAGGCTAGGGGAAAATCAAAAAAATCAGGCCCCGTACCCCATGACTAATTGCGAACCTCCGATAGCATTAGAATGGAGAAAGAGAAGAAGTAAGAAAGATAGATAAAAAATGACAACTATGGCATCGATGAAAGGGATGTCAAGATGGAAATGAACAAAATAAAATTAATTGCAAAATGCTGAGGAAAAGAATTTAACTGAGGCTTCAAATAGAAATGTCAGTGGGTCCTCCCCAAAGCAGGCTCATGCCCTTAATGCCCTGACAAACCCACATTCATAGAGTCCGTAGGCCCTGGGAATATCCTTTGGAACAAGAGTTAAAGTCTTAACCGTAAGAATTTACCAAAAAGAAAACAATGTATCAACCAAAATATATACACTAATGATACAATCGGAAATGAGGTGAATAATGGAGAGAAGGATGGAGAGAAGAGAAATGGAATGGAATCCCAAGAACAAGGTGGTGTACAGCCCCTTGTGTGTTTGATGATTAATGTGACTTGGCAAATCTCATTCCAACTTTGGCCTCAAACCAACCACATCCAGTGACTTCGCATTAATGCATTCAGTTAAACCATCCACTTGGGTAACAAGAACGTACGCTCCAAGAGTTACCACCATTCTGATGAAACAAAGGAGAGAATGGGAAGCGAGAAGGGCCTTAGTTAGAGGGAACACTTTTGGTTCCATAACTAGTGCTTGTAGCCCAAATTTTATTTTGTCTAAGGGGTGTGCTTTGAATTCTCACTTCTTTTTTCTCTTTTTTTTGTTTTTTGTTTTTATGCGTGAGAACCACACCATGCAAAGACTTCTTATTTTTATTGTCTCAGCTTTCGATAATTGGGTAACATCGAAACATCAAAAAACTCAAGAAGAAACATTCAAGCACCCAAGAGAATGACCAACACAGAAGCATCAAGTTCCTTTGAAGTCACACCCTTTTCAATCCATGAGTCCTTCCTTAGTTTGAGAAATCCCTAGTCACCGATTCGTTAAAGTTCTCATTAAGAAAGGGAACTATATATTTCTAAGTCGAGGGAAACCATAGAAACTGGTGGATGGATGGATGAAGTGGTCTCATTGCCTACCATATCAAAAGAAACATACCTTAGTATCAACATTTTGACTTAAAAGTAAAAACCAAATATTAGCAATCAATATGAAAATAGTTCATCCCATCATGAAGAACGCTTATTATGGGACAAACTTACAGGGTGGAACACACACACACACACACACACACACAAAATGGAAAAAGTATAATGATGTTGTAAAACAAAAACTATAAAAGTTAAAGAAAGTTGTAAAAAAAAAAAAAACTTAGAAAAGTTAAAGAAATTTGTAAAATAAAAATTAGAAAAGTTAAAGAAATTTGTAAAACAAAAATATGTAAAACAAAAACGTTTTAAAAAAACATGTAAAACAAAAACTTAAAAGAACTGAGGGCCCCATATGATTAGCATAGGTGGCCATCTCCCCCATGACTGAGTTGTAAGGGAGAGATCTGAAATAATGAGCGTTGGTTTGAATTTTGTAGAAGTGCCCAACTTCTCTCGATTAATGATCTTAGATTGAGGGGTGGAAGTTGGCGACGCTCATATTTCAATGTGTCTATGCCTTCGTTGTTGGCATGGGTTTCCTCAGTTCGTTCCATGCACATTTTTCTGCTCCTTTGAGCTGTCAACCACGGGGTGTCTACTTCTTCTTTTATGGTTGCTACATATAGGCATCTTTGTTTCAATGTTTCTTGAGCACACCTGTTACATGGAGACATTTCCTCCATGTCATCACCCGATGAGTCACTATATGTGATGCATGGAACTCTCCTCTTCTCGATCTTTCCACATATGTTTATCTTAGAGATTTCCAAGGAAAGATCGCAGATCCTAAGACATGCATCTACTGTGTTAGGCCATGCCCTTCCCATTATAATTGGGAAGTCCCCTTCATTGTTGTTCACATCGATCATCAGAAAATCAGCTGGGTAAGACCAACCACACACAGTGGTGATGATGTCCTCCACCAATCCCAAGGGAATGGTAATGGACTGGTCTGCCAGCTCTAGTTGAATGTTTCTCTTCTTAAGTTGGGGCAGGTTCTAGGCGTGATACATCTCTTGTGAAATTAAGTTGACTCCGGAACCTGAGTCAATAAGAGACCTATGTGGTTTATTTCCAACGATATGCAAATAGATTAAGGGACTCCCAGGGTCAGTTAGTTTCCTGGGAAGGTGGCCTACCTTGATCCAGTCAGTTACGGTATGCGTTAACATAATCGTATGCGTTACGCTCTGTTGGACTGAAGGGTGCTCCAAGGTGTTAGATGGTGGAGGAGTGTACATGGCCTCAACCGCTTGTTGTTGCGAGAGTTTGTCTGGGCTTTTGGTTCTGAAGTAAGGTCTTCTCTTTTTACAGTTGTCAAAACCAGCAACAGGTTGGATATTTACAGCTCTCACAGCGTGACGTTGCTGCGGTTGAGGAGGAAGTTCCCCTTGCATTGTTGGAGCAGGAGGTGTTATGGAAACTACTTGTGGTGGAAGAGGTGCGGATGGATTAGGAGGATGGTGTGGGTATGGAGTGTCCCCCAGAGGAGAAGGAGTCCTGAAGTAATCCTGAACCTACTAGTAACATGGGGGGTTTATGTAACCTATAGAGTCACTTGGAGAAATCGGCTGTTGCACATAATAACCATAAGGATCGGGCTTCCGGTAAGGATACTGTTGTGTTGGCGGTGGCATCCCCCATAACTGTGGGTATTGCCATTGTTGATGCTGTCCGATGGGCTATGGGGGAGTTCCACTTGGATAATACGTTAGTGGTTGGTGGAACTACCTTGGGTTACCTTGTGGATAAGGTAACCTTTGGGGTGTTTGCCGTTGGTTGAGTCTTGGATTGAGCACATACACCCTAAACTCTTGTAGATGTGAGATGATGGGGCAACATCCCTTAGGATGTTCATAGTAGCAAACCCCACATCCACTATCATCATCTGAATCAGAATCCTCAGCCACATTGGAGTTGGTGATTTTTCCCTTACCCTTGTTATGTGCAGGGCTTAAATCTTTCCACTTTTTCTTACCTTTGTCACTACTTTGTTCAACCTTAGACTCTTCTACAATTTTCAAGACTATTTTAATTCTTGAGTCTAAGGAATCCCACATTTGGTCTACTTTAGCCGATACCTCAGTTGTTAACTTTTGGATTGGCAAAGTTTTCCGATTCACCAACTCTTCGATTGGTGACTCATCCTCTTCATCACAAAATTTCACTCCCCTCTTTCGAAGGGAGGGATCACGATTGTACTCTTCTATATTTTTCCTTTTTCATAGCTCACCCTCTTCATTTGCTAATTTCTCCAACAAGCTACGTACTTCATGGGCTCTAAGTTGTGAGAGTCTCCCTTGGGCATAAGTCCCAAGGGTTCTTCTAGTTTCATTCCTTAGCCCATCCACGATGTGGCGAAGTTGATCCTGCTAAGCGTACCCATGGCCCGAGCAATAATGTAACAATGTGTAATAGTAGGCCATGGCAGCATCCAAGGGTTTGTGTGTACCTTGCTTCCATCCTTGGATCTGCTTACGCAAATTGAACACTCTGGAGTACATTTGATACTTTTCGTTGAATAGTTCTAGCATCGTACTCCACCTCTTGATGGTTTCCGGTCCTAAGGACCGGTACCAACTCTCTACTTCTTTGGTGAGTGTCCTTGGGAACAACTTAAGTTTCTGCCACTCACTATCTATATTCTGCAAGTCGCAGGCATTGTGGAATGCCTGTAAATGATTTTGCGGATCAGCATTGTATCCCCCTTCAAACCGTGAGATGTTGTTCATGTCTAATCATTTGATCCGACTATCCTTTAAATGCCTTGTGGGAATCCTAACTACCTCCATTATGTCAAGCATACTTCAGGTTGTGAGTAGGGGCTTGTCATGATCATCTATTTCATGACGTCTGTGATGTCTGCGTTGTTCCCTACTCTCCCTACGTCCTTGCCCTTGTCCCCTCTCTCAACTTTCTTGTCGAGGTTTTTCATCCTTTTTACTTTTATCCTCACCTTTATGTTCATAGTGGTTGCGTCCAGATGTGGAAGGAGAGGGTGAGTGATGTGAAGAAGGGAAAGAAGAAGGGGAACCATCACCGTGGCGAGGTTTCTTGCCTTCTCTTCGGCTGCTACAGCCCCGATCGTTGTGACAATCAAAGTGCCCATCCTTAGCATGAGTGATTGTTCCCTCTGTGAACAGCTAGTGTTCATGGGTATCAGAACCAGGGATATGTATCGTTGATCATAGGTTCTGATATCCTTCCTCCTTACCATCGTTAGGAGGGGGAACATCATTTTTTAAAGAACCTGTGATAAGGGGTTCCTCATCTCCTATTTCGCTAAGGATGTGGGGGGCCTTGCCCTTCAACCATGTATGTTGGCTCTCCTTTCTTAAATCTCTCATACATTGGGCATCTGTGGGATAATAATCCCTCATGTCAAAATCTTCCACAATGTATTCAGCGAAATGCTCTTGCATGCCAATCTGTACCAAGGCATGGAAAAGCATGCAAGAGATTGATCGATCTGGGGGTAACACAATGTTACCTTGCAAATCTCTCCACCGTAGTTGTTAGTCTTGATGGAGAACAAAAGTAAAATCTGGAATATACACATTGGGATGAGTATATGTCATCTTATATTGTTTAGGACTTAGCTGATTTTGGTTATGGTTTTTATGTTGTCGACTGTCTTGTGTGTGGTCCTTAGGTGGTGAGTTGCTCTTATGAGAAGAAGGCATTTTGATTGGTGTGCTATTTTCACTGTTATATAAATTTTATCTGATTAACCCAAAGGTTTGTTAAGGCTCACAATTATGTGAGTGATATCCCTTATGTTCTATTCGGTGCATAAACACTTAGTCCCTGGCAACGGTGCCTATGATGAGTGGTAAGGTACCCCTACACTCAACCATGCAAAATGAGCGTAGCACGCGCGATCTGGTCAAACTCCACAGACTAAATGCCTAAATGCCCCATGGAACACTTGGGGTTAATTGTTCGTTGTCTTCCCAAACTTACTTATTGTTGTCATGGTGTATGGTTAAGTAAGTTCAAGGTATATGATTTTTTTGGTCTTTTATGATTTTTTGTCTTCTATACTAAGAGCAAAGGGTTGAGAAACTACCTAACTCTAACTAAGATCCTAAGTCTAAATTAACTAGTGTCAACATCCGTTCCCACTTACCGTACACATCCTGAACTGTGCAACTGTGGCTACCAAATGCTAATTGTTACTGGGATCACCACATGTAACGCACGTGCTCGAAGTGGTCGTACTAAGGCACCTAACTAGCCTAAGTGTGACGAGCAGCTGATTCCTTGACTAGCCGTACACATCCATAGATGCTCGTAATCAAGTCATACTTGTCCCATGTTCTAGGAGATAAGGGTGAGAGAATCTAATCGCGATGAGTAGCCGATTCCTTGGTTAGCCGTACACATTCGTCAATTCTCGTAACCAAGTCGTACTCATGCCACGCTAACAACAGGTAACAAATAACATGAAATAAAACCTATCCATGTACTACAAGGTTTATCCACAAAGCTCATCTTTATTACCATACACAACTTACGTTCAGGTACAAAGCTGCTCGAATAAAGAACCGTTCACTTGGGGGACTCCTACTGTAGGCACATGGAAAGTATTCTATCTCTGGGGTGATCAATCTGCCAGAGCTTCGCTACTTCTAGCCTAGGATTAGAAATGAGGGGAGTCCCGCCTCTTATTTATAGATTTGGCGACGGACCGTGATATCGTGTATGCGATATCGCATGGGATGCGATATCGCGACAGCCGTGATATCGCGTACGCGATATCGTGACTCATGTGATATCGCATCTCATCACTCATTAATAGGAGAATCAGACATGGAAGGACACTAAGCAACATTTGAATCCTACAATGATGGATTATGCATCTATGCTTTTATTCAATCAATTTCCTTTCTTACAATTCCAACACGTTGTGTAACTGATGATGTGTGACCGATAATGTTTTCATCATTTGTCTAAAGTAAAGGACCTTGAAATTGCAATCTCATTTCTCCATCCTTTTCTAAAAATGGAATGTAAGGAATGCTATGGAAGATGTTAACATCAACGGTATCAGCAACATCATCTAATGCATGCATATCGATCTCAACATCTCGATAGTATGGACCATTTGCCTTCTTCAAAATCAAAGCTTCATAAACCCATCTCTTGTTGACAATGAAATTATACTCAGTGCCCATTTGATCTACTCTTCTCAATATCAAAAAAGGGATTTCTTTAATTCTAAGAGGAAGTCTTTTAGTAATTTGTGTGACATCCTGAGCAAAGCTAATTATGTGACCTTTATACTTGAACTGTCCACCAATTCCATGTATAACTTGTAAAATGGGATTGATTTTTGCAATTAACATTTCTTCAACCTTAGTAAAATAGCTTAGGATAGGTGGTTGAATACCAGGATCCATGTTATTTTCAATAGAAAATCATTTGATTTCACAACCAAAATTGTCAAAAATATTATGTTTCTTTTCTTTAATGCACTTATTGCATGTGGGTCCTCTACTTCTGGTTGAATCCAATAATATGCTAAGAAACATTTTGTTGCATACATTGTAGGAATGTGGATTTGCAAAACTTCTAACTACAGTATTAAAATTATGTATTGCTTGAGCAATTTCTGTATTTGTCTTTTGCAATCTTGGGAAAGACTGAATATGTTTTGAAGAAGGCATTTCCATTGTTGGTGCACTGACAACATTTGTAGCTTTATTTATTCAATGAAATGAATTTTCTTCTTGTCAACATTTCCTCTTTCAGTGCTCACTCTCACTATAATGTAGTTATTCTTAATCTTCTTGCAATTGTTGTTCTTCTTCGTGTGTGATTTCTGGAACAGATGTTGCTTGATGAACAAGTATAGATGCATTTCTAATGTCTTGAAATTTTTTTTCAAAATTTAAACTAAAAATTGAATTAAACTATTTACCAACATGAGTATGGACAAACACCAACCTGCATTTCTTCTTGATTATTTACATTATTGGTATCAATAATGTGGATCATTGCATTGGATGAATTTCCAAGTGATGAGAGGGGATTTGAAGTTGATGTAACCTTAAAATATATATGCAATGTAAGTATGTAAATAAAATGAGAAGATTTCCCTATGATAAATATTTTTTTTGAAATATTAAAAAATGCATAAATTACATACTCCTGAATTTCGTAGAATTAGTTCTCATTCTCGTTCACGTCATTTTGCTTCTCATTTTAGAAATCATCTTTTTTCCTCTACATTCATTGATTCTGGATTTTTAGTTTCTATAATCCATGGTCGTTCTCTTCTTTGGCCATGCCCACATGCATGCCCACTACCATGACCTCCATGAATTGTATTATTTGTTGCAGTAGATGATTGTTGTTGTTGATATTGAAGAGAGTGTTCTTTGCCTTCTCTATTGGAATGAATAGCAGCAGGATCCATGTTTTCGAAAATGCACAAATTCCAATATTTCACCTCTTAATCTTGTAAGAAAATGCCCAAGTTCAATATCTATAAATATTGTACCACACCAAAACTATCATCACACTAATCATCACCATGATCGTAACTGTCACCATTTTTATTAATAATAAATATTCATTATTTCCCACTATTTATAATAAAAAATATTCATTATTACTGTAATCGTAACCATCACCATTTATAATAATAATAACTATTCAATATTACCCATCATTTATAATAATAAATATTCATTAGTTACCCACGTCGGGGCCTACGTGTAAGGGAATACAAAGAAACAAATGGGAAGCCTAGGGGTCAAGGGCATCAATTGAATAAAGATTTAGCTCCCTTAAAATAACTCTTTGGCTTTCCTACACATGGTGCATGCACATGAGAGAATACAAAAAGATGAATGGGAACCCTAGGGGTCGAGGGCATCAATTGAATAGAGATTCAACTCCCCTGCAGTGACTCTTTCACTTCCCTACACATGGTGCATGCATGTGAGGAAATATGAAGAGATGAATGGGGAGCCCAAGGGTCAGGGGGCATCAATTGAATAGAGATTTAGCTCCCTTGCAGTGATTCTTTGGCTTTTTAACTTTTCATATTTAACTCCCCTGCAGTGACTCTTTGGCTCCCCTGCACATGGTGCATGTGCATGATGAAATACAAAGAGATGAATGGGAAGCCTAAGGGTTATGGGACATCAATCAAATAGAGATTTAGCTCCCTTGCAGTGACTCTTTGGCTTTTTGACTTTTCAGATTTGGCTCCCCTGTAGTGACTCTTTGGCTCCCTTGCAATCAAATAAAGATTCAGCTCCCCTGCAATGACTCTTTGACTTCCCTATACATGGTGCATGCACATGAGAGTATATGAAAAGATGAATGGGGAGCCCAAGGGTCAAGGGAATCAATTGAATAGAGATTCAGCTCCCTTGCAGTGACTCTTTGGCTTTCCTTCATGTGATGCATGAACATGAGAAAATACAAAGAGATGAATGGGGAGCCCAAGGGTCGAGGGGCATCAATCAAATAAAGATTTAGCTCCCTTGAAATGACTCTTTGGCTTTTTGACTTTTCAAATTCGGCTCCCCTGCAGTGACTCTTTGGCTCCCCTGCACGTGGTACATTACATGGAGGGCGAAAAATCCACTCCCCCTCCCCCCTATCCTATGAGAACATGGAGGGCAACAAATACACTCCCCTCTCCTCCCCCTGCCACCTCCTATCCTATGAGACAAGTTAGCCTCTCAACCAAAATAAATTGAAAAGAAATAAGATTTCAATCAAGCTTATTTACTTAATTAACTAATTGAAAACTAACTTTAATATAAGCTTAGTAAATTAAGTTTAAATTAGTTTATTTTGTTTATTAAATCACATAGAAGTATACATAGTTCTTTTTTATGTATCTTAAAAATACTTGAGAGAATATTAAATCCCTTTTTATTAAAGTGTAACTTGCATACTTTTCCACCCTAGCTA
Organism: Gnetum montanum; assembly: GCA_015680685.1. Lineage (NCBI taxonomy): Eukaryota > Viridiplantae > Streptophyta > Gnetopsida > Gnetales > Gnetaceae > Gnetum > Gnetum montanum. Next base: position 191,649 of record MNCI01030879.1, on the reverse strand, counting down.
GCTATGCTAATATATACAAGTACTATGTAGCAAACACTAGTTATAATACTCTATTATTTTAACACATGCAAGTTTTAAATTATAATAAAAATTAGTTTGTGATATTCACATATAGATTTGGAGGGTTGTTAAAACTATAACTATATGACTATATGTAATAGGTGGATAGCAAATACTAAACTTTTGTAGAACTTTATAACTCAACACTATCCACTAGAATCAAACCCATAACTTAAAGTTTCTAAATCAAGATTCTTACAAGTAAACTCACATCTCATTCTATTATCAATGAGATGGTATGTAAATTGGAAATGTGGTTGCTTTATAATTAATAACGTCTTTCTCCTTTTTCAGTTGATTAGTTAATCTTTAAATACAATGGGCTTTCATTTCTAAGTTTTCCTTTGGCATAGACTCTAAGAGTTTCTTTGGTCTTATCTTTGAGTCCATCTATAATATGGAAAAGTTGTTCTCTTTAAGTAAATTCATGACCTCAATATCTGTAAAGTAAAGAATAATACTTGCCCAAGGCTACATCAAGGGATTCATAATTATCCTATTTTCATTGTTGGATTTGTTTACTCAAGTTAAACACTCTAAAGTATATTTGATACTTGTCATAGAACAACTTCAATATCATACTCTATCTTCTAATTCCAGCTCTAAGAACCAATACTAACTTTCAACTTTTTTGATAAGTATCATTGGAAAGATTTTCTACTTTTTCAATTTGTTATCAATGTTTTGAAGGGCACAAGAATCATAGAAGGTTCGCAAAGTCTCCTTCAAACTTGGAAATATTATTCATATCTAGCCATATGATTCAACTATCCCTTGAGATGTCTCCTCAATTTGGGAGACGTCTCCTTTGAGAAGTCTTAATTCTACCAAGATGTCTCCTCATAGTCCCAAATCTTGAACAAGATATCTCCTTGACCTTTAAGATGTCTCCACATAGGCCAAACCCTACAAAGTACACACATAGGAAAGAATAAGGGGATTGGAAGAGGTGTCGCAACACCACACATTACAAAAATAATTCAAGTGTTTACATTTTTTTACTTAATAAAATTAAACACATTACAAAAAAAATAGTTTGTGCTAACATGTACAAAAAGTAAACTGAGGCATATGCCTTCAGTTGTACTAGGTAGTGGTGGCTCCTATGGCTCCTTATGCTTCAGTGTGGGTTGTGGCTTCACTAGTGTGGTTGCTACTATTAACTTTACTTAAATGCATCTATCAAGGTCCTCATATTCTCCTCCTTGGTTCTAGGATCATTAATAATCTAGTCTAATTCATCTAGAGTTACAATTCTAAACATGTCCCAAGGATAAGTCAAAGTATGAAACATCTTATGAGCATTTACAAACTAGATGATGAATTGTTCGCATTCAATGTTGAATGCCTTTACCATGTTTTGCAACTTTTAGTAATTTCTTATCCTCTTGGACAAGTTCTCAGATACAATTCTTTCATCCTCAAATTTTGATTTGAGAACCTCAAGCTCTACACTAGCTATTTCCAATTTTTATCATGCCTTTTTATGAAGCTTATATTAATTCTTCTACAACAAGTATATTCTATTATCTCTTTGATTCATAGGTCCTTGTGAATTTCGGCATTATTATAGACATTGATTCCATTGAAGATAGGCTATCATGCATCACCTTAGAGTTATTTAAGGGTTTCATTCATTTTTTTATTTAGCTAATCAAATCTTCTTTTCATTAATAGCTTTTTACATGCCAGCCTAGTTCCTATAGTGATTCTTGATTTCTTGTGGTTAAGGCCTCATTCTTTCAAGTGGTGATCTTAATTGTTGTTGTCTTATTACACTTACCTTCTCTATTGAGAGATTTCGATTCTTTGTCATCAATCTTTGCATGTCCATGTTTAATGTCATCAATTCCTCCTACTAGTCTCTAAGGTAGTCTTCCAGTTATTCCTTTTTTTTTCTACATTATGAAATCTTCTATTCTTTTTGGCCAACTTCTTATTTTCTTTGTGCAGCTTGATAAGATACCTATTTACACCATTCAGTAGTGCCTCCATTAAAGATGCATCCTAGGTGACACTATTCTTCTCCTACTTAATCTTTTATTGTTTAACCTTAAGTTGCTTGAAGGTCTTATCTATTGTCAAATTTTCTTGATGAATAATTGAATCAAATAAGCAGGCTCTTAGCTAAGTAACTTTAGCTAGTAGTTGTTAATTAAATGTTGTGGCCTCCCAAAGTTGTATTCCATGATTAGAAGTTTTCCCCTTGTCTTGATCAAAGTAAACTATATTAATGCTATATCTTTTGGAATGTTAAAGAAATCCAAAATTTTTTGCTTAACATCCACTAGTTTGTCCAATGTTTTTTCATGCTATGCTATATTCATACCCCTTGAACTAGTTTCTACAACCATCTAGATGTTTTCCATTGCAACGAAGTCTAGTATCAGTGCTTTAAGAACCTTCAATGCTTCCCTATGCAATTTTCCATAAACTCCATTTTTGTCTTTTGTTCTTTTGTGGCATAATCACCACTATTTCTCCTTCCCCCACTTTCAACATCACAAAGAAAGTTGTAACATTGTTCAAGATCTATAGCATCCATTTTGATGGTAGGGATATTGCAACTCTTCTTATGGTAGGGTTCTCTAGGACAGTTTCTTGAATTTGTTAGGCAAAGAATAGACTAGAAAGATTATCTTGCTACCAACTCATAATGTGTGTAACTTCATTTAAGTTGCTCATGATAGAATGATAATCTATTGAACCTTGACTAGGTACTTGCTGAAATTCTCTTACCTCTTTAATTCTAGCAATAGCAATTGGTGTTTCTTTTCAAAGTCTTAGAGGTGGATTCTCCTTAATCATTTCTTACCATGATGCTATAGTGGTCATTCTAGAAGTCTCATTAGAATAGTAGATGATCCCTTCCTATTTGCATAATTTTTAGATGAGACATGAGAAGGGGAGTGTCTTCCTCACCTTCTTATTTTCCTTCAAATCTTGCTTAATCTTTAGAAAGATAAGTTAGGGTAGCTTGATTGGAAACTTCCTTCTAGGTACTGTAATAATGAAAATGGAAATTGCTGGAAACACCGAGAAAATTTCCATGTACATAGTTCCAACCCTAGATTTGTGCGAGGGCCGTGTTGGAGAAAATGAACCCGAGGTGCCCTGAATGGTCTTGTTGATCAGACAGGGACTTACTTAATCAGTAAATTTTGTAATGATCGGATCACAAAATGATGATTTCAATGTGAAGGTACAATATTGATTGATAGGAAAATGAGATCTGCTCTAAGATTGAATCTTGAAGATAGTGATAATGGTGTAAACAATGCAAAATGATTATAAAATCAATGTAAGTAAAATGCAACAAATTGAATTTGGAGAATGTACGATCGGATTAAACTTATAGATAGATATGTTGAATACAATGATTGCAAGCGGACTTCGGTTTAGACAAAGTGCATGCCGAGAGCAAGAAGCTATTCAGAGATAAAACAAGCAAAGGCCAATCTACCCTATTCTAGCCAATTTAGGTGCAAGGGAGTTAGGCTCGAAGCAAAATCTCTGCTAACTTGAAATCTCTAGTCAAAAGCTTCTCTCTGTCACCGTTGATGCTCTTCTCATTATCTCGCCAATCTTTTTTTTGCCAATACTGTCAAAAAATGCCAACCCTTGCCAACATTATCCGCTGGGGTATTTATAAGATTAGGGTTAGGAGAAAAACGTAGTTTAAATGATGCGTGCCCTGGGCCCACAAAATGTCGTTTACTCAATGTGTTGTTGTTGAAGCTTGTGGCATTACGCTACATTACGCTCTGAAGCGTAGTATAGCATAACTACCCCTTAAGAAGATAGTTTATTTGAGTTTGTCTCTTGGGTTGAATGAATTGTTCTGCGATTACGCTGTGATATGCTAGAAAGCGTATCATAGCGTAATGACTACCACTGCTTGAATTTTGTTATCCTTGTTGTATCGACTGTGCTACTTGCGCTACACTATGTTACGCTACATAGCGTAATGTAGCATAGCACACAAAAATTAAAGTTTTGCACAAGGCTAACTTGCGAAGTTGAAGTGTTGTTGTTGCGCATCCCTTGTTTCGTTCTATTCTCCCAAAGTCCACTACGCTGAGTTGCGTAGCGTAGCTGGCCCTTAGCCAAATAGAGAAAACTTGCTGAGATATGCAACTTGTTGCAAATCCTTGCCTAAGCCTCGAGACTTTGCTGAACCCTTGAGGCCTCAAAAGTTCATGGTGTTTCAATGGCCCCTCTTTGTTGATGTTTAAAGGGCTTGCCCAAAAGACGTCGACAAAGAAAATAAAACACCATAGAGGTAAAGACACCAACAATGTCTATTAGCAACTGCTTAGATGTCGCTCTATCAAACCTGGAAGTGCAAAGGTTGGGGGCATAAGGAGCATAGGAGGGATCTTACAGTAGTGAGGGAGGGAGGTTCAGGGAAGACTCAAGCATATGAGCAGGAAACTTTCACAAACATGCTATTAGGCATCTTCTTGTGGGTGTTTTCCCGAGAGGTTACGTTGCTATACTGTGTATGCGGGGCTTGCACGGATGAGTTGTGCTATGCCCGTATGGCCCGGATGAGTTGTGTTTCATCCATTTTTCCTAGCTTTGCCCATTTTTTTGAATTATAGATGCTTTCCATGAAGCGAGTTTTGTTACACCAATCCATGGATGTGATGTTTATCATGTGCAAAAGACTTCCTGTACGTTCACATTCTATACAAATAGGAGGAGAGGGTAAGGGCGGTTGTAAAGATAAAGAAAAGAGAAAGTGAAATTAGTTGTCTGATGGAGGTAAAAAAGGTAGGATTTGCATTCCCAAGTAGTCAGGCTAGTCTGAGCAGCCACCTCAGAACACCATGATACCTCGCCTCCTAATGAATACATTCTTGAACAACGTTATCATAGCAAGTAACCTACAAAACATAACAAAGAACATAGAGCAAAAGCAATCATCCTAATCGCTAGGGAGGTTGTTGAAACAAGTGCCACCCGAAGCGAAAAGGAGAGCACAGGCCACAGAGAAGGGACCATAGAAAGAGGCAAGGGTCCCTTTGTTAATGCTACAGTTCAGGAGTTCACTGTCAACAGCTAGATTCATCTCATCCAATCAACAGGGAAAAGAACCAGTCAAATGAATCTACTAAGCCAGAGTCTCGTAGCGGCGATGGGTGGAGACCACCAAGGCCATGGGTAACCATAGTTTCCTTGGGGCCCTAAGTGAAGAAGTTTACCCCAGGAGTTGCAACTACAAAGTGGCCATTGTAGCGGCATCTCTGAGGGGTCAGTAGTATGCCTTTCGGCATATCTAAGAAATTAGTAGAATGCCAGTAGGGTAGCGGCATTGCGTCTATTCCGATGCCCCATCCGTTCCATCTAGTTAGGATTCCATGCAAGAATGATCACGCTCTCTTGCTTCATGGATTGTCTATTGACATATTTCAGTTTTAAGTCCTGGTGGACCGTTGTTGCTAGTTTTAAGTCTCAGCGGACCGTGGTCTCGGTTTAAAGTCTGGGTGGAATAAAGTGTGCTAGTTTTACATCATAGTGGACGATGGAAGAGCTAGTTTATGGTCATGGAAAACTGTGCTGTGGGTGTCAGTTTTGTGTCATGACCCAGGGATAATTTTGTGTTGGTTTAACATCTTAGCATACGGATGCTTACCTTGCCAATTTCATGTCATGGCGGACGGTCAAAAACTTTGCGAGTTTAGCATCGTGGCGGACGCATGCAAGAAATGCCAATTTTATGTCGTAGCAGACGTTGGTTACCTTGCATTTGAGCCAAGCTAACGTCTAGATGTGGTACCGCTTCATGTACATATGATTCACTGGATTCAAGAGTTCGTTGCCGTTGATGTCTGCTAACCTGAATGCTCTGTTGCCATATGCATTGAAGACCAAGAAAGGGTCTTCCCAGCTTGTAGAGAACTTTTTCAATAGTTCATGAATAGCCTTAAGAACCAATTCTCCTTTCTTAATCGGTTGTTGATGTAGGTTGCGATGATGCTTCTATTTCTACCTGTCTTGATATCTTTTGATGTTGTTAAGTGTCTGAATGCATTTCTCCTCTATTGAGTCTAGATCCACGATCCTGGACTCGTTATGTTGAGTCTCATTTATAATCGTGGAGAGGACCATCCGTAGTGAGGGAACCTGTAGTTCCAGGGGCAACACTACTTCAAATCATAGATTAGGCTATAGGGTGTCCTACCGGTAGCTGTTCTGCATGTCGTACGATAGGCCCATATCTCATAGAGGATTTTTTCATGCCATCATTTTTTGTTGCTACTGAGCATCTTTTTCAGTAACTTGATGAACACCTTGTTTTTTGCCTTTGCTTGACCATTTTCTCGTGGGTAATAGGGTGGGGAAAAAGATTGCTTGATACCAAGGTTACTGCAGAAAGATTTAGTTTCAGTACTACTAAATTGTGGCCCATTGTTGATCACAATAGTCATGGGAAGCCCAAACCTAGCTACTATATTATCTAAGATAAAATGGCAAACTTGTTGAGATGTAATCTTTCATAGGGGAATAGCCTTGATCCACTTCGTGAAGTACTCAGTGGCGGTGATAATGAAGCTATGTCCTGCAAAAGACTTAGGCGTGATGAGGCCTATGATGTCTAGTCCCCATCGTTGGAATGGCCAAGTGATCTGTGTAGTATGTAATTCAGTTAGTGACACGTGTATTAAATTTGCGTAATGTTGGCATGTATCACATGTCTTAACCTTGGTAAGGTAGTCTCGTTCCATGTATGGCCAGTAATACCCTAAGCGCCTAATTTTAGTAGCCATGGCTCGTGGGGCTATGTGTCCTCCACATAGTCCTTCATGTACTTCGCTAACTATTCTTTGCACTTGGTCATTATTAACATAGGTTAACAATACTCCATAAAAAAAGCATCTACATAGAGTACTATCTCCAATGATGACGTATTGCCTAGCACGCTTGCAGATTGCATCCTTTTGTGTAGGTGTTAACTCGTGTGGTGGTTCTCCATGCAGAAGGTAGGTTTTAATGTTATCATACCATTCTAGCGTTCCCCCTGTGCTTAGAGAAGAGATTTGCGCCGCTTGTATGAGAGGATCTGTACATTCCATCATTAAGGCAAGCAAGGTGGCAAATAAATGTGGTGGCACATTTAAAGCTAGTGTGGCTAGTGCATCGACTACAGTGTTCTTATTACGTGGCATGTGTTGGAAGTCAGTCGTCGTGAATTTTCTTAGGAGATCTTTAGCCATATCGCAATAGAACTGCAAGTGTACATCTTTGCAGGTGTAGACCCCTGTGATTTGATTGATGACGAGCATCGAATCGCCTCGTATTGCCAGGTGTTTAATGTTGAGTTCTTTGGCTATTAACAATTCCCAGAGGAGCCCCTCGTACTCTACCACATTGTTTGTACAAGAAAATGCTAGGCAGTAAGCTAGTGGATGAACATCTTTAGAGGAGAGCGTAATGACAGCGGCAGCACTGCCACCTCTAGTAGTCGAAGCTCCATCGAAGTATAACGTCACTTCAAGGCTTGTCGATACAAGGCTTAAACTATATATCTATTCATCAGGAAACTCGAGCTCTATTTTGGCTTGATCGTTAATAGGTGATGTTACGAGCTAGTCAACTATGGCTTGGCCTTTTATGGATGATTGGTCGACGTAGTGCAAGTCAAATTCCGCTATGATGGCCTTCTAGCAGGCTACCCTACTACTCTCGTATAAATTGTTTGTGATGGCCCGTAGAATGTTGTTCTTGCAAATTATGTTCACTTGGCTATGGAAAAAATAGTGTCTACATTTGTTTAGTGTAAACACCAATGCTAAATAGTTATGCTCTACCTCATTGTACCTTATTTCGTACGCAAATAGAGCATGACTTAGATAATAGATAGGAACTTCTGACCCGTCATCCCTTCTTTGGCATAACAACATAGCTATAGATACATCTGAGTTTGCCAGATAGATGTAGAAAGGCTGATCCCTTTGTGGTAGGAAAATCATTGGCAAATGTAACAACTCTTTCTTTAGGTCATCAAATGCATGCTGGCAGTCTTCAGTCCATTCAAAGTTAACTCCTTTCTTGAGCAGATGCTGCATAGGACGTAATTTTTCTATTAACTTTGAGATAAACCGCTTGATAAATTGCAACCTACCCTACAACCCATGTAGTTCTTTGAGGTTTGTAGGTGATGCTAGGTTAACGATGGCTTTAACCTTATCGGGGTCAACCCGTATGCTAGTCTCCAATACCACAAATCCCAACATGCATCCAGTTTTGACTCCAAAGATGCATTTTCCTAGGTTCAGTCATAGGTCATGCCTGAGACATCATTTAAGGATTAACTCTAGGTCTTCTGGGTGATCTTCTGAATTCTTAGATTTGACAGCTATGTCATCTACGTAGTCATTCAATCTCCCTAAGAGGTAATCATTAAAGATATACGTCATGACACGTTGATAAGTTGCTCCAGCATTTTTAACCCGAAAGGCATCATGGTGTAACAGAAAGTTCCCTAGGGGGTCATGAAGGTTGTAGTCAGTTGATGTTCTAGGTTGATGTGAATTTGATTATAGCTCAAATACCCATCCATAAAGGATAGTAACGCATGGCCAACTGTTGTATCGATAAGTTGGTCGATACTCGGTAACGGGAAGTTGTCTTTAATCATTTCCTTGTTCAGATCGCGGAAGTCTATATAGATGCGTATTCCTCCTATTTTTTTAGAGAAAACTATGATGTTCGACACCCAGTCTGAATAATCTACTGCACGAATGAAACCAGTCTGATACAGTTCAAGCACTGCTAGCACCATTTCGGGCTTAATCTTCCGTGAATTCTATTTAACTACTTTGATATGTAGTTCTAAAACTATGTTGTGTTGTATTAGTCTCGGGTCTAAACCTAGCATGTCTTCGTATGACCATGTGAATACCGCAACGTTATTTTGGAGTACTCGGAGTATGTCACTCTGTGTTTGTTGGTCAAGGAGAGAACTAACTTTCAAAGTTTTACTTTCCCCTTTATGTGTAATTATAGGGACCTCAGTAAGGGGATCCTCGGTTACATCACCAGCTTCCAGGTCTAGGGTTTGGGCCAAATTTTTTGGCTAGTCTAGGGATATCTCCAATGTTGCTATGGTTGTGTTATGAAGGGAAGCATCAGTTCCTATCAGTGCGTGGTCGAGCTATCTAATAGTTTTCCCATATGGGCCTATTAGGGCTAGGGGTATGAGGAAAGCTGTGTCCATTTGCAAATTGACCTACAAAATCGACAAGAACAGAAGTTGTTATATTGTTTTTTGCTGATCTGTTGAAATGATAGAAGGTTTTCTAGAGATGCGTGTTAAAAGGTTTCCAGTTTAAGTTCTTAGCGGACCGTTACAATATGCACAGTTTGTAAGAAAGTAGCAAGCCTGGTTTCCTATATGTTAGCATAAGACTTCTGCGAACTATGATGAAAGGTGTAACGTGGCATGTTTGGCATGTCAAAGCAGCTTATTTAGAATTTTGTGCAAACCGTAGTTAATGCGACGGAATTACGAAATGATAAGATACGCATTAGTTTAGGGTCTTTTCAGACCACAATCCATACGATATCTACGAGATTAATGTTGCGATCTTCACGCTTCATGTCGCACTGACATACCTGCGTTTCGGGAAGGTTCCGCATTGATCGGACACAAAAAATAGTTAGTTTCAACCATTACATTTATAAGTCGATGGTTCATCCTGAAATCAGACTGTAAACATCGCGAATTTGAATTAGGCTATAGCAGAAGGAGAGCGGAAGAAAGACGTAAGTAGACGATTTTGCAAAGATTGTTTAGGCGTAACCATGGCGCTGAAGACCAAAGCCAAACATGCCAAATTGGTGAAGATCAAAGAAGTGTAGGAGAGTTTGGAGCAGATCTCTAAGGCTTGGGTCGAAACTCGGGAGGCTACTCCACTTGCCCGGTACGTCACTTTTTACCTTTCCTACATGATTGTTCTTTTCGTTGTTATGGCATCGTAATTGTACTTATTTTGAAGATGTGTATTATGTCGGGCATTGATACCTGGTTGTGTGGGCTAAGCTATTGTAGTTTGTAATATTACCCCTATCGCTGTTGTGAGAGACAAACCTTGCACCGTCATAAGGGTTTGGGTGATCTTGGGCAATACTGTGCAAACAAAATGCATAACCAGAGGGGTCTAGGTATTATACCCTTATGTAGTGTAAATAGGATTTTGTTGTCTTGCCCGTAATGGTTGCATGTTACGCTGGGACAATATGCGGTGTTACTTTTATCACCGTTGTCAAGGATAGACCTTGCATTGTCGTAAGGGTTTGGGCGATTTTGGTAATGCATTTCTAGAGTAACCTACGATTTTTTGGGAATCGAGGTAATGGAGCCTCTAGTATTGCATAATGGATTTTTATGAACTCCCTTTTTTTTTGTTCTTATGTCGTTGGCATGTCTAAATTGTTTTTCCTAATGGTAGTGTGTTTTATTGTAAAGGATTACGTTAAAGCCCGTCCTAATCATCTTGGACATTGTGGGCATTCTGTACTATTTACATGTCCCCGTGGCCAATGTTCCTCCTCTTCATGCTCATGTAGGGGAGGAGGTGGTTTGGTTTCAAAGAGGCACACCGAATTTTTTGTAGTTTTTGTTGTGTAATTTCATCGTAATTATCTAGTCGCATCTACCGACCGAGACAGCCGCCGCCATTCTGGAGACGCTACTAGATGGATCAACACAGAGCATCTTAATGTTTCTGGTGAATGGCTCAATCAAAATCGTGCGGATGCAAGATTGTAAATAGAGCACCAAGGGTTTGAGGCATCTATCTTGGATCTAGAATATGCCTAGGTTTGATTGTTATCATGCCTACAACACTCTGTTCGTGGCTCGTCATCTTACGACCTATTTTCAGAATCCACCTGGCATTGTGTATTATGCAGGTGGGTAAGTGTTTCCACAGTGTTATGATACGCTAACCATTATTTGAATTTGTGTCAAGTATTAAACAATTGTCCACATTCTGTTGTGTAGGTTCTTTATCAATGAGCATGGTCTTAAAGGTGATACAGATATGTTATCTACGGCCAAAAAGACCATAAAGGAGTTCACTTCTATTAGTAATGTACGTGTTGGTGTCCTAGGACAACTAGAATTTGAAATCCCACACTACCCTATCCACTATGTCAAATTCTTTGCCAAGTGCAAAAACTCTAGATGGCTGGATAAGGAGTGGACTTTGGAGCATCCTATCACCGTTGCAGATGTGCAAGAGAAAATCCCACCATTTCCTTCATCGTTTGGACGTGGTAAATTATGCTATGGTGGTCCATTGTAGAATCTTACGGAATGGAAATAATGTATAAAATTGTATTATTTTGTCTAAACCATTGCTTTATGTTCTCAGTTAGGGAATCACGGGAGGTCACGGTGATAGCCTCTGGGCATGAAACGAGTAGTCTCTTCTTTCATTATGGCAACATAAAAGAGGTGCAGCGTTGGCTCTGCCATGGAGCGGCTCTGGCTGCCCTAACCAATAACCTCTGGGAAGCTGGACTAATGGAGCTATTCTTGGCTACAACCCCCGATGTCACTTCAGCCAAAATGTTAACCCTAGTTGACTCCCTCAGTGAAGAAGCTGATCATCTTTACATGTGTGTGTGTAACATGCATGTGAGTTTTGATATTGATGCTCGATTGTTCATCGACTTTTTTGGCATTCCCTCTGATGGCCTTCTAGTAGAAGAAAGGTTAAAGAGGGGTTCTAAGCACCAAAAGGAGATAGAGGAGTGGCTAGGGGTTAAAAAAGAGTCGAAAGAAATCCTTGTTGATAAAATCCAACTGGAGGTGGCTAATACCATTTATCCTCTCTTTCGAGCCCACGCCTTCCCCAAGTTACTTTCCCAGGGAAGAATCCTTACCATAGAGTAGGCTCAAATCATGCGGGAGGTTATGGAGGATGAAACCCAATATAATTACGCCAGTTACCTCATTGAAGGCCTGCAGGCTGAAATGGTCAAGCTTCACAAGAAACTTGAGTCTCGTTTCAACATGCATTTCATCTTTTTTATAGCTTATTTTTGGTGTTTTGCTGAATTCCTGGTGGTTTGTAGGGATGGATTCTGGGTGCAGCAAGATCGTAACCAAATTTTCAAACCATGGATTTCATAGGTTTCCTGCACCACCCAATCGCAAGATCCCCCTGAAGGTATCATGGATTCGCTTTCAATTACGACTAAGGATATGGTGGCACCTCCTACGTAGGGCCAAGACAGCGTGGGTGGGGTGCTCCCTTCTTACACTAGTAATGCGTTGAGGGGAAAACACTTGGTAGAAGAAATAGTAAGTTCATCAGTCCAATAGAAAAAGAATCATCCTACCATGGAGTCTCCTAGCCTGACTGACGAGAAGACGTTCCTAACCAATAGGGTTGAGGACCTGGAGTCTCGAAACAAATTTCTACAAGCTCGGGAGGCCAATGATGAGAACTGGCGGACAGCTATGATTAACTACGCCCATTATTGGACAGTCGTTAGACACAATGTCCAAGCTAGCTTTGAGCTTATTGAGCAACGAATGCAAATGGATCTCCTAGCCTAAAAGAACCAAGATTGGAAGGATTTCAACGCGAGGGTCCAAGCATGGGGGCAGGCATAAAAGGACCACAAGCATGTGTATAAGTGAGAAAGTGTCTCCTACTGTCAACATTATAGGGATTTCACTGTTGAAGCACGGTCCCTCCAACTATTCCTCGATGTCATTGGTGCTTCTGGAGCATATGAAAAGTTTCAGGAGCAAGTGACAATAAGCATCTCCCCAGAGAGAGAAATAATCCTCCTTCGTGGGGAAACCACTGTCCCTTCCTTCTTCCCTGAACCACCCTGGTGGAATCCTGTGAAAAAGGGGAAGGTTAAGCCTGGAACTAATTTAGGAGATGGTGTTTGGTTTGAGCTTACCGAGGACAAGATCATGCAATGGCTGTGGGTTGGTTTGGAACAAATTCCTTTCGCGGCTGACACAGGACCATCACAAGTAAGTTGTAGGACTATTTTAATTTTGTTATGTGTAGTTTCGGTGGCGATGCTAACATGTGTTTCATGTCAAATTGTAGGATCAACATGAAGAGGATCCTCATGAGGAGGAGTGTAAGGGAGATGATGGTCCTCATGAAGAGGGTTTCCATGAGGAGGAGCCCCACAAAGATGATCGACCTCGCGGCAAGAAATCCCATGAGGAAGAGCCTCGCAGAGAGGATCGCCCCCATGAAGAGACACGACGTGAAGAAGGTCCTTATGAGGATGATCTTCATGAAGTAGAGGTGGAGTTGAATGACACAGGTGGAAGTGGTAACGAAGGCAACGTGTGACGTGGCTATATTGGCCAACATTTTGTTGTACTAAAATGGAGTAAAGGAAAATGTTCTTCGATCTATGTGACATGATCATTTTAGTTTTCATGAAGTGAAACATATTGTTAGAAGCATTACAATTTTTAGGCCACTGTAGGTGGTTAATAGTTTAAGGCTATTTCGGGCTGGGCCATAATAAGCATAAAGGGCTAAATTACATTTGCCAGTTTTAGGTCGTAGCGGGCCGCAACTATTTTAAGGCCATTTCAGGTTGTAATGCGTATGCAAAAGCGTAATAAGGACAATGCAAAAAGAGAGAGTGTAAATTGCATAATAGTAAACAACTTGGAATAATGTGACATGTCACACCAATGTATTTATTCACTCACTCCGCAACTGCTTCTTAATTTTTTTTAGTTTTGGCGATGCGTATGGATGAGTAGGTTTATTACTCCATTCCTCTACACCACCACCTTCCTCTTGAAAAGGTAGTTCAGCCCAGATCGAGCTGTCATCAGCCTTTATTTTGGCCTATTCAAATATTGGGATAGGAAACTAATCTTCAGGGATTTCGATTTCTGAATCCTGTTCCATTTCTACATTATTAACAGCCAGAGGGATCATCTTATCACCATGGATGATCACTTCCCCTCCTACATAGGGAAAATGGATCTCCTGATGGATGGGTGATGATACTGCCCTTAGTTGAGCCAACCAAGCCCTCCCCAAGATTAAGTTGAAACCAGGCATCTCCTCAATGACGATAAACACTGCGTCTATGGAGAATTGGTCCCCCACTACGAAGTTGATGTATACTATTCCTTTGACTTGCACTTGTGCCCCATTGAATGACTTTAAACATGACATTGTCATGGGATTAATCTGGTCAATCAAACGTAGTTTATCCACTATGGGGTATGGAATGACATTGGCAACTACCTCGTCATCTACGTGTACTCTTCGGATCTAGTATTCGCCAACCCGGATAGTGATGAACATAGGCGTTGTTGTCACTTGACCCTTCTCTGTGTCGTCCTTAATGGATTCGTCATGAAAATTTAGTAGGAACAGCCAGGTTTGTTCAACAACGAGGGTAAGCATGATGGAGTGGATCACTTCTTCATCCGCTGGTAGGCTCTCATCCACGGATATGGATGTTAACATGTGAACCATGGTCTCACGATGCTTTTGTGATGTCATCAACAAGTCATAGAGGCTCAACGTTGTATTTTTTTATTTCAGAGCCTACTTAACTTGTGTAAAAGCATCGAGGATATCACGTACACAATCTGGTTGTTTATCACCCTTCTCTTCTTCCATTCATCCCAAGAGACGAATCTCTCAGGGAGAAACAGTTTCTGGTTGAGGGTTGCATCTTCTTGGGTCAGGAGAAGATGGTTGTGCTTGCGTAGCATTGTCTTTTTTAGAGGGTGGGGCCAAGGGCACCGAGGCAAGGGGCATAGGCTTGGGAAACCCCAGTGTAATTCAATCCTCGGCTATATCAGTTGTTATGTGTCCTTCTCCTTCCCTGTTAGGTTGTGATTGAGGCATCGACTTAGAGATTCGTCCCTACATAGTAGGAGCAACTGACGGCTTTGGCACCGTGATGACAAAGGGTGCCCTAGGTGTGGGTGCGGCCTGAGCCATGACTTTATCAATAGTGGGTTGCAGAATGAAGGTAGGAGATGGGACATGAAGAATTAAGGGTTGTTGTTGAGCCTCACCCATCGATGTTGATGGGCTTGTCATCTAAGACAGGCGAGGAGGTACACGCAGCACATAGAGTTTTTTTGGCTATTCTTGGCCATTGCCCTCCATACCCGCCACGTTGATAGTGTACCCTGCATTATTTGTGTTTAATGGGTCTTGGTACACATGCATGGATTGATTTTCTAGATGGACCGGACTACTACTATCTAAGACTAGTTTACCTTGATCGATCATGCATTGAATGTCATCTTTCAACGCTCAATAGTAATCTATGTCATGACCACATAGTTGGTGATAGTCACAAAAACGGTCCAGCCTAAATTTTTTGGGAACTGGCGGTTCGTTTGGCAGGGCCAAGGAGGGATTCTTAAGCAGCTCACAATGCCGTCTATGATGTTTCATACCTTCCTCAGACACCTTCTTATGTTGAATATGGCTAGTTCCCAGTAATTGCTTCAAAAGTTCTGAAGGCTTTATAGGTAGATCAATGTATTTTGAGCCATCTTTATGCTCAAAATTAGGCTTCGGTTGTGGAAATGCCTCAGGGGCAGGTGAAGTTTCCTGGTCGATGCTGTTTGAGCTAGTTGTGGGCTCAATAGGCATCGCAGGTGCTTTCTTGTTGTTATTTTTCTTCTTGGCCCCTTTGGCTACCACTGCTATAGTTGTTGTCATAGCTTTGCCTTTGTCTTTACCCTTGCTGTGAGCATTTTTATAGACCATATACGCTGGGTCTTTGCTAGCCTCTGCGACGTCTTGAATGCTCTTAGTCTAAGCGAAGGCTTGGTTGAGGGAGTAGGGAACAAGGTAATACAGTTTGGACTTAAATGAAGTCGTTGAATACCCCCTTGAAGATCACTAACAGATGAGCCTCCACCACTGTATAAACTTTTGGACTGGCTTGAGCGGATCTTGCTTGACTCCCATGAGCTGATCTAGTGTGACTTCTAGTTTTAGGTTGTATTTGAAATGAGTCATGAACTGAGTTAATAGCTCTTCCAAGGTTGAGATGGAAGAGCGTGGGAGTGCTTAATACCAGTATAAAGCTTTACCCGTTAGCGACATAACAAAGACGCAGATGATGGTGTGTGGCCATTGTTGAAATAACAACAACTCTAACCTGAAGGTTACTAGATGGGCATTGGGATCACCTTCCCCATTGTATTTTGTAAAATGGGGGAGTGGCATCCCAATAGGAAACGACAAAATAGGCACTGTTGCACTAATAGGATCATCATGGTAAAAATACATGACCTGTATTGTGTCAGAACCGGTAGCCTTGAGGTAGTTAACTTCCTCAGTAAGGGTCTGAATAAGCTAGAAGGCTTGGTACAGACTTGTAGATGAAGAGGTTGTTTGTGGAATTGTAGGATGAGCCATGCTGGGTGGTGGGATAGGGGTGGTCGTTTATCCTATGTGAGATGTTATCGGGACTGCCCCTATGGGTAGCACCGCTTGTGACATCCACCACCTGGTAGGTGGTGCAGATGGGGCAATCGCCGCTGATTGTGCCATGGGATACGTTGTTTACATGGCCGGGGGCACAGAAAATGATCCTATAATGGGGTTTAGGGTCTGCGGGACTTGGTGCTAATGGTGAGTGAGATGGGACATTTGTGTAGGCTGTGCTATAAGGGATGATGTGTTTCGAGCCCACCATGTTGTAGTGCCGAGTCCTATCGTGTGAGCCAGGATGAATGCAGGAACTGCGTGTAATTGTGAAGTAGGCACTGTGTTCACATACGGTGACGTAGGCACAGGTATATGATGAGATGGATTGGCAAATTGTGACTGTGGAGGGATGGTCTATAAAGGAATACCACTTGGGAGGGTAGCCGGAGAGAAGAAATGTCGTTGGGAATTATGCTCTACATGGTCGGTAGTAGTTAATGATAATGGCGTAATGACCATAAATAGCGGGTTTACGCGGGATGCTGTGTAGGGAGGAGCCACGACAAAGCTAGCATGACTACCTCCCTCGGAGTGGGGGTCTAAATCTTCTTGTCCATCATGGAATGCTTCATCACAGAACATCTCGTCTCGTTGTTCCACTGACACCCTGGCCATTAATAGTTGGTCCAACATCCACTGTTGCTGGTTTGTTAAATGTACGGAGGCGTTAGGCAAAGGAACAAATTCCTTCCTGTTACAGTGGATGAACTCGTATTCGCGTTTCTCTTCAAGTTCTTGTGGATACATGGACAAATTTGCTGCAAGTTTAGCACAAAGGAAATTGTAATGTTCCCTGCACTGAGCATGTCCCTCAGGCTCTTTATTTTGGAGCCTGAGGGATCGGCGTGGTCGCATCGGACTAGTTGGTGGCTCGACCATAGGAGGCGTAACTTGCAGCATCCAAGGATTCTCGAGGTTAGCAGTGTCAACAGTGGTGGTTGATGCAACCATCCTCTATGCAGCTCGAGAGTAATGACGACAAGGACAAGGATCACAAGGGCAAAGGTAAGCTAAGGCAAAAATGGGCTTTCTATCCTGTAGGATTCTGGAGGAATCGTCGAATCAACCAATCTGCACCACACAATATTGTAAACAACCATGGAGGTATCACATTTATGTTAATTGAAAATGGATACAGACAACTTACAGGACTACCCATAAAATGCAGATTGGAGGTTAAGGCCCTCCTTCTCGCGCCAGAAAACTGTAACGATGGAAAACGGTTGTTTCCGTGTACACAGTTCCAACCCTGGATTCATGTGAGGGCCGTGCTGGAGAAAATGAACCCAAGGTGCCCTGAACAGTCTTGTCGATCAGATAGGGACTTACTTAATTAATAAATTTTGTAATGATTGGATCACGAAATGACGATTTCAATGTGAAGGTACAATATCGATTGAGGGGAAAATGAGATCTGCTTTAAGATTGAATCTTGAAGATAGTGATAACGGTGTAAATGATGCAAAACGATTATAAAATCAATGTAAGTAAAATGCAAAAAATTGAATTTGGAGAATGTATGATCCCAAAATTTGGGATTAAACTTATAGATAGATATGTTGAATACAATGATTGTAAGCAAACTTTGGTTTAGATGAAGTGCATGACAAGAGCAAGAAGCTATTTAGAGATAAAACAAGCAAAGGCCAATCTACCTTGTTCTAGCCAATCTAGGCGCAAGGGAGTCAGGCTCGAAGCAAAATGTCTGCTAACTTGAAATCTCTAGTCAAAAGCTTCTCTCTTTCACCGTCGATGCTCTTCTTGTCGTCTCATAAATCTTTTTTTTTTTTTTGCCAATACTGTCAAAAAATACCAACCCTTGCCAACATTGTCCACCAGGGTATTTATAAGATTAGGGTTAGGAGAAAAACGTGGTTTAAATGACGCATGCCCTAGGTCCACAGAATGTCGTTGACTTGATGTGCTGTAGTTGAAGCTTGTGGCGTTATGCTACATTACGCTCTAAAGCGTAGTATAGCATAACTACCCCTTAAGAAGATAGTTTATTTGAGTTTGTCTCTTGCGTTGAATGAATTGTTCTGTGATTACATTGTGATACGCTAGAAAGTGTATCGTAGCGTAATGACTACCACTACTTGAATTTTGTTATCCTTGTTGTATCGACTGTGCTACTTGCACTACACTGCGTTATGCTACATAGTGTAATGCAGTATAGCACACAAAACTTAAAGTTTTGGAAAAAGCTAACTTGCAAAGTTGAAGTGTTGTTGCTGTGCATCCCTTGTTTTGTTCTGTTCTCTTGAAGTCTGCTACATTGATCTGTGTAGCATAGCTAGCCCTTAGCCGAATAGAGAAAACTTGCTGAGATATGAGACTTGTTGCAAATCCTTGCCTAAGCCTCAAGACTTTGTTGAACCCTTGAGGCCTTGAAATTTCATGGTGTTTCAGGTATAAGATAGGCCTTGGCAGAGAAAGATGTAACCATACTTGGACATACATGTGGTTTGAGTGGTACACCATAATCTTAAAGAAGACTCACTCCACCTAGGTTAGCACACCATACTCTTTCTTATCAACTCCACAAACTCTTTATATCTACTCTTTCCTTCTCTCATCATTAGACTATGTGGACATCTCTTCTAGCTTGGGTTCCACATTAGGAAGTTTTAGGCACTTTGTGATGGCCTCCACTAAGATATTGTAGTGTTCTTGATTTTAACAATGTGTCTCCTTGGTGATTATTTTATAAGAGATATGTCATCCTAATATACCACTCTTCATTGGTGAAAATGATGGGCTAAAATGGTGATGCCTATAACTACTTCCAAACCTCTTGAGGAGTGAACTCTAAAAATGGTTTGAAGTTTGGCTTGTTTAGGATGAAGCACTAAGTTTTATTTATTCAAATCTTTTCCAAGAAAGCCTCTATTAATGTGACCTCGAAGCTTAGTCTATTTCTAGAAATTTCATTCTACCTAGACTATCTAATCTATGTATTTGAAATATGTTACATACATTTTCCTTTGGGCTCCTCTTTGAGGGGCTTGGTTGCATGTGTGGACTCTAATTCACCCTATGTTTCTTTCTGTCCTTGACCACGTCCTCTTCTTGGTTGCCTTTCCTTATTTGAGATGGGCCACTCACTTGCAAAACTCTTTTAGATGTCATTTGCAATCACATGAATGATCAGTTATTAGTCTTTTAATTACTATGTTTTAGGCATTATTACCCTTAATTATCCCTAGTATTTGGATTAATTTCAAAAAATTTGGTGCTAATGCTCCTAAGTGATTAAAATTTCTCATTTTTTATGTTGTAATGTAGCTAATTATTCTTAAATTACCATTATTTTAATTTTTACTTAGCATTAACTACTGATGAACCATGATATTGGGATCACGATATTGGATCCGCGATATCGGGTCTACAATATCAAATCCTGCCCAGCGATATCAAAAATATGATATTGGAACTTATCTTGTTGCCTATAAATAAGAGGCAGGTGCACTTGGTTTTGGCATTAGTTTCTTAGTCCCTTACCCGAACTCTTGCAGGTTTTCCTTTCCAGAGTTAGAATTATTTCTAAGTGCCCATAGTAGAAGTCATAAAGTGAATGGATCTTTATTCGAGCATTGTGTACTTGAGCACACCTTGTGTTCAGAAATAAAGATGAACTTTATGATAAACCTTGTAGTATTCAAAATAGCTTATTTATTGCATTTAATGTTATTTACAATTATTTAATGCTTTTGTTAGTTAATTGATGTTGTTTTTATTGATTCGTTAATTTTCACACGTAAGCACACTCAATACGACCACTTTGAGCATATGTGGAACACTTGGTAACCTAGTAACAACTAGCATTTGGTAATCCCAGTAGTGTTACACTGGTTCAGGATGTGTATGGAGAGTGGGAATAGATGCTAGTGTTAGGACTAGTTAGAACCTAGTGGATTAGCTAAATTAAATTAGTTACTTAATCATTTCACTTCTCCCTTTTAGCACCATGACATAAACATAAAAAGCATAAAAATCATATACCTCAAGTTTACTTAACCATATAATCATGCCATACGAGTAAGCTTGGGAAGACAACAATCGCCTAACCCATCCTTGTTCTATGAAGGTGCATAAGCACTTAGTCCTTGGAGTTCAACCGGATCATGCATAACGCTCGTATTTGTATGGTTGAGCATAGGGGTACCTCGCCGCTCATCATTGGCGCCATTGTCGGGCACTTTTTTTTTGTGCGTTAATTAGAACTTAAGAATCTTCCCATCATTGGAATGAACCCTTAGGGTTAGTTATGAAAAAAATAATAATATAATAATGCATTGAACACTAAATAATTAATCATGTCTCCTTCTTTCTATGAAAGTGCTTCACTGCCTATGTTTGACACAATGAATAGTTGGAGATGTAGTACACATGATGATCTACCAGTGCCCCAATAGTTTCACTTGGTATACGGTCATCCTGATGACTATGTACTAGACTTTACCTTTATCCTCCACCAGGATGAATAGTTGCAATGGTGTGATTTAGAGGATAACATAGTGTTACCACCCAATTGCTCAATCCCAAGCATGCTTCTTCGTGCTCTCACACAAATTGGTATGCAGCACCTACAATTGGAGTACGTTGTGCATGAAAAAGATTCGAGAGATTATAGACCCACAGAGGCACAACATCAAAGGGACCTACAACAGGAGAGACATTATAAATCTATGAAGGGGAAGTGATCTCAGGATGTCTCGTATGTCCTGAGTGAAAATGAAGGTAGTGAACCTGCCTCGAGAGGTTTTCCACAAAACAATGTTCCTCCCATTGACTTCGGTCAAGGGATTTTGTATCAAAATATTCACTCAACTATCCATAATCCAAATCCTGGTATCAATGGACACAAAGCGTCCAAAAAAGGAACACAAGCACATGACAAAGATGGACATTCTAATCGTAACCATGACCGAGGCTGCAACCACCAAAGTGAAGGTAGCAGGCACCATCATGGTTCCAGTCCTCCTTCCTCTTCACCTTCATCATCTCCTTCCCCCTCTCCTTTAGGATCTAGACACAATTGCAAAGAGAAGGATCATGAGGACAATGGTAAGTGAAATAGAAATCATAGATGAAATAGTCAAGAAATGGGATGAGGGCATTCTAGAAAAATGCATCATGTAAGGAGGGAGAGTAGGGAATAGCATAGGCATCATAGATGCCATAGAGAATACGATAATAATGAACCCCTACTCACTACCCAAAGTATGCTAGATATAATTGAGGCTGTTAGTATCCCAACAAGGCACCAAAAGGATAGTAGGATCAAAAGATTAGACATGAACAATATCCCACAATTTGAAGGGGGATACAACACTGATCCTCAAAATCATCTACAAGCGTTCTATGACGCATGTGCCTTGCAAAATATAGAAAAAAAGTGGAAAAAACTAAATTTGTATCCATGAACACTGATCAAAGAAGTGGAAAGCTGGTACCAGTCCTTAGAACCAAAATCCATTCTTTGATGGAGTACCATGTTAGAGTTATTCAACGATAAGTATCAAATGTACTCCTAAGTGTCCAACCTGCGAAAGAAAATGCAAGGATGGAAACAAGGAGGACACAAACCCTTGGATGCTATCATGGGTCGATATTATGAATTATTATATCATTACCCTGGCCATGGATACTCATAGAGGAAACAACTATGCCATCTCGTAGATGGGCTTAGGCATGAAATGTGAAGAACCCTTGGGACTTATGCCCAAGGAAGGCTATCTAAGCTCAGAGCCCATCAAATACAAAGATTGTTGGAGCACGTGACCAAGGAGGAAGGTGAGTTAAGAAAAAGAGAAAGTATGGAGGAATACAACAGAGACCCTTCCCTCCAAAAGAAGGAAGTTAGATTTTGTGAGGATGAAGAAGAGTCACCACTTGAAGAGATGATGAATAGGAAAACTCTGCCCATTCAAAAGTTCACATCAAATGTTTCGGCAAAGGTAGATCAAATGTGGGACTCCCTAGATAATAAATTTCAAATAATTCTTAAAATATAGAGGATTCTAGAGAGTAAGGTAGTGACCAAGAAAGGAGAAAAAAGAAGCTGAATATGCATGTAACAAAGGTAAGGGAAAAGTTGCCATCATTGAAGAGGTTGTGGATTCGGACACAGACAATGATGGCGGATGTGAGATATGCCAATATGGCCATCCTAAGGGATTTTGCCCAATAATCTCACATCTACAGGAGTCTAGGGTGTATGCACTAAACCCATGATTAAACAGATAGCAAGCACCCAGAAGGTTACCTTATCCTCAAGGTAACCCAAGGCAGTCCCACCAATCTTTGACATATTATCCAAGTGGAGCTCCACTACAACCAAGTGAATAGTATCAACAATGGAAACACCCACAATCATGGGGAATGCCACCACCACGTCAACATTACCCTTACCATCAACTTGACCCATACAGGTACTACGTGCAGTAGCCAATCTCTCCACGTGACTCTACTAGTCACGTCACTCCTTAGCCTCACTACCAATTCCGAGAGCACTATAGAACTCCTTCTCCTAGGAGAGATGTTCCACAAACGTACTATCCTTCTCATCTAACCGCACCTCTTCCACCCTTAGCTCCATTACCACCTGCTCTAGTTATGCAGGGTGAGCTCCCTACCTAGCCGCAGCAACACAATGCTACAAGGGTTATCAACCCTCAACCTACTGTTGGTTCAGACAACTACACAAAGAAGAGACCTTTCTTTAGAACCAATAGTCCAAGTCCTTACCACCACAAGTGGCTAATCCTCCAAATGCCTCGCCACCATTCAAATCTTTGGAGCTTCCTTCAAACCAAAGACCGCACTTAATGCACAAGGTCATGTTGACTCATGCCATTACCAATTGGATTAAAGTTGGTCATCTTCATACAAAATTCTCTGATCTTGAGAGTCTTCTTATATATTTACAAATTTCTAAGAATGAGTCATACAAAGCTCTTTTGGATTCAAGTTCTGGTGTCAACTTAATCTCTCAAGAAATGCACAAGGCCTAGAACCTGCCTCCACTAAAAAAGAGTAACATTCATTTAGAGCTGGCTGACCAGTCCATCACTATCCCATTAGGACTAGTGGATAAGCACAATTAATGCATGCCTAGGAATACATGATCTTTCCCTAGAAATATCAAAGGAAAATACATTTGGAAAGATCGAGAAGAAAAAAGTTCCATGCATCGCATACAGTGACACAGTGTGCAACTGTGTGCAGAAAGCCTGGTTTGTATAATGTTTAACATTGCCTACATGCAACTACTATGCACAAATAACTAAAATACAAAGATGCCTATATGCAGTAGCCACAACACAAAAAGGCACCTAGTGGCTGATAGCTAACCAAGAGAGCAACTCAACTATATGCATGGAATCAACTAAGAGCTTGAATTGCACCTACATCGATAGCATAGACACATCAGAGAAAGTCCATCGCCAACTTCTAATTCCTAACATCAAAAATATCAACTAGGAGAAGTTGGAAATCCCTAACAAGTTCAAGCAAGAGTCCCTTGAGTTAAAACCATTTCCCACTAGTATGGAGTATATATTTCTCAAAAATGAAAAATCGGTAATCATTAGCACTAAGCTTGCTCCTCAACAAAAAGAAAGACTGCTGAAAATGGTAAAAAAATGGTTGAAAGCCTTTGCTTGGTCATATCCTAAATTAACCAAAATAGATCCTAGGATATGCCAACATAGAATTTACACTAACCCCTCCATGAAGCCTTGACGACAACCACAGAGGTAACTGAATCCAAAGCTTAAGCAGGTGGCTAAGGAAGAAATTGAACAGCTTTTAAAAGTTGGGTTCATCTACCCCACTGTTGACAATGAATGGGTTAGTTCCTTAGTCATTGTGCCTAAAAATGGAGGTAAATGGAGGGTGTGTATAAAATTTAAGCCACTAAACATGGCAACATTCAAAGACCACTTTCCATTACTATTCGTTGACCAAGTCTTAGACACCATTGCAGGGCATTGCTACTATAGTTTTCTGGATGGTTATAGTGGATACAATCAAATTAAAATAGCACCAAAAGACCAAGCCAAGACCACATTCACAAGTCCTTAGGGAAATTTTGCATATAGACAGATGTCGTTTCACTTGTGCAATGCCCCAGCAATGTTTCAATGTTTGGTTCTAAGTATCTTTTAGCAAAAAATAGGGAATGCGTGGAGGTTTTCATGGATGACTTCTCCACCTATGGAGCAGAGTTTCAGCAAGCATTGAACCGATTAGAGCAAGTACTGAAACGATGTGTAGAAACCAAATTAAGGCTTAATTGGCAAAAAATCCATTTAATGGTCCAAGAAGGCATTGTGTTAGGGCATAAGATTTCATAAACAATGATAGAGGTAGATCCTGAAAAGATTAAGGTTATCCAAGGAATCACTCGTCAACCTAAAACTATAAAAGATATCTGGTCATTCCTTGGACATACTTGCTATTATAGATGCTTCATTGAGAACTTTTCAAAGGTTGCAAAACTATTGGTCGAATTAACAAAAAAGGACATACCCTTTGAATGGACCAAGGAATGTAAGTTAGCCTTCCAAACCTTAAAACAGAAGCTCGTAGAAAAACCCATTCTACAAGCTCCTGACTAGTCCAAATCATTCCACATAATGACTAATGCATCCAACTTTGCTTTAGGAGTTGTACTTACACAGTTCGATGATTAGAAATGACCCTATTACATTCACTGTGCAAGTCGAAGTATTGCTGGTGCACAACTCAATTACACCACAACAAAAAAAGAATTAATGGCTATGGTGTTTTCATTAGAAAAATTTAGGCACTATGTATTGGGCTATAAGATATTTGTACATACATATCATAGTGTAATTTGGTTCTTGATGAATAAACCAATGGTGAGCCCTCACATCATACGAGGGCTTGTGATCTTACAAGAGTTCAATTTTACGATGATTAATCATAAAGGCACCGAGAATGTTGTTGCTGATCATTTATCTCGGTTGTGATGGGACAACAATGAGGATGAATATCCAATTTTTGACTATTTCCCTAATAAACTCCTCTTTGTAGGTGTCATAAACAATCACTAACCCACTGATACAAATTGGTATAGTAGCATTCTCACTTATCTCCTTACACAAGAAACACCACAAGGGTTAGACGTTAAAAAGAAGCAATAGTTTCTTCACCAAGCCAAATATTTCATGGAAATTAATGGAAAACTTTATAAAGTGTGTTCCAATGGCTTGGTTTGATGGTGTGTTCCTGATATAAATCAATTGCGATTTCTCTAAGATGCTTGTGAGGGCCCTTGTGGGGGTCATTACTCTGGGAGACAAATAGCCATTAAAATCTTGCTTACAGGATATTATTGGCCTACATTGTCCTGGGATACTCATCATTTCGTCCAATCTTGTGAGTGCTGCCAACATGATGGGGGAATAATTGCTAGAATGGAGGGTCTACAACAATGGATTCAACCCTTAGAACTATTCGACATATGGGGAACTGATTTTATGGGGCCTATTACACCAATGTCCAATGAAAAGGCCTACATTGTTGTTTTTGTTGACTATTTTACAAAGTGGGTAGAAGCAGCTGCTGTTACAGATTGTACATCATCCACCGTTGCATGATTTGTTCAACAAAAAATCGTAAATAGGTTTGGCATGCCTCATGCACTTATTTCTAACAATGGTACATACTTTAGAGGTGCGAATTTCCAAAAATTGATGCAACACCTAGGATTTGAGCATAAGCTGACTATACCATATCATCCTCAAGTGAATGGTCAAGAAAAAGTAACCAATAGGAAGATCACAAAAATACTAACACAGACCATTAGAAAATATAGGCAAGACTAGAGCACAAAACTGAATGATGCTCTTTGGACATATCGCTCCACATGGAAACTCCCTATAGGCTACTCTCCCTATGAGTTAGTGTATGGTAAACTTCCAACACTTCCTATTCAAGCTAAGTTCCACACCCAATCCATAGCATGTGACCTTAACCTTGACCTCAATCTAGCACAAAAAGAATGGTTAATGAACCTTAACTTGCTAGATGAGAACCGATTAGCCACCCTATCATCTAACAAATTGCATAAGGCCTTTAACAAACAATGTCATGACCTAAGGATTAGGAAAGTTAAATACCAACTAGGAGATAAGGTTCTTTATTAGAATCCCATATGTGTGCCACAACGAACTAAATTTCAAATGCTATGGGAAGGACCTTATATCATTCATGAAAGCTCAAACAAGAAATTATAAACCTGATGATTTATAAACCTGAAAGCTCAAACAAGAAATTATTGGTCAACATCTAGCAAACAAAACCTTTCCATGAACCTAAAAAGGCCAATACTAACACTACCTCTATAAATGGACAACCTTGCTCATTATTTTGGATTTCCTCCTTCCAACTCAATCATGGGGGAGATGGCCACCAATGCTAATCATTCTAAGCCCTTAGTTCCTTTTGTATTTTTGTTTTATACATTTTTGTTTTACACATTTTTCATCTTCACTTATTTTTATTTTTGTTTTACACCATTGTTAACATTTTTACTATTTCTTTGTTTGATTTATTCTTACTCATCACATAATAAGTGCTCATGATGGTGGATTGTACTATAATGGTGTTGATTGCTAATGTTTGACTTTTACCTTATACTTTTAATGTTGATACTAAGATATGGTTTCTTTTGATAAAACAGGCAATGAGTCCATGTCATCCACTCATCTGTGCAACTCTATGGTCTTCCTTGTTTTGGAAATGTATTGTCCCTTTTTTCTAAGAAAACCTATTAATGAATTGGTGGCTTGGTATTCTTCAAACCAAGGAAAGACTTAATTAGATTGAAAAGGGTGTGGCTTCAAGGGGATTTGATGCATTTGTGTTGGCTATTCTCTTGGGTACTTGGATGTTTTCCATAGGTTTTTTGCCATTCCGCTCTTGACCAAATATTAGGAAATTGACCAAATCAAATAAGTATTTTCATGGTGTGGTTCTCACACATAAAAAAATTGATGATAATTCAAAGCACACCCCTTAGACATAATAAGAAACATGGGCCACAAGCACTAGTTATGGCACTAGAAAGACATGTTACCCATGCCTGAAGGTTCCCTCTAACTAAGGCCCTTTCTCGCTTTCTGCTTCTTTATCTTTCTCTTTTTGGAATGGTGGTGGCTCTGTGGATGCATTCTTGTTACTTCAAGAGGATGGATTGGTCAAGTGTGTTGATGCAAGGTCACTGGATGTGGTTAGTTTTGATCTGGATTTGGAATGAATTCTATTAAATCGCCTTAACCACATAATACACAAGGGACTTTACACAACCTTGATCTTGGGATTCCATTCCATTCTCTCTTCTCTTCCAAATTTCTTTCCATATTCCACCTCATTGCTAATTTTATGATCAATCTATATCTTGGTTGCCACATTTTTATTCTTTGGTAAACTCTTGTAGGTAAGTCCTTAACCATTATTTTCATATGTCATTCCTAGAGCCTATGGACTCTTTGGTTTGTGGGTATGTCAATGCATAAAGGGCATTAGCCTCCTTTGGGGAGGACCCACTAGCATTCCTTTTTGGTGCAATTGTTAAGTTCTTTTCCTTAAAAATTTCTTGCAATTAACCATTTCCCATTTCAACCCATCCATGACATCCAATTTTTTTTATTGGCTTCACTATTGTTATTTCTCTATTCTTCCTTGTTCTTTCATTTTCCATATTATCGCTACTAGAGGTTCACTATTAGTCATGGGGGCCTTGTCACAAAATTTTCCATTCCATTACTTATCTCACCCCTACACCTTGGGTAGTCACTAGTGATAAGCCTCTAACCCAGTATCTGCCATACCCACAACCTAGCCAATGTGCTTCATAATGAGGCAAGGTATCAATCACATTATATCTTATCTATTCTTGCTAATTCATGACTCTGTTGTGTGTGCAGATGGTGATTACATGAACAATGGACTAGGATAGGAGGGAGCACTCAATATGGACAGGAGCTGAAGCATTTATGCAAGGAACACGCATCATATGACCATGGATGAACAATGATGTGCACAGTCTTGACATCGGCAACAACGTGCTTCATTTTCTTTTCTCTCTCTCTCCAAGCTATCAAATAAAGATCTGGATGTCATCTATGTATGGTGTTCACCAAAATTGGTATGAACACCTATGTTGTAATATGTTTGTCAATCCATTCACTGGGCACTTTGAGTCTATCATTCCATGTCACTGTCAAATTTTTGTACAGTCAATAATTCCATACCTTCCCAATATTTTGTAACGAACTTAAGGATGAGTTTTTATTCAGTCATGGGGATATGATGAACTATGATATTAGGACTGGAATATCAGATCTGCGATGTTGGGTCTGCGATATCGAAGCCTGCCAAGCAATATCAAACATCCGATATCGGAACCTGTCTCATTACCTATAAATAAGAGGTAGGTGCACTTGGTTTTGGCATTATTTTCTTAGTCCCTAACCCGAACTCTTGCATTTTTTCCTTCCCAGAGTTAGAATTATTTCTAAGTGCCCATAGTAGGAGTCATAAAGTAAACGAATCTTTATTTGAGCATTGTGTACCTAAGCACACCTTGTATCTAGAAATAAAGACAAGCTTGATGATAAACCTTGCAGCATTCAAAATAGCTTATTTATTGCATTTAATGTTATTTATAGTTATTTAATGCTTTCATTAGTTAATTGATGTTGTTTTTATTAATTTGTTAATTTTCACAAGTAAGCACATTCAATACAACCACTTTGAGCATACATGAAACACTTGGTAACCTAGTAACGACTAGCGTTTGGTAATCCCAGTAGTGTTACACTAGTTTAGGATGTGTACAGAGAGTGGGAACGGATGCTAGTGTTAGGACTAGTTAGAACCTAGCAGATAAGTTAAATTAAATTAGTTACTTAATTATTTCAATTCTCCCTTTCAGCACTAGGACATAAACATAAAAAGCATAAAAATTATATATCTCAAGTTTACTTAACCATACAATCGTGCCATACAAATAAGCTTGGGAAGACAACGATTGCCTAACCCATCCTTGTTCTATGAAGGCACATAAGCACTTAGTCCTTGGAGTTCAACCAGATCGTGCATAACGCTCATGTTCGTATGGTTGAGCATAGGGGTACATTGCTACTCATCAACTACCTTAAGCATTCAGAAATTAGGTTTTTTTAAGTATTAAAAATTCCAAGTTTCTAGCTCCCATGATGTAGAGATTGACTCTAGGAGCTTACAGTTTTTGAATAGTTTCAAAAAAGTTTCTAGGTTACAAAATATTTCTCTTGAAAAATATGGTCTCTCTAGACAATAAAAACTTCATTCACAAAATGAGAAAAATAATAAAAATTTTCTAACTCTCCATGCATATATATAGGTTTTGGGAGTTACCTCAATGTGGCTCTGGGAGCTTACAAGTTTTTCAATAGTTTCAAACAAGTGTCTAAATTACAAGATATTGCTCTTGAAAAATCTGAGCTCTCTAAACAACAAAAACTTACTTCACAAAATGAGAAAAATGACAAAAATTTTCTAACTCTTCATGCATATATATAGGTTTTAGAAGTTGCATTGATATTGATGTATCAATGTGTCTAAAGTTGATAATTTGCATTAATTTTTGGTGAGCTTTTTATAAAATTTAAGGTAAAATTAGGATCAAATGAGAGCCATTAGAAGGGCCTAAATAATATAATGGTGTAGTCAAGCGTGGATGATAGATCATTGGGTTGGTAAAGCATAATCCATATGATTTGTTGTTATCAAATAAGAGATTTATGAAGAAAATGGAATAAAATAATGATGCGATTGATTTAAAAAATTATGATTCAATGATTATGGCATGTGAAGATGATGCATAGGCTAGATGTCCAAAAATTATTGATGAGAAACAACCAATATTTATGCTCAACCATACAAATCACTAGCATTCACTAAGCAATATGGTCAAATTCTACAAACTTTAGCTCTCTATGTACACATTATCTAGGTAGTGAACTTACGGACATGATCGTTGCCTTCTCAGTTCCACTTATAAGGTTCAATGATATGGTTAAGTGTAACTAAGGTACATGATTTGTATAACTTTTTATATTTTTATTTACTTTTCCTAAGTGTAAAAATAAAGTAATTAAGTGCTTAATTAATCTAGAAACTATCTAACACCTTAATGTAATCCTAACATAAGCATCCATTCCCATCTATCATACACATCTTGAACACATTGTAACACTATTGGGTTACCAAGAATTAACATATGCTCGAGGTGGTCGTACTTATGGGCATTAATTATTCATAATTAATTAATTAATTAAATGCATGAGAGTAAATTGCATAATAGCAACGTGCATTAAAGTTAATATTATGCTATGTCCAAGTGTTGCAATATTTATTAAGAAATCTCATCTTTATTACCGTTCACACTAAAGGATCTAGGTACATCAATTCTTAAATAAAGATCCATACACTTCTCAACTTCTACTGCATGCACTTAGAAAACTATTCTAACTCTCAAAAGAACAAATTACAAAATCTTTGTTATGCTACTAATGAATAAATACCTTAAATGTGATATGTACACGTATTTATATAGGCAATACTAGACACCCCCTTGATGCATATGCGTTGATGCATCAAATCATGCATCGATGGGTACAAGTCGATGCATTTGAGTCAATCCAACCCAACCAATAATGATTCATCATACCTCCATAACTAACTAAAAACTCATCCTCGAATGAACAAAAGAAGCAACAAGCTTTTTACAAAATTTGGAAACATATGAAATTATTAACTGACTAACTCAAACTAATGCCTAAGTGCCTAAGTGTATGGATTTACAACTTTTATAGAAGTAGGTATTCATGAAAATAAAATTGAACACCATTACAAAATTTGATAACTAAACCCCTTTGATGGCTAAATATGAGAAGAAAATTAGATGGTCCTAGGAGGTGAAGGCTCTTGAGGTGCCAAAGGAGCTTCTCCTACCTTTGGTGCACGCGAAAATTATAGTTGAGGCTATGGTAGTTATAGGTGTCATGATATAGCTACAATTGCTAGTAGAAGATGAAACACGTCTAGCAATGCTTTCATCTTCTCCTCCTTACTCTATGGATCTTACATGGTCCATGTAGCATCACCGATGTGGACCAGTACAAGAACATCCCACAAATAGGGCATTGTAGGGAACAACTCCTTCACATTGATAAACAAGGTATTGAATTGCTTGCATTTGATGTTGAATGCTCTAATAGCACTTTGCAACTCATGGTACTCATTCATTCTCTTGGCCAAGTTCTCAACCACTGATCATTGATCCATGAATCACACTCTCAAGACTTTGAGTTTAGCATTGACAGTTTCTAGCTTTGGTTTTATTTTCTTATGATGCTTAAACTCAACCTCGTACAACAAGTATGAGTTGGCCACTTACTTCTCCAAATCTTACCTTAGCCTTTTGATATTTATCATTGCGAAGTTTGCATAATGAAGGTTGGCTACCTCCATGTACTCTATCATCTCCTAGATTTGTAGCTCCTTGAGGTGGATTTCTACCTTGCTATACATGTTCAGTCCATCAAAGATGGGCTATTAGATCTTGCCTCCTTGTTAGAGCTACCAAAGGGCCTTGTTCATCTTTTCCTTCACCAACTAGATTGATTTCTCATTAATATCCTTGAGAAGGCCAACCTGGTTCCTTTAGTGATTTTTGACCCTTTCAAACATGAGGACCTCATTTTTCTAGGCAACAATATTAATTATTGACTAGTGAAGAGCTTGAACTTCCTCCATTGAAAGATTTTTTTTTTTCAAAAACCAACCTCCTTAAGTCCATAGTCGCCTTAGCAAGCTACTTTTGCTACTATCATAAGAATTCTATTATTTGGTCTTTTTAGGTTTTAACATTCCATAGGCGATAATTACTCTTGGTTAAAATCATGTTCTTCTTGCGAATCTCCAACAAGTCCTTTTTAATGTTGTATTTTGTGACCTCTATTAAGGACTAGTTAAAGAAAACTGACTCCTTCATGTACTCAACCTCTTGAAGTTTGTTCTAAAGTTATAGATAAGCTTCATGTCTTGTTATGGCTTGGCTGAGCATGGTGGGATCAGCTTGTCAGGCCCTCAGCTCCACAACCTTGTTAACCAATCATCAATTCTCTAATGTAGCTACCTTGAGTTGGGCATTCGTAATGAAGAGCTTGCCCCTAGCTTGAAGAATTTTTTACTGGATTATTGTGATGGTATTTAGGAGATCAAATATCTTCCAAAGCAATTGCCCCATTTTCACCAATAGTAATTCTTCATGCTAGGCTATACTAAACCTTCCACTTATTACTCTTGTGAATGTTTGCACATCCCTAAGTGTAGCAACAACAGGCACATAGGCCACAGAAACATTGAGTTCTTCTACCACTCTATTAGCCACCACCTCTACCATTGTTTCTTACCCTTACTGTTCCATCAGCAACACAATCATCCCCTTGCCATCTTCCAATTGCACCAAGAAATTAGCAACATTTCCAAAGATCTCTAAAAATTCCTATTGTTCTAGAAGAGATACTATTACCTCTCGAGCACTATGAATCGACTTTACAAGTGCGTGCATTCATTGGGCAAAAAACATCAGTGTCGTCTCCTCCAAAAATTGCTTGTACAAGTGACCTCATTTAGATGGCTTAGTGTTGGTTGGTAGATAGAGGGCTCACCACTTAATCTAGCCTACTACTGCTATAGGAGTTACTCACAAATTTTTGGCATGTGCTCAATGGAAATGTGAGCCTCCAATGTTATTTTCTAATTGATGGGTGATAATGGTGGATGCTTCTCTTCTTATACTATTGGTGACACCTTGTCTTTCATCATTTCTATCTAAGAGGGGGCACGAGCATGTCAAAGATTATTATTTGAATAGTGGGCTATTTCTCCCCTTCTACATAATTTGCAAATGAGGCACAAGAAGGGAAGTTCCTTTCTTCCATGCTCATTCTCCTTGAAGCATTTTTTATCTCTAAGTAGAATCGTTGTGGGAGATTGATTGGGAATTTCTTGCTCAGAGTGGTGCATGCACAGGTAGAGAAGGTCATCACTTTGCTTGGCCTTACCATTGGATTGAGGTAATAGGCCAATATTTTAAAATACATCCTCTCTACATTAGTAAGTGTGCCATACTCCTTGCGATCAACCCCATAGCACTACTAGACCCACTTCTTCTTCACCTCTAGGTCTACTTATGTTGAGATTTCTACCAATGTTGCCCTAGTTTTTGGTAACCCAAGGGCCTAAGAGATGTCCTCCACTAAGTAGGACACACTAATGTCTTTAATCTTCATAGTGACATCAGCCTACCTATTGTTCCAAAAGAGGTATGTTTCCCCTATGTACCATTCTCCACTGGAAGTAAGAAAGGACCACATGGGAGAATTCTACAGTTGAGTTTTGACTTCTTCTAGAGTAAAGTCCAAAAAAAAACCAAATTTTAACTCTTGGAGAATTGAACTATGGATCTCCTTGGAACGACTTTTCCTAAAGTAGACATCTATCAAAGTGACCTCAAGGTTTGGCCTTGGTAATGGTGCCTCATCCTAGTGGAATTACTCTATTTCATCTTTGAGAATCTGTCAAGTAAATTCCACTTCAAGCTCCTTTTGAAGAGGTTCCATTACATGTGTTTTAGCTACTTACTCTTGAGGCTACTCTAGCTATTAGCCCCTTCTAGTTCTTGGTTGCTTGTCCTTCGATTGGGACAATCCTACCTTCCCTCCTTATTTAGGTCTTGGTGCCATCTATAATCACACATGATCAAGGATTAGTGTTTGATGTGAAACATGAAGCACTTGGATACCTTGCCTTTTTGGATCACTTACACTTTGGCTATGTGAAACATGAAGCACTTGGATACCTTGCCTTTTTGGATATTATTTTACTTAGATGGCTACCAGAGTTCGTTGAAAAGGTTTAGCTCTCATGAATTAGTGATTTTAATATTATTTTATTACTTAAACCTTGTGGGAGTTAGAAAAAATTTGAAAAACGTTTTAACCAAAAACCTAAGGTTTGTGTCCCCCACAATATAAAGCTCATCTCCTATACCTATAGGATAGAAGAATGAGGTTAATCGAATAAACAATTTGTGAGTTATGGGCTCTAGAAGGCTTTGGGCTCTAGAAACAACAAAAACTCCTCGGTGTTTGAATCAAAATGTGAAAAAATAAGCTAAGTGTCTATGTATATATATACAATTTTTATGCTACATCAATGTGATCACATCAACAAGGTCACATCAACATAGGAGACTACATCGATGGGGTCACATCAACATAGTTGTAGAGAAAAATTGTCCACTTTGAAAAGCTAAGGAAAAATAAAGAGTTTCTACATAAAATTGGAATCCAGAGGAACCAGAAAAGCCTAGAACATGATGGAATGCTTGAAGAGGATAAGAATATGCACAAAAAAGGAGATTCAATTAGGAGAATATTAGTTAAGAAGTGCAAAACTAGATGTAATCCATGTGGAATGCAGAAGATTTGAAAGCAAAAATGCCTAAGGGATGAGGAACTTAACCAACCCAACCAAGGAGTATG
Source organism: Gnetum montanum (assembly GCA_015680685.1). Classification (NCBI taxonomy): domain Eukaryota; kingdom Viridiplantae; phylum Streptophyta; class Gnetopsida; order Gnetales; family Gnetaceae; genus Gnetum; species Gnetum montanum. Next base: position 156,473 of record MNCI01030879.1, on the reverse strand, counting down.
CAAGTGTGTCCTCCCCATAGTAGGTGTATGCCCTTGATGCCCTTGCATGCCCTCAAACCAAGGAGTTCATAGGCCCCATGGATGATTAATGGTTGTGGTTAGTTAAGGGTCAAATCACCAAAAAAACCATCAAAGAACTTTGACTATATCAAACAAAGACATTGAAACAAACATAAGAAAGGTGGTGAGCTAAGTGATGGAGAGTATAGGTGGATGAGAGAGTGTGGAATGGAGTCTTGTATCATGGTCACATGTAGTCCCTTATGGACTATGTGGTTAATATGATCTAATAACTTCTATCCTGAGTCTGAATTAATACCCACCACTTTCAGTGACTTTACATTAACACCTCTAAACTAGTCCATCTCCTCCAAGGCACATGAAGAGCACCATAGATAAATCACCATTCCAAAGAGAGAATAAAAAAAAGTAAGAGGTGAGAGGAGCCTTAGTTAGAGTGGTTCCTTCAAGCATGGGTAACATATCTTTCCAGCCCCATAACCAATGCTTGTAGCCCATTATTGAGTCTAAGGAGTGTGCTTTGAATTCCCATTGTTATCTTTTTCTCTCTTCTTTTTTGTATTTAAAATGGAAACCACACAATGCAAAGACTTAGCTTCCTATTATTGATTGACATATGAATGACAAGGGCTTCATGGAGACACTAATGCACCCTAGAATTTAGGTAAGTATAAAAAGTTTCAAATCCCCTTGAAGTCACACCCTTGTCTATCCATTAATCCATCCCAAGTTTGGAAACTACCAAGGTCACAAGGTCATCATAAGTTTCATTTAAAAAGGGACCTCATGCTTCCAAAACAAAGGAACACCATATAGTTATGTGGATCGGTGGATGATGTGGACTCACTGCTTGTTATCATGAAAAGAACCCATGTTTCAATTATCAACATCAAAATTCAAAGATAGAATCCAGACATTCGCAATCAAATAACATTATAAAGTACAAACCACCATCAATTGATAGCTAGAATTGCATGAATTCCTAGTGACAATAGAGAAAGAAAATAAAAAAATAAGAAAAATCCAAACCAAATAAATTAAAATATAAAAAAATCATAAAATATTTAAGAAATAGAAGACATGCTAAAAAGGGTGTAAAACAAAAACTATGAAAATAGAAAAAATGAAAAAATAAGGAGCCACTTTGGTTATTTCAACATGGATGACCATCTCCCCCATGACTAATGTAAAACAAGGAGATCTAAAAAACTAAGTGTGCTTGTCCATCTATTGAGGTTTTTTGGTCACTCGCTATCTTAGGTTCTCAAAAAGGCTTGAGTTTTTGTGTGTTGACTTGTAGTTTCTCATTTGGACTTTCAAGTTTGCAAATTAACATGGCCCCAAATGGAAAGGTTTCATAGATAATATAAGTTTCCTCCCACAACATTTGGATCTTAGTTCGTTGTGGTACATGTTTGAGATTCTAGTATAGAACCTTATCTCTTGGTTGAAATTTTACTTTCCTAATTCTAAGATCATGTTTAATGAGTCATGAATTGTTGGCTATGATATCGTAGCCCACCACAAGTTCTATAAATAAGAGGTGGCTTTCCCTTGTTCAAACATCTAGACTTAGACCCTTAGCCAAACTATAGCAGTTTTACCATTCCAGAGTTAGAGTAATTTCCATGTGCCCACAGTAGGAGTCTTAAAGTGAATGGATCTCTACTTGAGAAAATTGTACCTGAGCACATATTTGTGTACGGAAATAAAGACAAACTTTCTGATAAACCTTGCAGCATATGGACTAAGCTAAATAGAAATTAATTATTGTTAATGTTTAAATTCTTTCCTACATAATTAATCTCTCTTCACTCTTATCTCCTAGTAACACGGAATGAGTACGACTTAATCACGAGCATTTAAGTGTGACTACTTGGTAACCCAGTAGCATACTTAAGCCATGCACTTGGTAATCTCAGTGGCAGTCATGCACAAAGTTTAGGATGTGTATGGATGATTAAAGAATGGATGCTCATCGCACTTAGTCTAGTTTAGATTCTCTCTCGCCTTTTTTCTCTTAGCTTAGTCAATATTACTTTCCATTGTCCAAAAGAGTAGCATTAGCATAGAAACACATCATACACCTCACTCTAAACTAAACCGTACGTGAAAAAGCTAATACTAGTCCAAGTGGGAAGACAACGAACTGCGACCTAAGGATAACTATCTAGATACCACAACTAGCCCTTCTATGAAGTTCAACCGGATCGTGTGTGAAACGCTCGAATTCGTATGGTTGAGTGTAGGGGTACATTTCCACTCATCATTGGCACCGTTGCCAAGGATNCCCAACGATACTCAAAGACTCTTGTCATCCAACTCTGACACCTCTAATGAGGATGAGACATCCCATAGAACGAGGAGGCCCAGAAGGCCTAGGACCTTCTCAATAACTACAAGAACTTACTTGGGGATGATTGGAAGACTTACAAAAGTCACAATGAGTTTTACAGTTCCTTCTCTTCCTCTACTCCTTCAACGTCAGATTGTGACATGGATGACTATCTTTCAAGGGATCAGCGTAGAACTAAAAATCGAGCTCACAAAGAAAATCAAGAATGCCAACATAAACAAAGGCAACATCATCCCAACACACCAAAGCATAACTTACCTAATGATGATGAACCCATACTGGCCACTAAGAGCCTAATGCCTATACAAGAGGCTATTCGAATATCCTACAGGCATCACAAAGAAATTCACCTACCTAGGCTTGATTTAAACAACTTTCCCAAGTTTTCAGGAGGCTATGATTCAAATTCACAACATCATTTACAAGCCTTCTACGATGCCTGTACATGGAACAACATTGATAACGGTTTTCAAAAGCTCAAGCTCTTTCCTATGACACTTGTTGGCCAAGAAAAAGTATGGTATAGATTGTTAAAACCAAATTCAATACAACATTGGCCAACAATGGTATAACTCTTTAGCGAAAGATATCAAACCTACACAAGAGTGTTAGCCTTGAGGAAACAAATCCAAGAGTGGAAACAAGCACAACATGAACCCTTGGACATGGCCTTAGAAAGATATTATGCACTGCTAAAAATTTTTCTAGGCCATGAGTTCTCTAAGGAAAGGCTATTATACCATATCATTGATGGGCTCAGTAATGAAACAAGGGAGACCTTAGGGATGTACGCCCAAGGGCAACTATATGAGCTATGAACCCATCAACTCCAAGAGCTTATTAAGTGGGTGGCAAAAGAAGAAGGAGAACTAGCCAAATGGGAGAATGTTGAAAGTTCTCAACAGGACCAAAATCTCAACTTAACAAGGGTCCATGATCATGAAGAGGAGAAATCCACTCACTTCAAGAAGGTGGAATCATCTTTGCCAATCCTACAATCACTAGATGAAATTGAGGCAAATATCAATAAGATGATAGACTGGGTACATAAAAGATGTGGAGAATATGCCAACATTATTAGAGGAAGAGTTATGCCAAATTGAGAAACAGAACAGGACACCATGCAACAATCAAAACAAAGGGTAGAAGATAATAAGAATAAGTACTCAACTACCAATTTCACATATCAATGTAACATCTATCTATTACAAAAATATCAGGTTCAACCATAGTGGCAAAGACCTCATTCATGGGGGAGGCCATCACCAACTAGACCATACCCTTCATATGTTCCAACACCAAATGCTTATTATTATGTTCAGCACCTTGTTTCTCCAACAAGATCAGCATCCTCTACCTCACCTCATCGTTATCATTCTCCTGAGTACTATTTACCCATGTCGTTTTCAACAAGATCACCACCTCATGTGCCTTACACTTATCCTCAACCTCAATATTCTCATACTTCACCCCCTCCTACATCACCGCCAACTATGCCAGGAAATTTTGCACCATAGCACCAACCCATAAATGTTACTTTTGCTGCTACTCCCAACAATAGTGGAGGTCCTTCACAACATCAAAAGCATCCCTTATTTAGACATGACCATTGAAAGGGACACCACAGTTCAGAAACCACTGCACCCGCCAACTCAGAAAAAATCCAACACTGTGGTGCATCTTCCTCTTCAAACCCACCACCTCATGTTACCTCATCAAGGCCACCACTTAACACTCCAACAACCATATGGACCAATGAATACAGCTATGGAGGACGACATCCTAATCCTTGCATACCATCTAACAGTCCTAATTATCATAGTGGGTCAACTTGTTATCCAGAAACTACATCTTATAAATTGCCCCACTATGGTTACTATAATCAAGTGTGTGAACCCCAATGGGGTTAGTATGATCGCGTCCCAATATTTCCAACATGAAAGGATCCTAACCTTCCATTTATTAATTCTAGTCATGCTCAACTATTTTGCTATGGGGGGTATCTTCCATTCTAACAACATAGAATTAATAAATATTTTTCTATTTCTTTAATTTTTCAACTTTTTGTTTTCCATTTTTTCACCTTTTAATTTATTATTTTATCCTTTTTTTTACAAATTTCTTTAACTTTTCTTATTTTTGTTTTGCAACATCGTTCATACTTTTTCGTTTATTTGTGTGTTTATCTATTTTGTTAAAGTTTTTCACCTAATAAGTGCTCCTAAAGATGGTATGAACTATATTCCATTGATTGCTAATGTTTGGTTTTTACCTTTGATTTATCATGTTGATATTAAGGTATGGTTCTTTTGATATAACAAGCAATGAGTCCATATCACCCATGTATCCATGAATTTCTATGGTCTCTCTTGGCTTGGAAATGTACAGTCTCTTTCTTTCAATAATAAGAACTATTAATGAATTGGTGACTAGGCATTTCTCAAACTAAGGAAGGACTCAAGGATTGAAAAGGGTGTGACTTCAAGGAGATTTGATGCATTTGTGTTGGCCATTCTCTTGGGTGCTTGAATGTTTTCTTCTTGATTTTTCCTTACCATTCTAACATTGCTCCATTATCGGGAAGCTAAGCTAATAAAAATAATAAGTCTTTGCATGGTGTGGTTCTCATGCAAAACACATAAAAATAGTGAGAATTCAAAGCACACCCCTTAGATAAAATAATCATCTAGGTTACAAGCACTGGTTATGGAACTAAATAAAAATGTTCCCCCTAACTAAGGCCCTGCCTCACTTCCTACTTTCTCCTTTTTCATTTGGTCGGAATGGTGGTGACTTTTTGATGGAAGCATTCTTGCTACTTCAAGTGGATGAATTGGCCAAGTGTATTAATGTGAAGTCACTGAATGTGGTTGGTTTGAGGCTAGATTTGGAATGAGAACTACTAAGTCACATTAATCATAACTACAAACGGGGTTGCACACCACCTTGTTCTTGAGACTCCATTCCATTCTCTTCTTCCATCCTTCTTTCTCCATTTTGCACCTTATTGCCAGTTGTATCAATAAACCATATTTTGGTTGATGCATTGTTTTCTTTTTAATAAACTCTTGTGGTTAAGACTTTAACTCTTGCTTCCAAATGACATTTCCAAAGCCTACGGACTCTTTGAATGTGGGAATGTCAGGGAATTAAGGGCATGAGCCTACTTTGGGGAGGACCCACTAGCATTCCTATTTGGTACATCAGTTAATTTCTTTTCCTTAAACATTTTCACAATCAATATTTATTTTGTTCATTTCCATCCCTAACATCCATTTTATTGGTGTTGTCTTTGTCTCTTTTTCTCCATCTTTCTTATTCCTTATCTTTTTCCATGCTCTCGCTACCAGAGGTTCGCTCTCAGTCATAGGGGTCCTGGTCCAAATTTTTTGATTTCTCTTAACCCCTACACCTTGGGTAGTCACCAATGTTATATCTCTAGAATCTACATTAGCCATATCACAACTCAGCCAATGGACCTTACACTGAGGCAAGGTATCAACTACATTGTGATTCATTTACCCTTGCTAATATAATATTGTGTTGTGTGTGCAGATGGAAATCATACAATAATGGATTGGATTTGAGGGGAACACTTGGAATGGAATGGTGCTGGAGTAGTTATGCAAGGAACAAGATTGATGGCGCACTTATGGGTGACCAACGGAAGGTGCAATTTTGGCATCGGCAACAACAAACTTCTTCTTTTTGTTCTCTCTCTCTCTCTCTCTCTTCTCTCTCAGCTGCCAAATAAGGCCTAATGTCAAATGTGTATAGTGTTCACTCTTGTGGTCATGAACACTAATATTGTCATGTATTGTAATGATGATCTATTCACAAGTCACCCCATTCACCATTAGTGTGATTCCAGTCAATAATCCCATACCTATCCACTATGTAATCAATGGAGCTTGTTCTCTTTGTAACTCGAGGATGAGTTTTCATTCATTCGTGGGGGTATGATGAGTCATGAATTGTTGGCTGTGATATCACAATCGTGATATCACAGTAGCCATGATATTGCATCAGTGATATCGCATCAACCACGATATTGCGTCCACCCCCACGATATTGCATACACGATATCGTGGCCTACCGCAAGTTCTATAAATAAGAGGCAGCTTTCCCTTGTTCAGACATCTAGAATTAGATCCTTAGCCAAACTATAGCAGTTTTACCATTCCAGAGTTAGAGTAATTTCCATGTGCCCGCAATAGGAGTCTTAAAGTGAACAGATCTCTACTCAAGCAAATTGCACCTGAGCACATATTTGTGTACAGAAATAAAGATGAACTTTCTAATAAACCTTGCAACATATGGACTAAGCTAAATAGGAATTAATTACTATTAATGTTTAAATTCTTTCCTAGATAATTAATCTCTCTTCACCCTTATCTCCTAGTAACGTGGAATGAGTACGACTTAATCACGAGCATTTAAGTGTGACTACTGGGTAACCCAGTAGCATACTTAAGCCATGCGCTTGGTAATCCTAGTGGCAGTTGTGCACGAAGTTCAGGATATGTACGAATGATTAAAGAATGGATGCTCATCATACTTAGGCTAGTTTAGATTCTCTCTCACCCTTTCTCTCTTAGCTTAGTCAATATTACTTTCCATTGTCCTCAGGAGTAGCATTAGCATAGAAACACATCATACACCTCACTCTGGACTAAACCATATGTGACAAAGCTAATACTAGTCCAGGTGGGAAGACAGTGAACTGCGACCTAAGGATAACTGTCTAGATACCACAACCAACCTGTCTGCAGAGTTCGACCGGATCGCACATGAAATGCTCGTATTCGTATGGTTGAGTGTAGGGGTACCTCGCCACTCATCAATGTTGTTTTTTATTATATTTCTTATGTACTTAATTTGATTACAAGACCACTAGTTGGTTCTCATCTAGCACATTGAGATTCATTAACCATTCTTTCTATGCTAGGTTGAAGTCAATGTAAAGGTGACAAGTTGTTGAAAGTTTACAGAGATCCACTGGGATAGGAAGAGTTGGTGATTTCCCATGCACAAGCTCATAGGGAGAGTAGCTAATATGAATTTTCCATGTGGAGTAATAATTCTAAAGGGCATCATTGAGTTTTATGCTCTAGTCCCTTCTATATTTACTAAATATTCTTGTTAGTCTTTTCGTTATCTCCCTATTAGTAACCTATACTTGACCATTTTCTTGGGGGTGGTATGGGATTATCAGTTTATGTTCAACACCTTTGTTACATGAGCTTCCAAAAAGTAGTTCCTATAAAGTGAGTTTCATTATCAAAAATAAGTGCACATGGCACCTCAAACCTATTTACAACATGTTGTTGTAAAAACCAGGCCACCATAGAGGATTTGCAATCAGTGATAGTTGTAGCTTCCATCCATTTAGTATAGTAGTCAATAGCTACGATGATGTACGCCTTCCCATTAGACATAATAGTGATGGAACCCATAAAATTGATGTCCCAAATGTTAAATTTTAGTGACTTTGCATTGAAACCTCTAGACTAGTCCACCCTCCCAAGACATAAGAAGAGCCCACAAATTAATCACCATTCCAAAGAGATAAGAAAAGAGAAGCAAGAAGTGAGAGGGGCCTTAGTTAGAGGGGTGCCTTCAGGCATGGGTAACATATCTTTCCAGCACCATAACCAATTCTTGTAACCCATTATTGAGTCTAAAGGGTGTACTTTGAATTCTCATTGTTGTTATCTTTCTCTCTCTCTCTCTTTCTTTTTCTATGTTTTTAAATGAAAACCACACCATGCAAAGACTTAGCTTCCTATTATTAATCAACATATGAATGAAAAAGGCTCTGTGGAGACACTGATGCACCCTAGAAGGTAGGTAAGTATAAAAAGTGTCAGATCCCCTTGAAGTCACACCCTTGTCTATCCATTTAATCCATCCCAAGTTTGAAAACTACTAAGGTCACAAGGTCATTATAAGTTTCATTTAAGAAGGGACTTCATACTTTCAAAACAAAGGAAAAATCATAGAATTATGTGGATTGGTGGATGACATGGACTCACCTCCTGTTATCATGAAAAGAACCCATGTCTCAATTATCAACATCAAAATTCAAAGATAGAATCCAAACATTCATAATAAAATAACATTGTAAAGTACAAACCACCATCAATTGATAGCTATAGTTACACAAAGTCCTAGTGACAATAAAGAAAGAAAATAAAAACATAAGAAAAATCCAAACCAGATAAAGAAAAATATAAAAAAATCATAAAATATTTAAGAAAGAGAAAATGTATTAAAAATGGTGTAAAAAAACAATGAAAAATTGAGGAGCCACTTTGATTGTTTTAGCATGGATGGCCATCTCCCCCACAACTAAGTTGGAAGAAGGAGATTTGAAAAATTAAGCATGCTTGTCCATCTATTGAGGTGTTCTGGTCACTCACTATCTCAGGTTCTCAAAAAGGCTTGAGTTGTTGTGTGTTGACTAGAAATTTCTTGTTTGGGCTTTTAGGTTTGCAAATTAACATGGCCCTAAATGGAAAAGATTCATAGATAATATAAGTTTCCTCCCATAATTTTTGGAACTTAGTTCATTGTGGCACATGTGTGGGATTCCAATATAGGACCTTATCTCCTAGTTGAAATTTTAGTTTCCTAATTCTAAGGTCATGTTGTTGTTTATTATATGTCTTGTGTACTTCTTTTGATTATAGGGCCACTAGTCAATTCTCATCTAGCACATTGAAATTCATTAACTATTCTTTCTATGTTAGGTTTAGGTTAAGGTAAAGGTGATAAGTTGTTGAAAGTGTACAGAGCTTCAATTGGATAGGAAAAGTTGTACTTTTCTGCACATAAGCTCATAGGGAGAGTAGCCAATAGGAAGTTTCCATGTGGAGCAATAAGTCCAAAGGACATCATTGAGTTTAATGCTCTAATCCCTCCTATATTTACTAAATATTCTTGTTAGTATTTTCATTATCTCCCTATTAGTAACCTATGCTTGATTGTTGACTTGGGGATGGTATGGGGTTGTTAGTTTACGTTTAACCCCCAAGCATTGCATGATCTTCCGAAAAGTGGTGCCTGTAAAGTGAGTTGCATTTTCAAAAATAAGTGCACATGGCACCCCAAACCTATTTACAATGTGTTGTTATACAAACCAAGCTATCGTAGATGATGTGTAATCGGTAACAACCATAACTTCCATCCATTTGGTACAGTAGTAAATAGCTATAATGATGTATGCCTTTCCATTAAACATGGAAGTGAGGGGATCCATGAAATTGATGCCATAAATGTCAAAGAGCTTCAATGGTTAGATCCACTATTGAGGCCCCTCCATAGGAGTGGTCATCCCACTATCACATTGACAACAATCATAGGAGTGAATGAAATGATGGGCATCCTTGAAATGTATAGGTCAATAATACCCTTTCATGAGGATTTTAATGGTCATTCATCTTCTATCATAATGGCCCCATCAAGGGCCCTCATGAGCATCTTAAAGAATGTGCAATTCATCATCATTAGGAACACACAATTGAACCAAGTTATTGATGCACACCTTGTAAAGGTTTCCATTGATTTGCATGAAGTGTTTAACTTAGTGAAGAAACTATTATTTCTTCCTACTATCCCATTCCTGTGACTTCTCTTGAGTGAGTAGGTAGATGAGGATGCCATCATACCAGTTTTCTTCCTTAGGCTCTCATTCAATAATAGCTCCAACAAAGAGGATTTCATCAAGAAATTAATCAAGAATTAAGCTTTTCTCCTCTTTGCTATCCCATCTCAATCGAGACAAGTGGTCAACTACCACATTCTCAATTCCCTTCCTATCCACCATGGTTAGATTAAAATCTTGCAAGATTATTAACTATCGTATGATACAAGGGATCACCATTCATTTATTCATTAGGAACCTAATTACGCTATGATCAATGTGCACAAACACCTTGTACCCCAACACATAGTACCAAAATTTCTTTAAGGCATATACCATTACCATCAATTCTTTCCTAGTCGTGGTGTAGTTCAACTATGTGCCCACAATGCTCCTACTTACACAATGGATGTAATAGGGATGTTTTCACTTTTCCAACTATGTGAGCATAACTCCAAAGGCATAATTGGATGTGTCCATCATAATGTAGAATGCTCTAGACCAATCAGGTACTCGTAGGATTGGTGTTTCTACAAGCTTCTATTTAAGGTGTTGGGATGCATGCTCACATTCCTTGGTCTAGACAAATGGAGCATCCTTCTTTGTCATCTTTACAAACAATTTGGCAATCTTAAAGAAGTTCTTAATGAAGTGTCAATAATAGCCAATGTAGCAAATAAATGACCTCACATCTTTAACTATCTCAAGTTATCGGGTTATTCCTTATATAATCCTTATTTTTTCAAGGCCCACCTTGATCCCTTTCTATGATATCATGTGCCCCAGTATAATGCCCTCCTAGACCATCAAGTAGCTCTTCTACCAATTCAGCTTTAATTTTGTCTCCACACATCTTTTTAACACTTGCTCTAGATGGTCCAAGGATTCTTCAAATGTAGCCCCATAGGTGAAGAATTCATTCATGAAGACTTTCATCCTGCTACTAATTTTCTATTGACAGATGCTAAGGACAAGGCGTTGGAATGTTGTAGGGGGACTGCATAAGCCAAATGTCATCTTTCTATATGCAAAATTCCCCTAGGAAATCATGAATGTGGTTTTGGCCTAATCTTCTAATACTATCTATATTTGGTTATATTCATTATAACAATCCAAGATGTTGTAGTAGCCATGCCTCGAAATTATGTCCAACACCTAGTCCAAAAATGGTAAATAAAAATGATCCTTGTATGTTTTCATATTCAATAGCCTGAAATCGATGTAGACCTTTCATTTCCCACATTTCTTTGCCATGATCATGAGTGGACTAACCCACTCACTATCCACAATGGGATAGATAGACTCCACCTAAAGGAGTTATTCAATCTCCTCCTTGACAATTTGCTTAAGTTTGGGTTCAATTGTTACTATGGTTGCCTCTTTGATTTAATGGAGAAATATATATAGATTTGATACTAGCATATCCTTGGATCAATTCCTGTTAGCTTATGATATGACCAAGAAAAATTCGTTGGCCATTTTTTGACCACCTCTAATAGCTTCTTTTTCTACACATGAGCAAGATTAGCATTGATGATGAAAGGCTTTCCATTGTTTGGAAAAGCATATTCCATTTCACTAGTAAAGTTTTTAACTCAAGGAGCTCTTATTTGAGGCTCTCAAGGATTTCCAACTCACCCTAGTTGGTTTCATCAAGTTCATCATAAAATTAGTGATGGACTTGCTCTTGTTTGTCCATGCCCTCAATAGAGGCACTCGTTAGGCTCTCATTCTATTCCATGCATAGTGATCAACTAGTTTCTACTTCAACAATTAGCGATTGGGTGCCTTCCTATTTTGTGGCTACCACATACATGCACCTTTGAAATTCCATGACATCTGCACATTTCCTACATGCTATGAGTATGGTACTTTTGAGTGTCCATAATTTCTACACGTAGTGGCACCCCATGTCCCTATACACGATGCATAGAATGTGTTTTCTCTCTATCTTTCCAAAGTCATTTTCCTTGGAAATTTCTAAGGAGAGATCTTTGATTTCCAATCATGCATCAATTGTACTTAGCCATGCCCTTCCCATGATGATAGATAAGTTCCCCTTGTAGTTATCCACATATATCACTAGGAAGTTAGTAGGATATGACCACCTATAAATGGTGGTCATAATGTCCTCCACTAATCCCAAGGAAATAGTGATGGACTAATCTGCTAACTCTAGACAAATGTTTCTCTTCTTAAGAGGAGGTAGGCTCCAGGCTTTTTACATTTCATGTGAGATCATATTAATACTAGAACCTGAGTCCAAAAGAGCCTTGCAAAGTTCATTCCTAGTGATTTGCAAGTAAATGAGGGGACTCCCAAGATCATATCTTTTCTTGGAAAGATGATTGGCCTTTATCCAATCAGTAACCACATGGATTAACATTACCATGTGCACTTCAAGAGGTATTTAGTTTGAAGGGATCTCAAAGAATGTTGTGGAGGAGAAAGGAGAAGCAAGGTCAACAACCATAGGTGTCTGTGTAGGCTTAGTAGGATTGTTGGTTTGGAAAAAAAGTTGTTTTCAAGGCTTAGTATCCGAACCATTGAGTTGAGGAGTCGGCTATATGTTAAAAACCCTTGTGGCATTTCTCTGTTGCAACTAGGCTGGTATTTTTCCATACATGAATGAAGTAGATGGCAACTAAGTTGAGGGTGGAGGTACAAGTGTAGAAGGATGAGAAACGTAATAGGGAAATGGGAACTCCCCTCTTGGAGATTGTGCTTTATAATATTCAAAAGGGTAGTAGTGGTGCTAAAATGAAGTGTGACTAGAAGAGTCACATAGATAAATGGGTTTTTGAACATACTATCCATATGGATCTAGCTAACGGTAAGGATACTGCTACCTTGGTGGTGGCATATCCCACAACTTTGGATGTTTCCACTACTAGTACTACTCATGAGGTTGAGGTGATGAGGTGGTGCTCCACTTAGATTGTAAGCTAGCTGGTGGAACTTCCTGTAGTTGCCTTGAGGATAAGGCAAACTCTTAAGTGTTTGTCATTCTTTCAAACAAATATTCAATGCATACACCCCAAATTCTTGCAAGTGTGACACAACTAGGCAACATCCCTTAGGATGTTCATATTGGCATATGTCATACCCCTCATCATCTACTTCAGAATCTGCAACCTTTTCCACTACAGCAACTTTTCCCTTACCCTTCTAATGAGCACATTCAACTTCATTCTTTCTTCTTCTATCATGATCACTAACTTTCTCTTTAATCTCCTCAACAATTCTAAGAGTAGTTTGAAACTTTTTATCTAAAGATCCCCACATTTTTTTAACCTTGGCTGATATTTTAGAACTAGATTTTTGTATTGGAAAGGTTTTTCATTGCACCACTTCATCAAGTGATGCCTCCTCCTCATTTTCACAAAACTAGATCTTCCTTTTGCAAATGGAAGAATCCCTATTGTACTCCTCTACATTTTCGCTTTTCTTCTTTGACCACTTACTCAATTAGCCTTTGGATCTAATGGACTCTTAACCCCAAAAACCTCCCTTGGGCATAAATCCCAAGAGTTATTTTTATTTCTATTCAAATCTCATCTATGATATGATGCAACTGCTCCCTTTGAGAATAGCCATGGCCTAGGCATCAGTGTAATAATGAGTAATATCTACCCATGGCCACATCCAAGGATTCATATGTGCCTTGCTTCCAACTTTGGATCTACCGTCTCAAGTTAGACACTTGAGAGTATGTCTGATACTTGTCATTGAAGCGTACAAGCATTGTACTCCATCACTAGGTTGATTCTATTTCTAAGAACTAGTACTAGCTTTCAGCCTCCTTGATGAGTATCCTGGGAGATACCTTCAATTTCTACCATTCGTTTTCCATGTTCTATAAGGCACATGCATCATGAAAGTCTTGGAGATAGTTTTATGGATTAGAATTATATCCCCATTTGAACTTAGGGAAATTTTTCATGTCCAACCATTTAATTCAACTATCCTTCACATGCCTTTTTCGAATCCTTACAGCCTCTATAATGTTCATCATGTTTTTGGTGACATGCAGAGGCTCATCATAATCATAGTGTTCTCTATGGCCATGATGCCTATGATGCCCTCTTCTATCCCTTCTTTCTCTGTGATGGAACTTTCTTGATTATCCATGCTTCTAGTATCTACTATTTTGATAAGATCTATGATCATCTCTATCTTACTAGTCACATTCATCACAATCTCTATTCCTTCTATGGCTTTGGTTAGAGTTGGAGGAGGAAGATTATGAAATAGCATCACAAAAACTGATCGATCGGGAGGCAACACAATGTTTCCATCAATGTTCCTCCACTACAATTATTCATCCTAGTGAAAAATGAAGGTGAAATCCAGAGTGTACTCATTCAAATGTGTATAGACCACTTTGCATTGTTGGGGCATGGGTGATTTTGAGCCTTCTTACCTTGGATTGGAATTACCCATGGATGGTGGTAAAGAATCTTCCCTAGAAGAAGAAGCCATGGTAGTTTTTAGGAAACAATGTGCTTTTGTTATTATTATTTTTCTTAATGGTTTTAACAGTAAGGTTCATGACAACACCGTTGACTAATTTCACTAACTTCCTAGGTAGCACACATAACTAACTAAAGTCCTCAGCAATAGTGCCAATGATGAGTAGCAAGCAATCCATACGCCCAACCATACAAAACACCAACATTTACTAAGCGATCTGGTCAAATTCTATAGACTTTAGCTCTCTCTGTACACATTATCTAGGTAGTGAACTTAAGGATGTGATCATTGTCTTTACAGTTTCACTTGTGAGGTTCAATGATATCGTTAAGTGTAACTGAGGTACATGATTTGTATAACTTTTTATATTTTTATTTATTTTTCCTAAGCATGAAAATAAAGTAATTAAATTCTTAATTAATCTAGAAACTATCTAATGTCTTAATGTAATCCTAACATAAGCATCCATTCCAATCTACTGAACACATCTTCAACACATTGCAACACCACTGGGTTACTAAGCATAAATGCTACTAGGATTACCAAATGTTAACATATTCTCAAGGTGTTCATACTTATGTGCATTAATTATTAATATTTAATTAATTAATTAAATGCATGAAAGTAAATTGCATAATAGTAAAGTTCATTAAAGTAAATATTATGCTAAGTCCAAGTGCTGCAAGGTTTATTAAGAAAGCTCATCTTTATTACCATTTACACTAAAGGGTCTAAGTACATCAATGCTCGAATAAAGATCCATACACTTCTCAACTCCTACTGCTAGCACTTAGAAAATATTCTCTCTCAAAAGAACAAACTACAAGAGCTCCGCTATTCTACTAATGAATGAATGCCTTAAATGTGGTAGGTACACACATTTATATAAGCAAGACTAAATACTTCGTTGATACATATGCATCGACACATCAAATCATGCATCAATGGATATGTGTCGATGCAGCTACATTGATAGGATCACATCAACACAACCCAACCAACGATGATTCATCAATTATGCAAGTGGATCCTTCCCAAAATAGGATTTTACCCTAAATGCCCTTATATAACCATCTTGCAAGATGTTTGTGGACACATTGGAGATTACATGTTAACAAAGTCTATGTTCCACATCCATACAACTATTTTTATTGGAATCTTGCACTATACTATGCAAAACCATTAGGTACATATTGTATATAAAAATGAGGTAAATAATGGAGTGAGATAGCATTGCAAATATCATAACATAAGATACCTTACCATGTCTATAATAGATCATTGTGTTAATTATGGTTAAGATGACCATTATACCTATCCGCCTAGGTTTTATACCAAGTCCATACCTTTGCTAGTAACATTGCATAATGTCATCCCAAACTTATCATCATGAGACCAACTGAAACCATATGAAAACACCATCATTCAACAAGAGAAAAAAAGAGATATTTATTTATTTAATTAATTCCATAAAGCATTCTGTTTAAGAACTTTTGGCCATTAGTTAGAAAGGTATCTTTAGACAAGAATGTACATCTTTCCAAACCAATAGCCAATGCTATTCCCATCAATGATGCACATTCAAGCATAGGTAACATATCTTTTCAATCGCCTGATGAAACTAATCTAAGAGACCTTTAGATTCTTGGAAGTAGCATACCCTTAAGCATGGTTAACACATCTTTCTAATGTATCCTAGGAATATTTTTCTTATGTGAATTAATTAATTATGATGTTAACCTTACTAGAGGGCTACCTTCAAGTATGAGTAACATGTCTTTTTAGTGACATAGTAAGGCAACTTTATTAGAGAACATGCTTCCACCAAAATTAAAACCTGAGTATTAGGGAGGAGGATGTTGGAACTTGAAATAGCTAAAACCTAGGTACACCCTAACATATATCATCCTCATAGACTTGGGAGTGGTAGGATGTAGTAAGCTTGTGTTTCATCGCTAAGCATCTCATCAACTTCTAGAAAGTAGTATTTGTAAAGTAAGTTCCATTATCAAAAATAAGTGTCCTTGGTATACCAAATCTATTTACCTTGTGTTATTGGTAAAACTTGGCTATTTTCATTGTTTCAACCTTTGCCTTGTTGGTACAATAGTCTACAACAACAATGATGTAGGATTTCTTGTTGTACATGGATTTGATGGGATCCATGAAGTCAATTTTCCAAAATTCAAAGGGTTCCAATGGTTAGATCCATTGGTATAGATCCATAAGCCTAGAATCCATCTCATAATCATGCTAACATTAGTCACAAGATTTTATGAAGAGATATGCATCCCTAAATATTTTTGGTGAAAAATATCCTATCATAAGGATTTTTATTAGTATTCTCCTTCCTGCATAGTAGTCTTCATAAGGCCCTGCATGATTGTCCTTGAAAGTTCTAGACTAATTATTGATAAGAGCACACCATTTTACTAAGCTATCTACATAGATTATGTAGAGGTTATCCTCTATCTCCATACAATGCTTAACTTAGTATAGAAACTATTACCTCTTTTGTATGTTCCATTTAATAGGGACTTCCTCTATGATCAAATAGGTGAGATAGTTTACGTACCATGGCTTTTCTACATTAGATGTTTTCATTGTTGCCTTTGAAAATAGTATGTCATAAGGAAGTTGATCAAAGAGTAGCTCTTCTTTAGGCTTATTATTCCATCATGATCAAGATAAATGATTAGCTGCTATATTTTTTATTTACTTTCTATTTATCATTGTAATGTTGGGCTCCTATAAGATGACCAACCATTGTATGATATGAGGGTTAACCACTAGTTTGTTTATTTGGAACTATATCAAATTGTGATTAGTATGCACAAAAACTAGATATCTAGGTACATAATACTAGAATTTTTCTAAAGCATACACCACAACCATCAACTTCTTTTTCGTGATGATGTAGTTCAATTATGCAACTCTGATACTTCTACTTGTACAATAGCTGAAGTATGAATGTTTTTTATCATACAATTGTATAAGTACTACTTCAAAGATGAAGTTTAATGCATTTTTCATGATGTGGAATAGCTTAGACCAATTAGGAACTTATAGAATTTGAATCGTTACAATATTCTATTTCAAAATTTCAAATGCATTATCACATTCTTTTGCCTATTTAAATGATGCTTCTTTCATTATTAACTCTACCAATGGTTTTGTGATTTTTTATAAGTCCTCAATGAATCTCCAATAATAGCATGTGTGCCTAAGAAATGATTTAATACTCTTTACTACCTATGGCTTTTGTGTGATTCCTTGAATTTTCTTTATCTTTTAAGGATTACCTCTATCCCTTTTCCTAATATCCATGCCCAAGAATAATGTCCTCTTGAACCATAAGATGACTTTTCTATCAGTTGAGCTTGAGATTGGTTTCCACACAATGTTTCAGTACCTACTCCAACCGATCTAGGACCTACTCAAAATTACAGCTATAAGTGGAGAAGTCATTTATGAAGACTTTCACACCATTGTCAATTTTTTGTTGAAAGATATTGAGAATAATACATTGGAAAGTTGTAGGTGATTTTGGCCTAGTCTTTTGAGGCTATTTGGATTTGATTATAGCCATTGTATACATCTAGGAAGCTATAATACATGTTTTCTAAAATGATCTTTAAAAGTATCCATGTTCAATAGCCTAAAATTGATGCACATCCTCCATTGCTCATCTTTCTTTGGCACAATAACAAGTGAGATCACACACTTACTGTTAGCTACATTGTATATGAACCAGGCCTTAAGGAGATTTTCCATCTCCTTCTTAACCACTTGCTTTAATTTGGGATTTAGTCTTCACTATGTTTATCTCTTGGGCTTAATGGTAGAATTTGTGTAGATTCTATATTAGCATATGTGCATATTGATAGTTATTATCTCATCATATGACTAGGCAATTGCTATTGGCCATTTTTTCATCATCACAAGCAACTTTTGCTTCTATTTCTTTGTGAGTTAAGCATTCACAATCACCAACTTATCATTTTTCAAGAACATGTATTCAAGTAATTTTGGTAATGTTTTTAATTTAAAAGACTCCAATTCAAATGTCTCTAGAATTCCAAACTCTCCCTAATCAATGTTTACTTCTTTTTGATTTTCTACATTAGAGAGTTGGTGTCTAGGCTATTCTATTTTATCCATTCTATCAATTTATGGGCTTCTTATGATTCCATGCACATGGTGAAACTACAGCTGTAAATCAAAATCAACCATTAGGTATCATCTTGCTTTGCAATTGCTACATATAGGTACGTTTGTACATTTTTTAATTTAACACAAAGCTTACATGTTTTGATAGTTTTTTATTTAATTATCCATATCTTTTGTATGTAGTTGTACCTCATGCTATTGTACATGATGCATGGAACTCTCTTCTTCTTTACCATTCTATGCTCATTTTCCTTGAAGATATCCAAGGATAGGTCCATGATTTCAAACTTGGCATGAATTGTACTTAGGAAAGCTCTTCCAATAATAATGGGGAATTCTCTCTTGTAATTATCCACATGGATTATGAGGAAATCAATAGGATATGACTAGCCACTAACGGTGGTCACAATGTCCTCTACCAACTCCAAAGAAACAATTATGGTTCTAGCAAGGCTCTCTATAACTTCTACTAATTGTTCCCAAACTAGTTGAAACATCATCAAATGTTAAAAGAAATTTTAAATACTTTTTTTGTCATCAACCCTATCATTTGGTTATCCAAATTAAGCCAAAACTCTATTTTTATCACTTATAAACCTATTGATTGCATAGTTCATTTTCACATTTTAATCTTGCTAGTACATTGAATCACCCCAATGATTAAGTTACCTCATCATACTTGCAAATTTGTTTTATATTTTGGTTACAAAGAAAAATCTAGAAACTAAAATTAAGGCATCAAAGTGTAATAAGAATAAAAAGAAAAAGTGCCTAGAATCAAGACTATATCATGGAATCTTCAAAGCCCGTAGCCCAAAAATGATGTAATGGTTATGTTGCAAATGCCCTTTTAATTAAGAATAAGAAAATTGATGAGTGGTGAGGTACCCCTACA
>MNCI01030879.1:103836-136713 GCA_015680685.1 Gnetum montanum | reverse complement strand
TACTAAGTGTAATTAACTAAGAGAGTTGAAGGTTGAGAAAGAGATTAATTAACTAGGAAAGCATTAAACATTCAACAATAATTAATTACTAATTATCTTAATCTGTATGCTGCAAGGTTTATCATAAAGTTCATCTTTATTGTCGTACACAAATGTGTGCTTAGGTACAAATTGCTCTAATAAAGATCCGTTCACTCTATGACTCCTACTACGGGCACACAGAAATTATTCTAACTCTGGACTAATAAAACTACAAGAGTTTGGCTAAGGGTCTAAGTCTTACTCCTTGAAACAAAGGGCACTGCCTCTTATTTATAGAAGATGAGGCAGGACACAATATCACTTATGCGATATCGCGTGGCACATGCGATATCGCGTACACAATATTGCAGCTCATCATTTCCCCATGACTGAATGAAAAATCTTCCTCGAGTTCCTTACAAAATATTGGGAAGGTATGGGATTATTGACTTGAATGACAACTAATGATGAATGGGATGACGTGTGAACAAATCAATCATTACAATACATGACAATATTAGTGTTCTTGACTTCAAGAATGAACACTATACACAAATGACATCCAGCCTTATTTGGTAGTTGAGAGAGAAGAGAGAGAGAGAAAAGAAGAAGACGTGTTGCTGCTGATGCCAGGATTGCGCCTTTCATTGTCCATCCATGAGTGCACCATCAATCTTGTTCCTTGCACAACTGTTCCAGCATCAGTCCATCCTGATTGTTTCCTCCAAGTCTAGTCCATTGCTGTATGATTTCCATCTACACACACAACACAGTCACATATGAGCAAGGATAAGTAAATCATAATATAGTTGATACCTTGCTTTGGTGGAAGGTCCATTGGTTGAGTTGTGATATGGCTGATACGGATTCTAGGGATATAACATTGGTGACTACCTAAGGAATAGGGGTTAGGAGAAAATTGAAAAAATTAGACCTAGTCCCCCATGACTAAGAGCGATCCTCCAGTAGCGATAGAATGGAAAATGATAAGGAATAAGAAAGATGGAGAAAAATAAATAACGGCGATGTCGATAAAATGGATGTTAAAAGTGGGAATGAATAAAACAAATGTTGATTGTGGAAATGTTTAAGGGAAAGAAGTTAATTGATGCACCAAATAGGAATCCCAATGGGTCCTCCCCAAAGCAGGCTCATGTCATTGATGCCCTAACAAACCCACATTCAAAGAGTCCATAGGCTCTGGAAATGTCATTTAGGAGCAAGAGTTAAAGACTTAACCCCAAGAATTCACCAAGGAAAAAACAATGCATCAACCAAAATATAGACTACTGATACAACTGGCAATGAGGTGGAAAATGGAGAAAGAATGATGGAAAGAAGAGAATGGAATGGAGTCCCAAGAACAAGGTGGTGTATAGCCCCTTGTGTATTTATGGTTAATGTGACTTAGTAGATCTCATTCCAAATCCAGCCTCAAACAATCCACATCCAATGACTTTGCATTAATACACTTGGCCAATCCATCCATTTGAAGTGACAAGAATGCTTCTGCCAAAGAGTCACCACCATTCTGAGGAAACGAGAAAGGGAAAAGTAGGAAGCCAGAAAGGGCCTTAGTTAGAGGGAACATGTTTGTTTAGTTCCATAACTAGTGCTTGTAGCCCAGATGATTATTTTTTCTAAGGCATGTGCTTTAAATTCTCACTATTTTTTTTACGTGAGAACCACACCATGCAAAGACTTATTTTTATTAGCTTAGCTTCCCGAGAATGGAGCAATGTCAGAATGGTAAGGAAAACTCAAGAAGAAAACATCCAAGCACCCAAGAGAATGGCCAAAACAAATGCATCAAATCCCCTTGAAGTCACACCCTTTTTAGTCCTTGAGTCCTTCCTCAGTTTGAGAAATGCCCAGTCACCAATTCATTAATAGTTTTATTATGAAGAAATGGACTGTACAATTCCAAGCCAAGAGAGACCATAAAAATTTATAAATGCATGGATGACGTGGACTCATTGCATGTTATATCAAAAGAACCATACCTTAGTATCAACATTATAACTCCAAGGTAAAAACCAAACATTAAAAATCAATAGAATACAATTCATACTACCATCAAGAGCACTTATTAGGTGATGAACCTAATAAAACAAACAACCACACAAAGAAATGAAAAAGTATAAACGATGTTGCAAAACAAAAACAAGAAAATTTAAAGAAATTTGTAAAACAAAAACTTAAAAAGGAACTGAGGGCCTCAATTGGTTAGTAGAGGTGGCCAGCTCCCCCATGACTGAGTTGGATGGAGGAGATCCAAAATAGCGATCAGGGTCGTTTCTTCTCAAAGGTATTATGTGCACTAACCATTCTAAATTCATGGAAAGGTTTGGTCTATTGCACATTGACTAACAATCTCTTATCAGGGCTCTCAGGTTTGTATATGGTCATGGCCCCCGAAGAAAAGGTTGTATGAATAATGTAAGGTCCTTCCCAAAGTATTTGAAATTTTGTGCGTTGTGACACATGTGTGAGGTTCCAGCAGAGAACCTTATCTCCTAGTTGATACTTAACCTTTTGAATCTTCAGGTCATGACGTTGCTTGCTATATGCCTTGTGCAACTCATTTGATGATAGGGCAGCCAATTGGTTTTCGTCTAGCACGTTTAAAGTTGCCAACTTTTGTTCTTGTGCTAGATCAAGATCGAGGTGGAGGTCTCAAGCCATTAATAGTGTACGAAGTACGGTTTGAATTGGAAGCATTGGAAGCTTTCCGTACACTAACTCATAGGGAGAGTAGCCTATAGGGAGTTTCCAAGTGGAGCAATATGCCCAAAGAGCATCATTCAGTTTAGTGCTCCAATCTCGCCTATACTTGCTAATTGTCCTTGTCAATATTTTAATGATCTCCCTGTTGGTGACCTTAGCTTATCCGTTAGCTTGGGGTTATAAGGTGTAGTCAATTTATGTTCAACCCCTAAGTGTTGCATTAACTTCTGAAAATTTTCACTTCTGAAATGTGTTTCGTTATCTGAAATAAGTGCACGTGGCATACCAAACCTATTTATGATTTGTTGTTGCAAAAATTGTGTAGCTGTAGATGATGTGTATTCTGTAACAGTAGCTATTTCAGCCCATTTCGTTAAATAGTCTATGATAACTATAATGTAAGCTTTTCCATTGGACATTGGTGTAATGGGCCCCATAAAGTCTATTCCCCAAATGTCGAAGGGTTCTAACAGTTGAATCCATTGTTGCGGATCCTCCATTCTAGCAATCATTCCCCCATCACGTTGACAATGCTCACAAGATTGGAAAAATTGATGGGCATCCCAAAATAATGTTAGCCAATAATATCCTACAAGTAGAATCTTAATAATTGTTCATCTCTCTGCATAGTGATCCCCACAAGGGCCCTCATGAGCGTCTTGGAGAACTCTCAGTTGGTCTACCTTGGGCACGCACCATCGAACCAAGCCATTAGGACACACTTTGTAAAGTTGTCCATTGATCTCCATGAAGTACTTGGCTCTGTGAAGAAACTTTTGTTTCTTCCTAAAGTCTAGCTCCTATGGTGTTTGTTGGGTAAGGAGATAGGTGAGAATGCTACTATACCAGTTCGTCTTCGTGGGTTGGTTATTCACTACATCGGAAAAGAGGGCTTCATCAAGAAAATGATCAGTCATCACATATTCATCCTCTTTTTTGTCCCAGCACAACCAAGATAAATGATCTACAACTACGCTCTCAGTGCCTTTTCAATAGATCATCGTTAGATTGAACTCCTATAGGATTACTAGCCATCGTATAATACAAGGGCTAACCATTGGCTTGTTCATGAGGAACTGGATTGCACTATGATCCATGTGGATGAACACTTTGTAACCTAACACATAGTGCCTAAACTTATCTAGTGCAAACACTACAGCCATTAACTCTTTCTCTGTAGTTATGTAGTTAAGTTGTGCACCGGCGATACTCCTACTTGCACAGTGGATGTAGTAAGGACGTTTTTGGTCATCTAACTGTGTAAGTATGGCTCCTAAAGCATAATTGGACACATCAGTCATTATATGGAATGGTCTAGACCAGTTAAGAGCTTGTAGAATGGGAGTTTCTACAAGCTTTTGTTTCAAAGTTTGGAATGCTCGTTCACATTCCCTGGTCCACTCAAATGATACGTCCTTCTTTGTTAACTCTACTAATGGTTTGGCAATCTTGGAGAAGTTCTCAATGAATCTCCTATAGTAGCCAGTGTGTCCAAGGAATGACCAAATGTCTTTGAAAGTTTCTGGTTGCCGAGTGATTCCTTGGATGATCCTAATTTTGTCTGGGTCTACCTCTATTCCTGCGTGTGAAATATTATGCCCAAGTACTACGCCCTCTTGGACCATTAAATGGCTTTTCTACCAATTGAGCCTTAAATTAGTTTCTACGCATCTTTTTAGCACTTGCTCTAATCGGTCCAAGACTTGATCAAAACTTGTTTCATAGGTGGAGAAGTCATCCATAAAGACTTCTACTTCATTCCCTATCTGCTGTTGGAATATTCTTAGAACTAGGCATTGAAATGTGGCAGGAGCATTGTACAAGCCAAACAGCATTTGTTTATATGCAAACATTCCCCAAGGACTAGTGAACTTTGTCTGTGCTTGGTCTTCTGGGGCTATTTGTATTTGGTTGTATCCACTATAGCCATCCAGAAAACTGTAATAGCGATGCCCTGCTATGGTGTCTAAGACTTGGTTAACAAATGGTAGCAGAAAGTGATCCTTAAATGTTGCCATGTTCAGCAGCCTAAAATCTATGCACACCCTCCATTTTCCTCCCTTTTTAGGCATGATCACTAGAGGGCTAACCCATTTGCTATCAGCAATGGGATATATGAACCCAGCCTTAAGAAGCTGTTCTATTTCTTCTTTCACTACTTGCTTCAATTTTGGGTTCAATCGCCTCTGTAATTGTTTTTTAGGTTTCAAGGAGGGGTCAACGTAAATCCTATGCTAGCATATCCTAGGATCTATTCTAGTTAACTCAGGATATGACTAGGCAAAGGCTTTTGACCACTTGTTTATTACTTTCAGCAGTCTTTCTTTTTGTTTGGAAGCAAGTCTTACGTTGATGATTACCGGTTTTCCATTTTCAAGGGTCATATATTCCAAACCGGTGGGCAATGGTTTCAAATCTAGGGGCTCTTATTTAAATTTTTCAGGAATTTCCAACTTTCCCCAGTTGATGTTTTCAAGGTTAAGGCTTGGAAGTTGGCAGCAGACTTGCTCTACTGTATCTATGCTTTCAATGTAAGCACTAGTTACTCCCTCAATTGGTTCCATGTACGTTAGTGAGTTGCTCCCTTGATCAGCCATCAACCACTGGGTGTCTTCTTATTGTGTGGCTACTGCATATAGGCACTTTTGTATATTCATGTCTTGTGCACACCGGTTGCATGCAGGCAATACTAAACTTTGTACAACCCATGATCTCTGCATGCAATTGCACCTTGTTTTACTATATGCGATGCATCGAACCTTCTTCTTCTCAATCTTTCCAAAAGTGTTCTTCTTGGATATTTCCAAGGAAACATTGTGGATTCCTAAGCGTGCATCTATAGTACTTAGCCATGCCCTTCCCATTATTATTGGGAAGTCCCCTTTACCGTTGTTCACTTGTATCACTAGGAAATCAACTGGGTATGACCACCCACACAGAGTGGTAATGATATCCTCCACCAATCCCAAGGGAACAGTGGTGGACTGGTCGGCCAGCTCTAGAAGAATATTGCTCTTCCTTAATGAAGGCAAGTTCCAAGCTTTATACATCTCTTGTGATATTAGGTTGACTCCGAAACCTGAGTCTAGAAGAGCTTTGCATGGCTCATTCCTAATGATTTGGAGATATATTAGAGGGCTTCCAGGATTAGAGAATTTCTTGGGAAGGTGGCCAACCTTAATCCAGTCAGTAACGGCATGTGTTAACATAACCATATGCGTTGAGCTCGGTGTTTGGTTTGAAGGGAGCTCTGAAGCCTTATTTGATGGGGAGGCATTCAGAGGTTCAACCGCTTGTGGTTGTGAGAGCTTGGTTAAACTACTGGTTCTAAAGAAAGGTCTTTTCTTCATGCAGTTGTTAACACCAACAGCAGGTTGAAGATTCATAGCCCTCGTGGCATTGCATTATTATAGTTGAGTAGGGAGTTCCCCTTGCATTGCTGGAGCAAGTGGTAATGGAGTTATAGGTGTCAGAGTTGCGGATGGATTTGAAGGATGGCATGTTTGTGGGTTATCTCCCCTAGGAGAAGGAGTTCTATAATACTCCCAAGCTTGGTAGTGATGTTGTGGTGTAACTTGACTAATAGAGTCATGTGGAGAGATTGGATGCTGCACGTAGTAGCCATATGGGTCTAGTTTCTGGTAGGGGTATTGTTGCCTTAGTCATGGCATCCCCCATGACTGTGGGTATTGCCACTGTTGATATTGCTCAACAGGTTGTGGTGGAGTTCCACTTGGATAATATGTTGAAGGTTTGTGGAACTACCTTGGGTTACCTTGGGGATAAGGTAACCTTCAGAGTGCTTGCCATTTATTAAGTCGTGGGTTAAGTGCATACACCCCAGACTCTTGTAAATGTGAGATTACTGGGCAACATCCCTTAGGATGGTTGTATTTGCATATCTCACATCTATCGTCATTGTCCGTGTTTGAATCCACAACCTCTTCAGTGATGGCTATTTTTCCCTTACCCTTGTTACATGCATTTTCCACTTCTCTCTTTTTCTTTTTCTCATGGTCACTACCTCACTTCCTAGACTCCTCTACAATTTTAAAAACATTTTCGAACCTACTATCTAAGAAGTCCCACATTTGATCTACCTTTGCCGATACTTCTGTTGTTAACTTTTGGAGCAGCAAAGTTTTCCTATTCACCATCTCTTCGAGTGGTGACTCTTCTTCCTCCTCATAGAATCTCACTTCCCTTTTTCAGAGGGAAGGATCTCAATTGTACTCTTATGCACTTTCTCTCTTTCGTAGCTCACCTTCTTCTTTGGCTACTTGCTCTAGCAATCTATGAATTTGATGAGACCTAAGCTTTGATAATCTTCCTTGGGCATACGTTCCAAGGGTTCTTCTTGTTTCATGCCTAATTCCATCCACAAGATTGCGTAGTTGATCCCACTATGAATAACCATAGCTAGGGCAACGATGTAACAGTGCGTAATAGAAACCCATGGCAGCATCCAAGGGTTCATGATTTCCTTGCTTCCATTCTTGGATTTGCTTCCACAAGTTAGACACTTGAGATTACATTTGGTACTTATCATTGAATAGTTCTAACATTGTACTCCACCTCCGAATGGATTCTGGTTCTAAGGACCAGTACCAGCTTTCAGCTTCTTTCACTAGTGTCCTTGGGAACAACTTTAGTTTTTGCCATTCATTTTCTATATTTTTCAAGGCACATGCATCATGGAATACTTGTAAATGATTTTGAGGATCAGTGTTGTATCCCCCTTCAAATCGTGGGATGTTGTTCATGTCTAACCTCTTAATCCTACTATCCTTTTGGTGCCTTGTTGGAACTCTTACGGCCTCTGTTATATCTAGCATGCTTCTAGTTATGAGTAGGGGTTCTTTGTGGTCATCTCGTTCATAGCGTCTATGGTGTTTATGCAGTTCCCTACTCTCCCTTCTTTTATGCCTTGATTCCTTATAGTGCCCTTATCCTCGTTCTCAACTGTCTCATCAATGTTTTTCACTTTGTTTTCCTTTATCCTCACAATTGATTTCCTTATGACTACATCCGAACACTGAAGGAGAGGGTGAAGGTGACGATGAAGGTGAAGAAGAAGGAGAACCATCACCATGATAATGTTTTCTACCTTCTCTTCGGTGGTCTCAACCTTGATCATGATCACGATCAAAATGTCCACCCTTATCGTGTGTTCGTGTTCCCTCATTGAACACTTTGTGTTCGTGGATATCAGAACTAGGGTTGTGAATTGCGAAGTGGAGGTTTTGATACACCACCTCCTAACCATCGTTAGGAGGGGGAACATCGTTTGGTGGGGAACCTATTGAAGTAGGTTCACCACCCTCAATTTCACTCAAGACATGCAGAGTGTTATGGGGCCATCTACCCTTCAAGGATGTGTGGTATCTCTCCTATCGCAAGTCCCTTTAACGTTGTGCTTATATGGGATGATAGTCCCTTGTGTTATGATCACATGCAACATATTCCACATATAAAAGTGGCATGCCTATTCATGTGAGAGCACGACGGAGCATGTTGGGGACTGATCGGTTTGGAGGCAACACTATGTTACCCTCCAAGTCTCTCCAACGCAGTTGTTCATCTTGGTGGAGAATAAAGGTGAAATCGGGTACATACTCATCATGATGAGTATATACCACATGAAACTATTGAGGAATTGGCAGATTCTGGTTATGTGTATTATGCCGCCGACTACCTCTTGTGTTAGTCCTAGGCAATGAAGTGCTCTTATGCAAAGAAGAAGACATCTTGTCTTGTTTAGTGTGCAATGTATCATTGTCTTGTCCTTCTTTGATTAACCCTAAGGGTTTGTTCTAACGTTCCAATGATATGGATGATTTCCTATGTTCTATGTAGCGCACAAACAACTAAGTCCCTGGCAACGGTGCCAATGATGAGTGGCAAGGTACCCCTACACTCAACCATACGAATATGAGCGTTTCACACGCAATCCGGTCGAACTCCAAGGACTAAATGCTTACACGCCTTAATAGATCACTCAAGGTTAATCAATCATTATCTTTCCAAACTTACTTGTATTGTCATGGTTGTATGGTTAAGTAAGCTTGAGGTATGTGATTTTTATAGCTTTTACCTTTTCGATGTCTTCTGCTAATAAAGGAGAGGGAGAGAGAACTAAGTGACTAACTTACATTAACTATTCATTAACTAAGTTCTAAATGTTCCTAACACTGGTATCCATTCCCACTTGCTATACACATCTTGAACCAGTGCAACACTATTGGGATTACAAAACGTTAATCACTACTAGATTACCAAGCGCTACACGCATGCTCGAAGCAATCGTACTAAGTGTAATTAACTAAGAGAGTCGAAGGTTGAGAGAGAGATTAATTAACTAGGAAAGAATTAAACATTCAATAATAATTAATTACTAATTAGCTTAATCTGTATGTTGCAAGGTTTATCATAAAGTTCGTCTTTATTGCCATACACAAATGTGTACTCAGGTACAAATTGCTCGAATAAAGATCTGTTCACTCTATGACTCCTATTGCGGGCACACAAAAATTATTCTAACTCTGGACTAATAAAACTACAAGAGTTTGGCTAAGGGTCTAAGTCTTACTCCTTGAAACAAAGGTCACCACCTCTTATTTATAGAAGATGAGGCAAGACGTGATATTGCATGGCAGATGCGATATCGCGACTCATCAAAAATTGTTGGAAGTCACAACTCTTCCTTGATGGTATTCCTTGATTCTTAATAGAGATTTAAAATAAAGTAGAAATAACTAAATATAGGACAAAATCAAATCGATGAAATGGGACAAGAGGACGTAGCCCTTCCTTGGCTTAAAGTATAATTAGCCTAATTGTAAGATGGATTATTATTGGATGTCACTACCAAAGAATAAAAAACTAAAGGAATGAGTGTGTCTTCTTAGGTTGTACTCAAAATCTAATTTTTGCTAATAAAGTTCTCTTTCTTTTTCTTTGCTTTAACCCTTTCATGTAAAACCTAAGGTCAAGCCTAGGCACAGGCACTCTTTAGTATAAGGGAGTGATCTACAAGAATTACTCCAAATTTCCATTTCCACCTAATGTACTAGGTTAGACTTTTGCTTATTCATTAACTCCCTCATGACTCTATCTTGGCAAGATGAGTATTGAGCCTTTAAGTGATTTTTGTATTTAAGAATTCTTGTAACCCAACATTAATTACATGTAGTTAATACTATATTATTACTAACATAAGACTTTAGTAGAATCTTGGAATAACATAATATTATTTCAAATACAACTTGGGATCCCAAATAATGATTCACAAAGCAAAAAATTTATTGTATTCAATAAATTTATGTCCTATTTTTTAAGTGGAAAAAACATTATAATGCAATGATTTCAAGTAATGTTTCTATGGCAGTTGCTTAAAACATAGGAGGATTAATCTTGAAATGGTTTTCAATTAGGGACCTATTTATTTAGAATTTTCTATGACCAATTTCTTTCTATGCCATTGCCACTTCTAAACTTGACTGCCCAACCTACACCTTGACCACCCAATCTACTACTTTTCAAAAATAAAAAACCCAACACAAAGTACTATGTACATAGCATGTAACCAAGCACACCATAATTTCACTCTAGAGAAAGAAACAAAGCCATATGCAACCAATCATGATTTTCTTATGCGAACAAAATTTTTCTTTACAAAAATTTAAGTATTTATCAAAAAATATTTGAGTTTCAAAAAGTTTTACAATCAATCATGGAGAAAAAGCTTTTCCTTGAGAGAAATTTGAAGATTTTTTAGGAAAAAATTAAGGTTTTGACCATTTATTTTTGCTCCCTACAATGCCATGAGGAAAAGGTGAGCTTGAAAAACATTGAACCTATAACTTCACATTGATATTTTTATTAAGATACAACTACACCTTATTATTTATCAGTGCACTTTCATTGATGTTGATCACAGGTATGTTAAAATAACTGTAACCGTCCCACCATTACCGAGAACTGAAAAAATTAAAAAATGTCAAAATTGATCAAAAGATCGATCCTATTTAATCAACTTCTTCAATTAGAAATACTCTTTCCTATTATATTGTTTATATATAAGGAAAAATGCAAAAAAAATTGGTTTATCAAATAACTTCCAACCATAAATACCATTGGCATGTCAAATAAACCCATCGACTATTTTCAATTTATGAAGAAGTCATGCTCTATTCTAAGCTTTTCATTGTTTTCATAGATCCATGTAGGGTATGGAGTTGGACTAGTAGCATTTGGTTAACAACCTTCCTTGGTTGAAAAAATCATAGAAAACCTTGGAATTGTAGATCTGCAATGGTTGACTTTGCTTTTGCCTGATCTGATACATGTAACATGCATTTACGCGTTGAAGTGGCCTCCATATCCATTGATGCTTATATGCATTGGCATAATGGGTTTTTGCATTGGCATTGGGGTGGTGTCCACATTTGGATAGGGTTTTGGATCTCTTATTTTTCAAATTTTCTCTCATGGTAACCAATTTTGTGACCTATAAATTCATTCTTAATGGGAGAATAAAGGTACCACGAATCACAGCAGGATTGTAGTTTAGGTCCCTTTCACAAACGCTTGAAGGTTGCATACACCATCGTTACAAAGTGTTGGTGTGAAAGAAGAATCTGAACAAGATTAATCAAAGGCATCAATGGCTGAAGGTCAATTCCATTTTCTTTCGCATTTTTTACTTTAATGACTTGTGCAATCCAGTTTTTCTACACAATTATTTTCTTACATTTGGTATCGAACCATTAGATCTCTATCTTGATGTAGTTTTTGACGATGGTGCAATTGTATGTATCAACTTTGAACTAGAGTCTGATTGTTGAGTTTGAATTAAGTTGAATTCTGAATTTGTCATCCACTTCACTAGTGCATGGGATATTTAAGTATGTATTTATGTTATGTTGCATGTATGGGAATCCATGAGCATTTAATGTTGAATGGCTTGTGTTGATGTGCCCATTTTTCTTCTGCTGCAGAAGCAACAATAATGGTGCAACTGCAGTAGGCCTCCTCCTCAATTTGAATAAACAATTGTCATTACTATGCAATGTCCATGCAACGAATGCTTATGATAAAAGCTTTTGCCACCTCCTCAATATATTTGTTGTATTGTGTATTTCAAATTCAACTAGCAAGAATTGATATCTTTGTGTTTCTTTTCTTAAAAGAAAAAACCAGGGTTTTAACCTAGTGTTTCCTTTTCCCACCCATCACAATCCAAAGGTATCGTGGCTATGAAGTATTCAAAGTTAAAGGATAACTTTGCTAATGTCCTAAGCAAGATGGTTATATGCATCAAGTCATTCAATATTTTTGATAAAATTATGTTTTTACCATGTTAAATTTGGTAATTTATCAATTTTATCCATATTTTTGTATATGTATGCATCATTTTCTACATATGAATTATAACTAGTGATCTATATAATTTTGTATAATTAGAGAGTAGCCACAGCATCTTTAATTATGCAAAATTATGTACTAAGAGCTTTTGGATCACATATGGTAGACAACATTAAAAATTATGATTAATGATATGTAATATGATAAATTTTATCCCACAAAAATTTTTATTGTATTTAATATGATTAATTAGGATGATATGCTAAGTTATTTTTCTTAATTTTTCCACAAGGATTAAGAAAAGGAATATAATTTAATAGTTTCATTATAAGGATATATGAATCTATTTGAATTAAAATTTAGCCCACAAGCAATTTTATGCCATTTGATTCATGTTTTTCATTATTTACATTGGTAAACATGTCTCATGGTATTTTAACCTCAAATTTAGTGACATAAGCATGTTTGATTATGCAATTGTACAACCTGTAAGCTACTTTGATTTTAAATGTGACATTCCTGAATTAAAGGGTGATAATTATAAGGTGTGGAAGGAGAGAATTCTTCTTCATTTAGTCTAGATAGACATTGATTATGCTGTCCGTAAGGATGAACCACCTATTGTTACAGTAATCAGCCATCTGAATGATATTGGTAATTATGAAAAATGGGAGCGATCTAATCACCTTTGTGTCATGTTCATAAAAACTAAGATCTCGATTGGTATGCGTGGCTCACTAGAACAGTATGACAATGTGCACTCCTTGTTAAAGGCCATTGATGAACAATTTGAGTCATCAAACAAGGCATTGGCTAGCACCTTGATAATGAAGTTCTCATCCATGAAGCTCACTAAAATTCATGATGTGTGTGAGCACATCATGCAAATGAGGGATATAGCAGTTCAACTCAAAATAATTGAGGTTGAGATGTTAAAATCTTTCCTTGTGAACTACATCTTAAACAAGTTCCCATTACAATACAACCCCTTTAAGATTTCTTATAACACACATAAGGACAAATGGTCAATCAATGAACTAATGATCATGTGTGTGCAAGAAGATAGGAGACTTGCTATGAAAGTGAAAGACAGTGTGCACCTAGCTACACAAGTAAAAAATAAACAACAGACAAAGGCAAGAGGAAGGTCAACTTGCCTGTACAAGTTGATATTAAGAAGGAATCTAGATGTTTTTTTTTTGCAAAAAGAAAGGGCACATAAAGAAGGACTGTTCTAAATATCAGAAATGTCTTGAAAAGAAAGGTACTCAACTCTCACTTGTTTGTTTTGAATCTAATATGATTGATGTTGGCCATGACAAATGGTGGATTGATTTTGGTTCTACAATCCATGTTATCAATTCTTTGCAGGGGTGAAAAACCTAAGGAAGCTAGTGGGAAGTGATTCATGCATCTATTCAGGCAATAAGATGCACTCCTATGTGGAGGTAGTCGGAACATGCAAATTAGTTTTAAGTAGTAGTTTTGTTTTAGAGTTGGAAAAGACATTTTATATTCCTAGTTTTTCAAGGAATTTAATTTCTGTTTCAAGGCTTATATCATTAGGATTTTCTTTTAATTTTTCAGACACTATATTCAATTTATATTATAGATCTAAACTTATTAGAAATGGTACATTAATAGATGGTCTTTTCAAAATTAATTTTCAAAATAAAACTTCTTATACCTCTATGCATGTTCATGCCGGCATTAAGAGATGTGTTATGAATGACAAATCCTCTATGTTGTGGCATCGTAGATTAGGACATATCTCTATTGAGAAAATAAAAAGATTAGTAAATGATGGAGTACTTAGTACTCTAGATTTTACTAACTTTGACACTTGTGTGGATTGCATAAAGGGAAAGTAGACCAATAGGTCAAAGAAAGGTGCCAAGAGGAGTTCAAACATATTAGAGATCATACATACAGATATTTGTAGTCCAAATATGGATGTGTATGGTCAAAAGTATTTCATTATCTTTATTGATGATTACTCACGATATATGTATCTCTACCTACTTCATAATGAGAGTGAAGCTTTAGATGCCTTTAAGATGTTTAAGGCTAAAATAGAGAAATAATGTGGTAAGAAAATAAAGTTAGTGAGATCTGATATAGGTGGTGAATACTATGGTAGATATACCAATGATGGACAAGCACCTAGTCCATTTGTTAAGTTTCTTCAAGAGCATGGGATTGTTGCCCAGTACATTATGCTTGGTTCTCCAAACCAAAATGATGTGGCAGAAAGAAGAAACCAAACATTATTGGACACAGTGCGGAGTATGCTTAGTAGCTCCAAACTTCCTAAGTCCTTGTGGACTAAAGCTTTCAAGACAGTGATATATATATTAAATTGAGTTTCAACCAAGGCTGTCTCAAAGACACCATTTGAATTATGGAAAGGTTGGAAATCAAGTTTGCAACATATACACATTTGGGGATGCCCATCTGAAGTAAGAGTCTATAATCCACAAGAAAAGAAGCTAGACCCAAGCACCATAAGTGGGTATTTTGTTGGATATGCTAAATGGTCTAAAGGATACAAATTTTATTGCCCATCACATACTACTAGGTTTGTGAAATCAATGAATGCTAAATTTCTTGAGAATGACTTGATTAGTGGAGAGAAGTAGATCTTGGAACATTGTTCCTGAGATAGATCATACAAACACTCAACCCACTATTGCAAATGATAGATTGATTGTTGTGCACAATATGCCTAGAGCACAAATGCATAATGAACAACAACTAGTCATTGAAGTTCCACAAACTGCTAATCAAGAAGTAGTAGATCTAGCTGAACAACAAATATTAGAACCTATTGAATAGCCTATTAAACATCATGATCCTCAAGAGAATGATGAACCAACATTAAGAAGATCTACTAGATTAAGGTGATCAGCAATTCCTAGTAACTATATGGTGTATCTACAGGAGTCTAACTACAACATAGGAGCCAAAAATGATCCCGAAATATTTTCACAAGCCATGATTTGTAAGGAATCTAACTTGTGGTATGATGCCATGAAAGATTAGATGAACTCTATGTCATATAATGGAGTTTGGAATCTTGTCAAGTTGCCTGCTAGTGTAAAAGCCATTGGATGCAAATGGGTCTTCAAGACTAAGAAAGACTCATTGGACAACATTAAAAGATATAAGGCTAGACTTTTCACTAAAGGTTTCACTCAAAATGAGGGAATAGATTACAAGGAGACCTATTCTCTTGTATCTAAGAAGGATTCCCTTCATGTAATCATAGCATTGGTTGCTCATTTTAATGTTGAATTACATCAAATGGATGTGAAAACAGCTTTCCTTAATGATGGTCTAGAGGAAGAGGTTTATATGAAACAACCTAAAGGATTTCTCTTTAGTGATGGTGAGAAATTGGTATGCAAGCTCAAGAAATTCATATATGGATTGAAATAGGCCTTCCATCAATGTATATACTAGAAGGTCAATGGGAGAAAAATTTGTTTCCTTCTTCTATATGTGGATGATATCCTTCTTGCAACCAATAATAGTGGATTTTTATATGAGGTGAAACATTTTCTCTCTAAGAATTTCAACATGATGAATCTGGGTAAGGCATCTTATGTCATTGGCATTCAGATCCATAGGGACAAATCTAGATGTATTCTAGGACTGTCGTAGGAAACCTATATCAATAAAGTTTTAGAGAAGTTTCAAATGAAAGATTGTTCACCAAGTATAGCATCCATTGTGAAGGGTGATAGGTTCAATTTGAACCAATGCCCTAGGAATGATTTAGAGAAAAGTTAAATGAGCAACATCCTGTATGCTTCAACTGTTGAAAGCCTTATGTATGCTCAGGTCTGCACAAGACCTGACATTGCATTTGCTGTGGGAATGTTGGGTAGATATCAAAGTAATCTAGGTATTGACCACTAAAGGGCTATGAAGAAAGTGATAAGGTACCTTCAAGGTATAAAAGATTACATGCTTATGTATAAATGAACTAACTTCTTGGAGGTGTTTGGCTACTTCGATTTAGACTTTGCTGGCTATGTTGATTCATAGAAATCCACATCTAGTTATGTTTTTATGCTAGATGGAGGGGCTATATCCTAGAGGAGTGGAAAGCAAACTTTGATTGCTACTTCCACAATGGAGGCAAAGTTCGCTTCTTTTTTTGAGGATACTTCACATGGTGTATGGTTAAAAAGTTTCATAACAAGGCTTAGAATTGTGAATTCTATATCTAGGTCATTAAGAATGTTTTGTGACAATTCAACTGTTGTCTTAATGGCTAAGAATAATAAGAGTGGTGGTCGAAGTAAACACATCAACATAAAGTACTTAGCCATAAGGGAATGCATTAAGGAAAACAAAGTGGTCATTGCGCATATAAGCACTAAATTAATGATAGCTAATCCTTTAACAAAAGAAATATCATCAAAGTCATTTAAGGATCATGTAGTTCAAATGGGACTTTGTTCCATAATATAATTTGTTGTACGTACAACTTACAGTCTTAATGAAACTCTTTTCAATAATGTTATTTTCTCATATGGTTTGCGCATATAGTTATTAGAGAAAATACACATATGGCAGGCCTTGAATGAACATTGGGTTTATTCATAAAGTTACATTACCATATAAAGAATTACATTTGAGAGATAATGCATTGTAATATATGAAAGATAATACTCACATTAAGAGAAACTATCACGATGATTCATGCATTTATTTCTTGAACTCTGGACTTAATTAAATATAGAGACCAAGTGGGAGATTGTAACATGTGTTTACAAGTTGAAGTGGCCTCCATATCCATTGACGCTTATATGCATTGGCATAACGCATTTTTGTGTTGGCGTTGGGGTGGTGTCCACATCCGAATGGGGTTTTGGGTCTCTTATTTTTCAAATTTGTTCTTGAAGGGAGAATAAAGGTACCATGAATCATAGTAGGAGATTTCTTTCACACAGACTTGGAGGTTGCATACACCATGGTTGCAAAGCCCCAAAGAAAGATCTGAACAAGATTAATCAAAGGCATCAATAGCTGGAGGTTAGTTCCATTTGCTTCTGCATTGCATTCTGTACTTTGATTACTTTTGCAATCCAGTTTTTCTGCACAATTATTTTCTTACAGTACATTGATGTAAATAGACCACCACACCTCATTTCAACTTGGAAGGGTTTTCAAATATATTTTGAAGGGTATTAAACCCTTAGGCAAGCTTTTGGAATGAAGTATTGGACGTTATCCGCGACATTGCTAATTTTTATAAGGGTCAAGCTTGAAAATCGAATTTTCTGATCTAATTTTCTGTTATATGTTGGATCCGAAGCCTACCTCAATATACAAAATTCTAAATGGGATAATTTACTTGATCATTGTGTACATATTGCTGCCTAAAAAATAAAATACTAAAAGGCTGAGTATCAGATGCAGTACACAAAATGGATGGTTCTTGTTCATCTGCTGATGGAATAAGGAGATATCAGCAACTCAGAGTTATAGAAATTGATTCAATTCATATTGGAAGTTTTGTTTGTTGCGGAACTTCATATGTTGTCGTGTTTAGAGGAATGTTACTTAACAAGACTCTGGGTATTGCCCTTCACAATGCCATGGCCAAAATTAACAAATTTCATCAGTTGATGTGGTAGTTTGAAAAAGCTTCTTCTTCATTATAATTATCTCGTAGTTGTAAGGCATATCAGAATAAATTCTAACACACTCACACATTTAGAGATAAAGGAAGAATCTCTGGAAGATAATGATGATATTATCGCGTTCAATGGGGATAATGTAACAGTAGAAATAGTGTCTATTGCTTTATTTATTGAAGCTGTAGATATAGAGTGTCCATCGCTTGTTTTATTATAGCTCAAAATCACCAGAGATACAAGCAAAATTCAAGCAAATGTTAATGTTCCGCAATGAACGTTTCTGGAAACCCATCATTCTTTCCCGAATCCAATTTATGGTGGTGGAAGGCTTGCTGCTATGCAACACCTGAAGTCTCTTTCTATTCTGGATGATAACCAGAATAAGTTGCAGAGTTTTCCTCCATTGATATTTGCTTCATTCACTGGTATTCTAGTGAATAATGCATCATTACAAGAACTATGTATAGAGAAGCAAAAGAAGTACAAGAATCTAGAGCTCCAACTCAA
This sequence comes from Gnetum montanum, assembly GCA_015680685.1. Lineage (NCBI taxonomy): Eukaryota > Viridiplantae > Streptophyta > Gnetopsida > Gnetales > Gnetaceae > Gnetum > Gnetum montanum. Next base: position 118,441 of record MNCI01030879.1, on the reverse strand, counting down.
GGTGGTCAGACTCATGTTTCTTTGCTCTGAAGAAGACCCTTGGAAGCCACACCATGTGGCTAACATATCAAGTCCCATCATAAGATCTCTACCGAATTTGAAAATGGTAGTCAGTGGAGTCTCGTTTCAGTATTGCGGTGATTCACCTCAAGAGTGAATTGATAACCTTGATATGGACAGTGACAGATCCAAAGAATTGGTTGTAGAAATAGGAAGGAAACACCCAAATATTTCTGTGCAGGTGGCTCTTACTTGGTTTGACGATAATTGGTGTCCACCACCATCAAATTGAAGTAATTTTGTGAAGGTCAAATAATTCAGTTATTGTAAGGATGCAAATGTGTTTAGAATAATGGTTTTCTTTTCCGGATGCATTTTATTGGAGAATTTGTATCTGGTATATTGCATATCAAATTTTCTGTGCTCAGTGTTTGCAAAATTAATGATTTTCCAAATTTCCAGAAGTTGCTTTCATATCAGTTTGAACTTTGAATGGTTTACCTTTACGGTGAACTTGCAGCATAATCATTGAAGTGTGTGGTGGATTCTGTTCCTGACTCTATGACACCTAGACCTAAACCCCTTCTCCAATAAGCAAAGAAAGTGGCAGCAGCAAAAGCCTTAGCTACACAAAAGATTAATACTAAGTAGTTTTAAAGAAGAAAGGATGATTATTAAGATAGCATGAAATCTAAATGCATTTTTATACTTCTTTTAATGCTTGTTTAATGACTAAGTTTAAAAATGTTTGTATAACCCAAATTAAAAAAAAAAGAAAATAATTGTTCTTTTTTATATAGACTTTACCAATTATTTTATCTAGAGTAAGGTTTACCCATTATATAGAAGCAATTATTCTACCCATTATAATGACATAAGTATATAAAAACCTAGAGTCACACATTCCTCCCTTTTGAAATTGTGCTCCTTACTCAAATGCGCTATAAAGTCACAATAGAAATTTTTGATGTGTGCTCAAAATCACTTTAGAAATTTATGCACCTATTAGGAATCATGATAGAAATTCTTACTTCTTGATTGGAGTCACTTCAGAAATTTATGCTTCCCACCGAGAGAACGGAGATTTCTACTTCTTACTTAGAGTCATGATAAAAATTTGTGCTCCTTGCTAGGAGTTACCTTAGAAATTTGTGCATAATTTATGCTCTCTATTCAAAGAGACACTTTTTTTTCTTTTTTTTTGTTGTGGTCAAATCAATATACCTAGTGGTCTTTTTCAATATCTACCATCAAAATAGGCTAAGTTTTAGATGCCTATTTTATGGATCTTAGAATTCCCATTACTTCTTCATTATCACACTTAATAATGTGCCTAGCATTAGAAACAATCTTTAGCAAACATCTCCTAGTAAACAAAAATGACTAACACAATGTTTGTAAGCAATTCAAAGTACCTCTATTACATGGATAAACCTAACGTCACCAAATTCCTAGTTGTACAAGGTGTTGAACACAAATTGAAGATGGCATAGTTAGAAAACTTATCTATCATAGCTATTATTCACCAACTATAAATCATCCCATTAAGGCCCATAATCCTTCTCTATTTAAACATTGATAAACTATCAGCATCACTCCACAATGTTTTATGTAGGGATGGACTTCTTGAGATGTGATTTTGATTCTAAGTGTAATGCACAAAAATAAAAAATATGTTATCAAAAGAAAAAAAACTTAGGTACAACAAGAGAGTAGCACCAAAAGTAGGTGGAACTCTAGCACAACATAAAAGGAAAGGCCCAAAATTTTTTGAGTTACCTTTTGAGGTTTGCATCCTTATAACTAATCTTTAAAAAATCTTGCCTCTAGGTTGAAAAAGGTTCAAATCGTGCTCTTTTTTAAAAGCACCCACTCTAGTTTTTACTAAGAAAACCTAAAGAGGAACACTTTCAAATTATAGGTAAAGTATAAGTTATCAAATTATACATAGTAGAAAATGATAAGTTTGTCTTAAAATCTTGGATAAAAATTTTAAAATAGCTAAGAAATATAGCATTCATGTAAGTCTACACATGAAAATCACATTTGCCAATTAAAAAACTAAAAAATGCCATAAAAATGAAACATGAAATATTATCATTTTAATTAAATAAAAACAATGTAATCAAGAGCAAACTTGGTGTGTGACTCTTTACTAGAAAATCTAGTGCGAGTTGTTTCCATGGAAAGATTACCCGTCAAAAGGGTAAATAATAACCATTAATGCTACATTTTTTCCCTTGATTCAAAAAACAAACTTAGTGGCAAAATTTACACTTATCCATAAAAATAACCGATGCATGAGTTATGAATGATTTCTAACGTATGACACAACCAATATCATTGTCAAAAGCAACCAATATAGTAATTTCATCAGTAGTACCTAGTCATTAGAGAAACCATGCCTAATTTGTTGGGAGCCACAATGCATCATAATCAATTCCAATTGAATTTTCAAAAGAGTAACCTACTTAACAATATATGTGGCTACAAGATGCACTTTTAATCTTTGTTACACCTTGTTGCAAGTCATAGTTAACTCAATGTCCTAATTCCATCTTCAAAAAATAATAAAAATCACTCTTGAACCAATCATGAGTAAGTGTGACTATAGATTGCACTCACTTAATACCCATCACTATAACTAGCTATGTGTCATACCTAGCTCCAACTCGTCCAAAATAGCCAAAATACTATAAATTAATCTAAAACTTCACAACTAACTCCCTAAAACTCCTGTTGCACATTTGCTATAGGAATTACAACTTGGCATAATAAGGTATTTCTATTAGTGCTCATCTAGTCTTCAAAAATTGAACTCATATGAATAAAAGTGGTGACACTACACTTAGCTAATTGGATTTTATGAACTTACATGAAATAATAAGCATTTTGATCCTTCCAATTGATCAAGTACTCAAACCTCTTTACTCTATGGAGTTTGAAGCCTTCCTTTTCTTGAAAAATTTGGGATTCCTAATAGTAACTTTCAACTCCTTCATGCTACTCTCCAAGGTTTGATCATTGCTTGGCTTATGATAATGACCAAATTTGTAACATTAAATACAAAAATACCTAGCAACATCATTAAGCATTATCATTAAATTTGGCCTTAATTTTAAAAGGTCATATCATCTTGGCTTTTAACAGGAAGAAACTCATTCCCTTCATCTTCTTTTTCTCTTAAGTGAATCTGAACAAGATCCCAAACCTTAAATTTCAGCTTCCTCTTACCCTCATTCTTTCTTTGAAATACCTGTTTAACCTTTTTCACTAACTGTTCCTTCATTTCTTGGACAAATTTAGCAAATTCTTTAAATCATCCAACATTATTTTCCTAAATCCATAATTTTCCTAAAAATAACTCTTCCCAATGTTGGAATAAAATGCATTATTGTAGTAAAGATCCACATAGAACAACTACTTTTTCCAATGGATTGGTGATGATCACATAAACTACTCAAAATTTTTAGCAATGATTTATACACCACTTTAGTTTTCCCATCAAATTAAGGATGATAGACATTATAAAAATTCAATTTGGTCCCTAAAATTCTCTATAAGGATCTTCAAAAATGGCTCGTAAATTCTAAATCTATATCACTCATAATACTTAATGGAATGTCATGCAACTTTACAATTTTGTCACGAGATGCATTATTTTCCTTCTTACAAAGAATAAAATGTGCAATTTTAGTGAATCTATCCACCATAATAAAAATAAGATCATTCTCATTTTTATTTTTCAAAAGTCTCCTAATAAAATCCATTAACACACTCTCTTATAGGACTTAGAAATAGGCAATGGTAAATAACAACACTCTATTCCCTTTTCCCCCTTGAATCTCTAACATACCAAGCATTCCTTTACAAATTTGGAAATTTTGATGACATACCTCACCAACAATAGTACCTTCTCCCAACAAGCTCAAGGGTTTTGTGTCTTACTTATCTTTCAAATTCTAAATCACGTGACTCTTTATTACTAATGTTTTGATTAGTTATTAATCCTTCTTGTTCATGTTAATCCTTCTCCAAATTTTTTATTTCTTTAAACAAAATAATCTTTAATCCTTTTTAGTCTTATTCTTTTTTTAATGAATACATCTTTTCATTCTCTATTATTCTCATGGATGGATCTATGTTCCTCTACTCTTTATATGAGCATATCTTTATTTTAAGGTGAGAATGAATTGGGGTTCCAACACTTTTCCTCAATTCAAATTTCGTGGAAAATCTAGCCAAGTTAAAAGTGGTTCCAACATATTTGGGAATAGAAAAATAGAGGAACTCATCTTGTACAATCCTAATTTGCTTATTACTTTTGGTTATTCTTTTATGATTATATTAACTCGACCTCACTTCTCAATTGAAGGATTTTTCCATTTCTAGTAAATCCTCCTTTGGTAGAGGCTTAGTAGCATCATCTACCTTTTGAGATTTGGTATAGATATAATTTAATGCTATGAACTTACTTTCACACATTTATCTTGAAAAATGCCTATCCACTTTAATGTGTCAATTCCTCTCATGATAAAGTAGGTTTTGTATAATTTAAATCATATTATCATAATATAATGTAATTACCTTTGATAATTGCATCTTAATTTCTTCAAAAGTTTTATTAAACCATCATAAATATTTCAATGTTTCTCTTCTACTCTAGTGTTGATGAACCAAGTTATATTATGAACTTAATTCTTGATTATCTAGTAGTTTGACCTCCAACCCAATCTATGCATGAATATATTATCATTCTAAAGTGTTAGCATTCATGTATTGTAATCCACTATTAGCTATACATGTTATATACTTTAAAATATACCTATCTATTTTCATATAGGCTATTAGTGGATTTTGCATTCTCATACTAAAATATTTACCATATATTGTATATTTGGTCTCATATTCATTAGATATAGTAATGATCAAATTATTCATCAATAGTATGTTGGATTAATCTCTAGTTCCTCTACATTAATCTTAAATCTAAGTGAAATTGTGATAACTATCAATAAAAATTTCTACAAATTATAGTCTTCAAGAATTTCTATTATATATTTCTTTTGTGTTGATCACTAGCATCTTTTTTTCCCCTACTAGGTCTTCATACCTAAATAGTAATGTACTAATCCCAATTATGATATTTTAATATTCATCTATGATGAGCGGTGAGGTACCCCTACATCCAACCATATGAATCACAAGCATTCATGCACAATCCAATCAAATTTCGTGGATGGAACTAGTTGCGCATCTAAATCATTATGCTCTAATTGCAATTCATTGTCTTCCCACTTAGACTAGTGGTAGCTTTGTCACATATGGTTTACTCCAAAGTGAGGCACATGATGATGTTGTCTAATCCTATGCTACTCCTAATGATAATAAAGAAATTAATTAATTAAGCTAAGTAATGGTGGAAAGTAAAGTCTAAACTAGCCTACATGCGATGAGTATCCATTCTTAATCGTTCACACATGCCTTGGACTTCGTGTGACTTCCATTAGGAATGCCAAGTGTACATCATTAGGCTCACCAAATGATACACTGCTAGGTTACCAAGTAGTTACACTTAAATGTTTACAATTAGTCGTATTGATTCCGCTTAATGATAGGAATTGTAAAGAGTAATAAATGGGAACATTAGCTAAGGAAAATAGAAAAGAATTAAATAATTAAATAGCTAAAAGCACTAATAAATCTAAGTGGATGCTACAATGATGAAAGCAATCTCGATCTTTATTTCTAGCCATGCAATGTGTCCAAGTACATCACACTCAAATAAGGATGTCATACAATTACAAATATCACACTGCAAGCATGCACTAGGAAAAACAGAATGGAAAATCAAGAATTTAGGAAGAAAAGCTAACTGAAATTTGAAATTAAAACTATGTCCCAACCGTGCACCCAAGTGTTGTATTTATAGGCTAGCACAAAAGAGACAATATCGGATATTCGACATTGTTTCTTGGGGCCCAATATCACATATCTGATATCAAGGCTCTGATATCATATATCAGATATTTGATATTGGAGCTAACAAAATCGTGACTCATCAAACCCCACGATTGAATGAAAACTCATCCTCAAGTTAAAAAAATGAGGGACAAGTTCTTTTACAAAATATTGGGAAGGTATGGAATTAATGACTAACTCAAACAAATAAACAAACAAATTAACTCTTACATGCTATAGTGATGTTCTAAAAAAATTTGGACACAACATTACAAGACAAAATTAGGAAGCTCATGTAGTTTTCGAAGGTGGTGGCTCCTCCATCGGTCTCTTCCCTTTGTCACTAGGCTTCTGAAATTTTTAGTGATTGAGTAGTACCTGCAACTTTTCTTCTTCCATCCTTGGGTCATGTACCATCCAAGTGGTTGAACCAATGTGTGCTAGTGCTGGTACATCCCAAGGGCATGGCAGCTACAAAAACATTTGGTTGGCCTTCACGTACCAGGCCACAAATTGTCATTGTTCCTCTTCAAAGGCCTTGGCCTTGTCTTTCAACTCATGATAATCTATTAGTCTCCTAGCTAGATCTAAAGCAACATCTTTCTGTCCATGGTAAAGAGCCTTGATCACCTCAAGTTCTAAGTTTACTACATGGAGTTTCTATAAAGTATCTTTTCTCTCTACAAACTCTTTCTCATATAATGTGTAGGTGGTTGCTATCTATTTCTCTAGCTCGCTTCTAGGTCGACCTACTGTTAACATGGCAAGGTTGGCATATTAGAGATTAGCCAATGCCATGTATTCTTTCAAGTCCTTGATCTACAAGTCTTTATTCTTCATTTCCACCTAATGGACCAGTGCATAACTTTCCAAGATGAGTTGCCAATCAGGATTTTGCATTGTCATAGACCCAATGCTAGCTTTGGCCATCTAGATTTCCTTTTCATTTATTTGCTTGTACATGCCTACCTAGTACTAGAAGTGTTCTTTCAATTTCTCATGCTTTTTGGCCTCATTCTTCCATGTGCTTATTTCAATTATAGACATTTGTCAAATGGCGTGGACCTCCTCCATCTAGAGGGTTCTATTTTTCCTAGCCAATCTGCTAATATCTTGGTTGATCCTCACTAGTTGTTCTCTCAACTGGTGGACACTTTCCTCTAGAATATTCTTTTGCTTTTCTATTGTGGTCAACCTTGAGTTCTCTATAGCAAGTTGTTTATTTCCTTCTTGAGTGGCAATTAGTGCCTTCTTGTGGGCATAGGACTATGCCTCGATAGCAGAGGCATTCTAGACTACCTTCTCATTTTCTTGCTTAACAACTTTGTTCTCTTTAATCAATTTGACCAGATGCTCTATTCTAAACTAGTCTAGTTGATCAGGTGCAAAAAATTGAGTAGGGTACTATCTTTCAACTCTCAAGGTAGTCAACTCTTGTTGCAAGTGTTGCACCTCTGCTTCCACATGCTCTTCCCTAGTCTTAGCCATGAACAGCTTTCCTTTGGTGGTGCTGAGGTCTAATTGTGCTATAGTGACATCACTATGGATGTCAAACAAGGTGGTCATCACTTATGCTATCTGTAGCAATTGATCTAACACATCCCCATGGTCTGTAGCATTCATCGAAGTCCCAACAAGAATTTGCACATCCCTAGTCCTAGTCCAATCAACTAGAGGCACAACAGGCACATTAAAAGACTCTTTAATGTGATCCATTATCATCTTTGTTGCACTTATCATATCCTGATGCCACATGACCACTACTATAGCATCTTCTCTTATTTCCAACATCACTTGGAAGGATGCGATGTTACCAAATATTTGATGCAACCATTAGGATTCTCCTCCTAACTATAGAGAAATCTATCCTTCTATTAGATCAACTAAAATAGTGGGTTGCACAACATCGTTGAGGATTCTAAAGAGGCTTGACTCCTCTCTACTCCCCTAGCTGAGCATTTTAGTAATTTTTTACAAGTGGCTCATTGCTAGCCTATAGTCTTGTGGTGGAGGTGGTCAAGCTTGTGCCTCATGATGTTGTTCAGGCTCTTGTTCTTCTTCCTTTTCTAGTTCTGCTTCCTTCTCTGATTATTTCTCTTCACCAAGGTCTTTCCTTGGTGCTGTAGGTTTGAGTAGTTCAGCAAAAGAAGCATTCTGAACCTTCCTAGGAATGTCATTTGTATATCCCAGGATTTCAGCCCATTTTCATAGCTTTTGAATTAGACAAGAAAATGGAAGTATTGGCTTCCCTACCTTCTTTTCTTCAAACTGCCTCTAAATTTTTGTGCAATATAACTAGGGAAGGTTGGTCATGTATTTTCCCATTAGTATGGCACTTCCCCTAGCCACATATGTGGAGATTCTATTAAGCCCTTTGGTGGAAAAGAGATGACATGTCCCTCTCTTGAAATAGGTCCTCTCTTCTAGAGTCAATTCATTGTATGTCTGATCTTCTTTATTGTAAGTCCACTTTAGCCACAACTTTCTAGTGTCAGGGTTAGACCTTGTGGATAGATGGGCTAATTTAGCCCCTTCATTTGGTAGATTAAGAGCTTCAACAATTGCTTTGACTAAGAAAAAAATAGTGACTCCACACATGTTAATAGTGGTACCCTTCTCTTTGTTGTGCCAAAATTGATATGTTTCACCAAGGTACAATTTTCCATTGTCTGAAAGGATGGGCCACAGAGGTGATGCTTGAAATTGTGTCCGAACTACCTTTTGTACAAATTCCATAAACACGTCAAAGTTCATCTCCACGATGGCCATGGTTAACATGGATTTTTCTTGAATAACCTCAAGGCATTCTAGGAGCAATGTGAGTCATTGTCCCTACACAAGAGCTTGTGGTTCTATAGCCTCTCCTTGGACCAACTACCCTATGAAAGAAGCCTCTTGATGGATACTAAATGATTGGGCCTCCTGTTCTTCGTGCTCTACATGCTTGCCTTGTTGGCCTCTATCTCCTCTTGGGCATTTAACTGCTCCCTACGAAGGTCCTGCTTGAGCTCTTCTTTTTGGGGCCATCTGCAATCAATTAAGGATCATATGTTACTAAGGTATGGTTATATATATCATCAATAGGTTTATACCTTAGCCCTAAACTTAGTTCCATTAAGTTCTTTAGTTTATATGAGTATAATGTTAGAAAAATTTTTAGAAAAATGCCTAAAAAGTGTTTATCTTCTTTTATGACCTTTCGCAATTGGTTCCTTTTTTCTTATGTATGGCTTATTATGATGAGTATGGTCCCTTGGGTGGAAAAATTAAGGTTCCTGGCATTACTACGATTGATTGTTCATTATAATACTTGNCCCCCATGACTAACTTGAACACTCTAAGGTCAAATAGGTTCAAACAATACAAAAATCAAAGTAGTAGAGAGCAAGATATTGCAAATAGAAGTTGATTGCATAGAGCTCTAAGTCGTAGGAGAAAATTTAAAAAAATCCCATAACTACAAATGATGAGAATGGATTTCTAGCACCATGGGGGTCATATATATAGGTTTTGTCAAACTCAATATCGAGTACCCGATGCCGCGTCCACCCTAATATTGAGTAATTGATATCAAGTTTCACCATACTGAGCATGAAAAATGAAGCTTTAGGGTTGGTTGGAAGGTTTTGGATTAGGTTCATATTTCTAGGGTAAGCAAGAAATCTTATTTAGGCATCAGAAGTGATATAATATGGAGTTTTTGACATTAAAAGCCTTGGAAAACACAAGAAAAAAGGAATTATACCTAAGTTGTGAAACGAATCAATTACATGATACAAGGAAGTAGGAAATTTAACAATTATGTGCTTGGAAGGTTTAAGATGATGTGGTTGCATCGAACAAGTACAAGTCATAGTAGTTATACAAGTGGGTCATCCCTAAAGCAAGCTCTAGCCTATGATGTCCTTGTATAACCACACCTAAAAATGTTCGTAGGCACTAAAGGGGTTGAATGCAACGCATACCTATGAAACAAAACACACATGTTAAAACCACCAATTTGAGAAAATAACTCTATGTTACATAAAACCACAAGTTTGAATCATTTGGATAGTGAGATTAGATGGACTGTAGAAAGGGTTGCAGAAATTGGGACATGAGGTATCTTACCATAGGCACAATGAAACCTTGTGTGTTATTAATGGTTAAGTAATCATCAGCCCTTCTTACCAAAATTCAAATCAAGTCCAAACTCCAAGTTAGTGACATCACATTGTCTCATCACTTTGGTTGGCAACTATAAGACTACCATAGTTGCAAGGAGTAACATCACTTGGCATTTTGATCAAGGGAGGAGCTTATTTATGGCACATTTTTTTTGTACTTGATGAAAGTAATTTGATAAGCTACTAACCTTTAGGCATGGGTACATGTCTTTCCAGTGGGACCTTCAGAAATTTATTCAGTGCCTAATGAGCGGGTAGGTATCCCTATGCCCAACCATACGAATCACAAGCATTCATGCGTGACTCAGTCAAAATCCGCAGACTGTAAGCACTTAACATACACCAAACTTCTAACCCGTGAAACCTTGGGTTGGAACAGTCGTTGTCATCCTAACCTCACTTGTGAAGTTCTATTACATTGGTTAAGTGAGACTAAGGCTAATGATTTTTATATATTTTTAATTATCTTTTTTGGCGATTAATTGAAGTATGAAAGGTAAGGAATAAACTATAATCTAATCTCTAATTATCCTAGTTTGTATTCTAACTACTCCTAGCATAAGTATCCGGTCCCATCTTTCGAGCACGTTTTGAGCATTTCCTAACACTATTAGGTTACCAGACGTTAAGCGTCACTAGGCTTACCAAGCATTTGGATTACGTTCAAGATGGTTGTACTTATGTCTTTACTGGACTATGAATGAACAATAACGATTGAAATCATAATAACGAAAACATAAGTAATCAACAAGTAACTAATAAAGTGTAACATATTAAACTATTAAATCAGCAAGTAATTAATAAATCATAAATATTTTAAACTATTAAATGCATGCAACAACTAAGTCCAAATGCTACAAGGATTTCATGAACAGTTTGTCTTTATTTCCATCACGCCAATGGGCTTAGATACATCAACGCTCGAATAAAGATCTGATCACTTTTCATACACCTGCTGCAGGCACTTGGAAAATATTCTATCTCTTGTAGGAGCAAACTACAAGAGCTTCGCTATCACTACTCAAAAGATTTCTAAATGTGGCAGAAGGCCCTCATATTTATAGGCCGGGAAAGGTGGCTGCGTAAACGGGGCCACGTCGACGTAGGGTGGCTACGTCGACGGGCCTGCATATACGTAGCCCCGTATATGCGGTCCAGTCAACGCATTGACTTTTGACACTTCATCATACCCCCACAACTGATAAAAAACTTGTCCTCGAGTTACTTTACAATTTGGAAGGTATGGATTCTTATTTACAACACACATGACTTAAACACATAATTGACACACACATGACACATCATGAATTTACCAAGTGCCCGAGTAATAGAGGAGGACAAATTACAAAAATTGTGGTGTTCAGAGAAAAAATTGAACACCTCGCTGGTCCTAGAGCCTCTGCGGTGTAAGAAGATGTACAAAATTGCTGGAGGAGATCACACCGTCCTTGGGGCAGTGGTTCTGACAAACCTTCTCCAGCCTCTGGCCCGTGCGTTGGTGGCGGCACGGATGTCAGTAACCCTGCGGTAGCTACAACTTCTGGAGACAGCCGGAAAGCCTCCAAGAGAACCCTCATTTTCTCTTCTTTACTTCTAGGATCGTTCACGGTCCAGGTGACTTCTCCAATGTGTGCTGGAACTGGAATTTCCCAAGGGCAAGGTAGCACCGGAATGAGTTCTTTTAAATTGACAAACCAGGCTGCAAATTGTTTGTGTTCAATATCAAATGCTCGGATTGATACTTGCAGTTGCTGGTAGTCACTCATTCTTTGGGCTAGGTCCTCCGCAATGGTACATTGGCCTTCAAATCTTGTACCGAGGACCTCAAGTCCTGTGTTTGCTATTTCCAGCTTCTGTTTTGTTTCCCTGTGCACATGGAACTCACCCTTGTATAGAGAATACGAGGTGGCCACTTATTTCTCTAACTCTGACCATGGTCTCCTGACTATGAGCATAGCCAGGTTTGCATACCAAAGGTTGGCTAACTCCATGTATTCTGTTATTTCTTCAATTTGCAACTCCTTTAGGCAGATTTCTGCTTTATTGTAGGCATTCAATCCATTGAAGATGGATGGCCATACATTGCCTCCTTCTTGAAGCTGCTGGAGCACTTGGTTTATCTGGGCATTAGCGACTTGAATCTGCTTCTCGTTCACCTCCTTCTGCAATCCCACTTGGTCCCTATAATGATTTTTGACTCTTTCAAACTTTAGGGTCTCGTTCTTCCAAGCGAAAACTTCGATTGCAAACTTCTGTCGCAATGCCCAAACCTCCTCCATTGACAGATTCTGATTTTCAGTAGCCAACCTTCTCATATTAGCTCCTCCTGTTGTTGGTGGATAAAATCTTTCATGTGCGCATTCTTTGCACCAACATTGCACAGGGGGTGAAATTCTATGGTCAACTGCACATTCTATTGGCGAACCTCTACCAAGTCCTTCTCTAAATAATACGCTTGGGCATCTACTATGGACTTGTCTAGGATTACCATCTTCCTTTCATCCTCAACAACCTAAAGTTTAAGCTGAAGCTATTGAAAAGCTTCATCTTTGGTGATTTCATGGTCAAGGATGGCCAGATCAGCAAGCTGGGCTCTTAATTGGGCAACCTCTATTGCCAAGCACTGACAAGCAGCTTGAGCAACTTCTAGTTGCCCCTCCAGATCAAGGCTCTTGTCCCTTGCCGTTAGCAGCTTCGACTGGGTTACAGTGATGTTGTCTAGAAGATCGAAGACATCTGGAAGCGGTTGCCCAGTTCCTACCAGTCGGTCCAACATTTCTTCATGTTGGGCTACATCCATCCTACTACGTGAAGTTCCAGTAGACACCTATACATCTTGTAGCCCATGGATGTATGGTACAAGTGCCGCCAGTGCATTGAGAGCGGTAGCAATGGTATCAGCAACCACTTCAGCCGCAACTTCTTGTCTCTAGTGTTGCATCACCAGGACCATCACCCCCTCACCATCCTCCAAGCATACCGAGAAGGTAGCAACATTCCCTAAGATTTTAGGGAATAATTGTTGGGTTGCAGTTGATACATCTCGGATGCTCGGATCTGTTTTGGTTAGAATGGGTGCTCAGGCGGTGGAAAATATCGACCCTGCCCTTTCAAGCAAGTTGACTGATTGTGCCACTTGCTCCAGGTGACTCATGGAAGGGCGATAGACCGAAGGATCATCTCCTCCACCAGTTCTACCAGATTTCTCTCGCTGATTCAAGAGCATTTCCCAGGTCTCACGAATGTATGTTACTATTGTTTGCAAGCCCGACTACGTTGTTTGCACAGGTGGTGGAGGTGGTTGCTACTCTTCCTCTATCTATGTGGTGGCAGGGGTTTTGTCTTTCATCATTTCCCGCCACGAGGCAATTGGGATGCGCTAGATGATATCATTAGAATACCGTGCTATCCCTGCCTGTTTGCATAACTTTCGGATTAGGTAGGGAAAGGGGAGATCTCGTCTTCCACGTTCATTCTCTACGAACCTCTTTTCAATTTCTAAAAATAATAGCTATGGAAGACTCATGGAAAATTTTCCACTCAAGGTAGCACACGCACGAGTGGAGAAGGCAGTGATTTTGCTCGATCTTACCGTTGGATTTAGATGGTAATACGCTATCTTTGAATAGACTCTCTCCACCATGGTTAAGGAGCCAAATTCTTTACGCTCTACCCCATAGCACTGTTGGATCCATTGCACCTTCACCTCTGGATAGGCCTGCTTAGGAATTTCCACCACATCTACCCCAGTTTCGGGCAACCCCAGGGCTTGCACTATTGCTTCTGAAGAGTAAGAGACATATATGTCCTTGATTCTTACTCTTGACCCTGGCTGCCAATTCGTCCAGAAGAGATATGTTTCTCCTAAGTACCACTCACCACTAGTTGTGATGATTGGCCACATCGGAAAGTGCTGCAATTGAAATCTTACATCTTTTGGAGCGTGCTCAAGGAATGGTCCAAAATTCAACTCTTGGAGGATTGTCCGTTGCACCTCGCATGGCGTGATAACATTAAAGCAGGCTTGGGTCAATGTGACCTCAAGCCTTGGTGTTATCCTAGGCATCTCATCCCCTAGCGATTGCATGCTGGGAATTTCCTTTTCGGGAATCTGGTGGACAGATTCCATGTCAAGTCATTCGCGGAAGGGCCCAATTGCATGGGAACCCTCCGCATACTCTGGCGGTTGCATTCCACATCCCCTTCCCATATGTGGATGCTTGTCTCTTGGTTGCGACAGTCCTTCGTCCCTTGGGTGCCTCGATTTGGGTGCCATCTGAAAACAAACATAACCATCTGTTAGACTAAGTTATAGCCTAAAATGATCTATATATACCTTTTTAGTTTGACCAAGTTATGTTAATGGCACAGGCACACCGTTAAGTCTCCCGGAGTGTTAAGTTAGGGGTTAGGGCCAAAGGTTTTATAATTAAAAACTAATTAATTAATTAATTAATTACACAAGGGCACCACCCCCC
>MNCI01030879.1:30964-103763 GCA_015680685.1 Gnetum montanum | reverse complement strand
CGATGGAATGTAGGTGCATTGGGAAGGGTTAGGCAGAAAAAGCGGCAAAAATTCCCCTCAATTTGGACTCCAAATGATGAAAAATGAAGAAGTGCAGTGGGGTATATATAGGGGTTGGGCACTACATCGACGGGGCCATGTATACACAGTGGCTGCGTATACGCGGCCCCGTATATGTAGCACTATTCACCCGAAGACCAACGTTGATCAACCCAAAAAACACCCGAAATGAAAAATTTGGAAAGCCAAATTGAGGTGATTGAAGTGTAGAAAAGGCCCGATCATGGCTAAAGACAAGAGGAAGGAATTAGAGCATGAAAAAGAGACAAAATTGGAGAACGGGAGCAAAAAAGAACTCAAGCGAGGATGAAATCGAATGATGGGACATGAAAAACAATCAACCCAAAAATCCAACGGGTTGGAGACTGAACAGGAAAAACTAGGAATATGTAGGTGGGTCCTCCCCAAAGCAGGCAATAGCTGTATAGCCCCTACATACCCTCAACACCAGGGTCCATGGGCCCAGGTGGTGATAAGTGGTGTTGACTAGTAAAGACCCCAAACCAAAAGAAACCCACCAAGGCATGAGAGACCAACAGAAAACATGACGAACCCACAAAACATAAAAAGGGCAGTGAGGTGAGAACGGAGAGAAGTGGGAAGAGCGGAGAGGAGAGAATGGAAAATCCAAGTGTTGATCATAGGAAACCCCATGTGCAAGCATGGTTAAGTGACCTGGTAGAACCTTTCCTGAGATCGACCCAAAACCATCCACAAATAGTGACCTCGCAATGATAGATGAAGTCCCAACCATCCCCAAGGAAACAAGAATGACCCCATAGAAAACCACCACTCCAGGGAACGTGAGAAGAGGAAAGTGAAACATGACAAAGTTAGAGGGGACCAAGGAAGTCCCATAACGAGTACGTGTAGCTTATGAGAGGCGGTCTAAGGGGTGTGCTTTGAATTCCCACCACGATATTTTTTTTTGTGCGGGGGAACCACACCATGCGAAGACCCATGCATGTGTGCATGCATCTGACTAAGGGGTGTGCTTTGAATCCTCATTTTATTTGTTTATTTTGGTTTTGCATCTTCTCTTTTTTATTTTTTCTTTTTCTTTTTTGCGAGGACCACACCATGCAAGGTTGAACTACCCAAAACTTCCATGGAGAGAGACTTGGAGTGGTAGGAAATCCGTAAGGACACACCAGCAACCTAGGGAATAAAATGGAACAACGAATAAAGCATTTCCCTTGAATTCACACCCGAGGCAAACCAGTGGGTCTTCCCTCAGTTGGGGAACTACACAAGTCACACATTTATTAAAATGTTTGTTAAGTGAAGGGGTTTCATGTTTGCAACAAAAGGAAAACAATGGAATGGTGAATGGGTGAATGATGTGGACTCACTACCGAGTTTATGAGGTGGAAATGTCATAAAATCCAAGGACAACCATGCAAGGGCGAAAACTAGATAACCAGGAAGATGATTACAGTACCCATCATAACAAAAACTGACCATGCCAATCAACTCAGGATAAGACCATGCAAATGCAGCAACCCATTTGTTTACCATCACCAGCAACCTCTATTTCTATTCAAGAGTAAGGGTAGCATTGATAATTACCGGCTTGCCATTTTGCAAGAATTCATACTCTAAGTGAGCCAGTAGGGATTTTAGCTCAAGGGGCTCTTGCTTGAAGCTCTTAGGGATCTCTAGCTTTCCCCAGTCATCAAAGTCATCCACGATGGAGGTCTGTTGATGAATATCCTCCATCACATCCATGCTATCAATATAGGCTTGCACTAGCCCCTCAAACGGTTCCATGCATATTGTGCTGCTAGCAGGATCAACTGTCAACTACTGGGTGCCTTCTTGGTTAGTGGCTGCTATGTACAGGCACTGTTGAATTGGAGAGTCCTCGGTACACCGACTATATGCTTGAATGGATGTCTGCTTAGTGTACCATAACTGCTGCACACAGTTGCACCCCGAGTCACTGTACGCGATGCATGGAACTCTTTTCTTCTTGATCTTCCCAGAAGGATTTTCCTTTGAAATTTCCAGGGACAGATCTTGGAGTCCTAATCGTGCATCCACCATGCTTAGCCAAGCTCTTCCCATGATGATTGGGAAGTTTCCCTTACAGTTTTCCATGCAGATGACCAGGAAGTCAGCAGGGTAGGACCACCCACAAATGGTGGTCACAATGTCCTCCACCAAACCCAAAGGAACGGTGATGGATTGATCTGCTAACTCGAGCCGAATATTACTCTTCTTTAGTGGGGGTAGGTTCTAGTTCTTGTACATATCATGAGAGATTAAATTAACCCCTGACCCTAAGTCCAGAAGAGCTTTGCATGACTCGTTCCCAACCACCTAAAGATAGATTAGGGGGCTTCCCAGATCTGTCAATTTTTGGGGAAGAGAACCTGCTTTGATCCAGTCGGTCATGGCATGTGTGAGCATGACCTTCTGGATGTTGGATTGCGATGGAGCGGATGACTGCTTAGGTGGTATGATGATAGAGGTGTTGGTAGGTTCTGAGGCACTCGCCACAAGCGTAGGTGAGGGTGTGTTCGGATTTTTGGGCTTGAAGAAAGGGCGTTTACATGGCTTGGATTCCAGTCCACTAGGCCTAGGTGCCGGTTGTAAATTCACAGCCCTCATAGTGCTTCGTTGTTGTGGCTGTGGAGGTATTTCTCCCTGAATGGATGGAGCAGGTGGCAACTGAGAGTGATGATGTGGAGGAGTGGCAAAAGAAGGTGATGGAGGGAAGAAGAGGTGTGGATTTGTCCCCCTGCATGATGGAGATGGATGTCTGAAATATTCAGGGGGATGGTAGTAACTGGGAAAGGCCACGTGACTAGAAGACTCTCTTGGAGAGACGGGCTACTAAACATAGTACCCATAAGGATCTGGCTGCTTGTAAGGGTACTTCTGCCTTGGAGGTGGCATCCCCCACACTTGTGGTTGCTGCCACTATTGAAAATACTCGTACGGTTGTGGAGGCGTTCCACTTGGATAATATCCTTGTTGCTGCTGGTAGAATCGCCTGGGGTTACCTTGTGGATAAGGCAACCTTCGGGGTGCCTGCCTCTGCGCCAAACAAGGGTTCAAGGCATAGACCCCAGACTCTTGAAGGTGGGACATCACATGACAACATCCCTTAGGATGTTCATATTGGCATACGCCGCATCCATCGTCCTCCTCGGTGTCAGAGTCTGCAACATGTTCTATTGCAGCAACTTTCCCCTTACCTTTGTGTTGGGTACGTTTAGCTCCCTTCTTCCTACGCCGATCACGGTCACTACCCTACTCTTTGGACTCTTCTATAATTTTCAATACACTTTGGAATTTCTCATCCAAAGATTCCCACATTTTATCCACCTTTGCCAATATTTCAGATGCAAAATTTTGTAACAGCAAAGTCTTCCGGTTCACCGCTGCTTCCAGTGGTAACTCTTCGTCCTCATCACAAAATTAGACCTCCCTTTTTCTAAGGGAAGGATCCCGGTTAAATTCTTCAACACTCTCCTTTTTTCTGAGTTCTCCTTCCTCTTTGGCCACCTGATCAATAAGGTACTGCAACTAATGGGCCCTTAGCTTCGATAGCCATCCCTTGGTGTAGACACCAAGGGTCTTTCTCATTTCAAAACGGAGCCCATCAATAATGTGGTGAAGCTGTGCCCGCTGAGAGTAACCATGAACAGGGCACTGATGCAATAGTGAGTAATACCTGCTCATGGTGGTATCCAAGGGTTCATGATTCCCTTGTTTCCAACCTTGGATCTACCGTCTCAGATTCGCCACTCTAGAGTACGTTTGATATTTTTCATTAAAGATTTCAAGCATCGTACTCCATCTTCTAATTGATTCCAGCTCCAAGGACCGATACCAACTTTCGACTTCTTTGATGAGTGTTCGGGGAAACAGCTTCAACTGTTGCCAATCGTTATCAATATTTTGCAGGGTGCAGGCATCATGGAATGCCTGCAAGTGGGTCTGTGGATCATAGTTGTATCCCCATTCAAATCTAGGGATGTTGTTCATGTCAATATGCTTGATTCAACTATCCTTCATGTGCCTACTTGGAATGTGAACTGCCTCTACAATGTGGAGCATGCTCCAAGTAGCTAACAACAGCTCATCTGAATCATAGTCCTATCGAGGACTATGACGTCTGTGACGATTTCTGCTACCCCTTCTTTCATGCTAGCGAGGGCCACGCGATTGGTTGTGTGCTTCCTCGTGTTTCCCCGCTCAAACCTGCTTACCATCATCCTTTCTCTCCAACCTTTCCTTTTGATGCTCAAAACCTAAGCTAGATGAAGGTGAAGGAGAGGGGAAGGACAAAGAAGAAGGAGAGGCATCGCCACCGCTTCGACGTCGATCTCCCCATCTACCCTGGTAATGACCACGGTCATCTCCTCCAACTTTGCTTCGTGATCCACCATCCCCTTGAGGATCGTGGTCACTTGGAGGTTGGTTCTGGATAACTGACTAGAGGATCTGCGGCCCCAGGTGAAGTTCGGTTGAATGAGTATCATGAAATACGGGATCTCCATCGTCTTGCGGCCCTTGCAAGAATAAGGGGTTACTGAAGTGTTTCCCCTTCTGTTGTTCATATCTCTCAGCCTGCTGTTGATCCCTTGTCTATTGAGCTTCTGTGGGATGATAGTCCCGGTAGTCATGGTCCTCCATGACATACTCCGCCACTCGGTCCTGGATGCCCATTCTGCCCAGATTTTGATATAGCATCGTAGGAGCTACTTGATTGGGAAATAGCACGATGCTACCCTCCATGTTCCGCCATCAAAGATGTTCATCCTAATGTAGGATGAATGTGAAATTAGGGACATATTCATCAGAATGTTTGTATACCACCCGACATTCTTGCAGCACCGGTGGTTCAAATGCATCTCTCTTGTGAGAAGCCATGTTGGACATTAGATGGTCCATATAATAGGTGTACCTTATGATTAACTTAAGTTCGTCTAGTGTGCGAAAATATTTCTATCCTGGGTCTAATCCAACGACTTAAATGATAATTTCACTAAAGTCAAATAACGCATGTAAGACTAACAGTCCCCAGCAACGGCGCTAATGATGAGCAGCTAGGTATCCCTACGCCCAACCATATGAATCATGAGCGTTCACGCACGACTCGGTCGAAATCCGTAGACTGTAAGCACTTAACATACACCAGACTTCTAACCCATGAAACCTTGGGTTGGAACGGTCGTTGTCATCCTAACCTCACTTGTGAAGTTCTATTACGTTGGTTAAGTGAGACTAAGGCTAATGATTTTTATATATTTTTAATTATCTTTTTCAGAGATTAATTGAAGTATGAAAGGTAAGGAATAAACTATAATCTAATCTCTAATTATCCTAGTTTGTATTCTAACTACTCCTAGCATAAGTATCTGGTCCCATCTTCCGAGCATGTTCTGAGCATTTCCTAACACTGCTGGGTTACCAGACGTTAAGGGTCACTGGGCTTAACAAGCATTTGGATTACATTCAAGATGGTTGTACTTATGTCTTTACTGGACTACAAATGAACAATAACGATTGAAATCGTAATAACGAAAACATAAGTAATCAACAAGTAACTAATAAATCATAACATATTAAACTATTAAATCAATAAGTAATTAATAAATCATAAACATTTTAAACTATTAAATGCATGAAAAAAATAAGTCCAAATGCTGCAAGGATTGCATGAACAGTTTGTCTTTATTGTCGTCACACCAATGGGCTCAAATACATCAATGCTCGAATAAAGATCTGATTGCTTTTCATACACCTACTGCGGGCACTTGGAAAATATTCTATCTCTTGCGGGAGCAAATTGCAAGAGCTTCGCTATCACTACTCAAAAGATGCCTAAATGCAGCAGAAGGCCCTCATATTTATAGGCCGGGAAGGGTGGTTGTGTAAACAGGGCCATGTCAACATAGGGTGGCTACATCGACAGGCCCGCGTTGACGCGGCCGCATATATGCGGCCCAATTGACGCATTGACTTTTGACACTTCATCAGTACCCTTTGATTTTACTCTTACTTTCATTTTTTGTTAGATCTACAAGGATATAATTACAACCAAAGTAACATGATAAAACATACTGAAGTGGCCAAAGAGAATCCACAAATCCCCTTGAGGTCACACCCTTCACATTCCCCCTTGGTTCTTCACTCTTCTACCTGAACACAATGATTATGAATTGATTTTTTGGGTTAGATGATGAAAAGGAATATCATTATGACCAAGGTAAGAACCTCTTATTAATGGAATGTGTGGATGGATGACGTGGTCTCACTACTAAAATAATCAATTCCTCATGACTCGACAACAAAGAGAAAATCTCACCTCAATGGGCTACATGATCATGTTATTCACAAGTGAGATTACATAATAACGAAAATGAAAAAAACAAATGGAAAAAATTGAAAAGGATAGGAAAAAGTGTATCAAGAAATAAGAAAATGATAAAAAATTGTAAAATAAAAAGATGAAAAATACTTATTAATCCTAAAGATTAGAATAGGGGGTTTTCCCCATGATTAAGCATTTGGCCATGGCAAGAATTAATAAGTGGATAGGTAGGATCTATGCATGTCTAAAACATTGATAACTGTTCATTCTCAAGCCACTGGGTGTCTCTTGGTTTAGTGGCAGTTGTGTAGATAAGATGTTGGTCACACACTTGGTTGTTAAACATATGGTGGGTCAGGGTATGAGTTGTGTTAATGTTGCAGGTGTCTAGCCCACAATTGCACCCTTGATCATGATATAGTATGCATGGATTTGTTTGTCTCCCCACACTACTAGATTCATTATGTCAATTGGATGTTAGAGAAATGATGGATGGTGGCCCTTACATAGGCATAAAGGACATTGGTTATGAAAGGGAAGGCATTGCACTAGATTGGCTTTGTGCTGGTTCAAATGATGTAGTAGGTCCATGAGTGTTGCACTTCTACTTGGGGCCTTTTCTAAAGAAAGGACATTTCCAAGTTTGTAGTGGGAACCTATTGGTATCCACATTTCTATGCATATTTGTAGCACAAGTGACATTTATTTGTTGATGTTGTCATGTTGAACCTTCTTGTGTTGCTGGTGGTGGCACATGAGAAGGTGGAGTACAAGAATATCGAGGATAGGATGGCTGGTAAGAGGCACAAGGTGGTGATCCCTCAAGAGATGTCATGGGTTGATGGTACTTGGGAGAGTGATAGTGGCAATTTGAAGTAGAGGACATAGAACTAGTTGGAGAAATACAATGTTGAACATAATATCCATGTGGTTTCCGCTAATAGGAAGAATAGGGTTGGTTTGGTGGCAGCCTCCCCCATGACTATGGATATTTCCACTACTACTGATGATAGTGTTAAGGTTGGTAATAAGTCCCCCTAGGATAGTACGATTGGTTGTGGAACTAGCTTTCATTACCATGTGGAAAAGGAAATCTCCTGGGCATGTGCTTTTGTATAAACTTCGGATTCAAGGCACCTATCCAATACTCATGTAGATGCAACAAAATTAGGCAATGGCCCTTTGAATGATCATCTATGTAGATGTCACATCCATTATCTTCATCTATGGTTGAGTCTATAGCCTCATTTTCTTCATCCATTTTTCCTATTTATCGAAAAGTGTGCCTAGCTATTTCTTAGTACTACTTCCTCTGTTTATAGTAGTTGCCTAGTTTATTTTGTGCTACCTTCTTCTCTACCATCTCTACGAGAGTTGTAACTTTTTCATATATCCACTCTGACATCCTATTAAACTTTGCTTTAGGTTCATCAATGGACTTTTGTATTAGCAAGATTCATTGTGGGATCACCTTATCAAGAGCAACCTCTTTCTCCTTATCATAGATATGAACCTGCTTCTTTTAGGAATGTGGATCCCAATGATTTTTCTCAACATTCTCCCATTTGCATATTTCTCCTTCTTCTTTTTCCACACACTCAATTAGCTCTCAGATATGATGGATTCATAGCTTGTATAATCAACCTGGGGCATACATCCCAAGGGTCTTCCTTGTTTCATTACAAAGCCCATCAATGATGTGAAAAAGTTACCTTTCCTCCAACAAAAAATGGCCTAGGCATCAATTTAGTAGTGAATAATATCTATCTAAGGCCATGTTCAAGGGTTCATGTTCTTCTTGCTTCCATCCTTGGATTTGTCTCCTCAGGTTGGACACCCTTGCATAGGTTTGGTATTTATCGTTGAAGAGTTCCAGCATTGTGGACCACTATTGGATTAAATTTTGTTTCAACAATCTATATTGCACTTCGGCTCTATCGATTAGTATCCTAGGAAAGAGCTTAAGCTTTTGCCACCCACTTTCAATGTTGTAAAAGGCACAAGCATCATGGAAGGTTTATAAATGATGCTATGGATATGAATCATAGCCTCTTGCAAATTTAGGGATATTAGTCATATCAAGCCTAGGTAGGCAACTCTCTTTGCAATGCCTGCGAGATATCTTAACAACCTCTATCATCTATGTCATGCTCTTAGTGGCCAACAAAGGTTTATCGTCATCGATCATGTTGTGATGAAAATTTCTATTCGGTTGATTATGATGATTTTTCCCATTTTCATGTTAATGACCTTGAGTGTTCCTGCAGGTTCAAGTTTTATTTTTATTCCGACCCTATAGTGGAGCCTTATCTCCATACCTACATTCATCTTTGTTATAATTAGATGTTGAAGGAGGAGAGAAAGATGAGGAACTTCAAGGATTGCCATGGCTTCTATGGTGTTCCCCAGGGTCCCTTAATTTATCTTTTCTAGATTTCGAGGAGGTCCTAGGCCTTGAGGCCTTCTCTGGTGCAGGACTTAGTTCATCTCCTCCAGGATTATCTGCCTTAGGTGAATGTAGTCTTTGAGTGTTTTCAAGGTGATCATGAACATATGAAGCCTCTACATGAGATTGGTCACTCCAACTTTCTTCAACATATATCTTTTTGGTTCTCCAATGAATGTTCTCACCATATAATGCACTATTGGTTCCTTGTGAAAGAAACATTGTTCTTACTTAATTATGTATGTGATTTAATATTTTCTGAAAGATATATCATTAATGCATTTATAGAGATCGCGTATGATATGACTAATCTAGATAACTAGCACCATCCTTGGCAACGGTGCCAATGATGAGCAACAAGGTACCCTTATGCCCAACCATACAAATCATAAGCATTCATGCACAATCTGGTTGAATTTCATGGATGGGACTAGTTGCACATCTAAATCGTTATGCTCTTATCACAATTCATTGTCTTCCCACTTGGACTAGTGGTAGCTTTGTCACGTATGGTTTAGTCCAAAGTGAGACACATGATGATGTTGTCTAATCCTATGCTGCTCCTAATGACAATAAAGAAATTAATTAATTAAGCTAAGTAACGATGGAAAGTAAAGTCTAAACTAGCCTACATGTGATGAGTATCCATTCTTAATCATCTGCACACACCTTGGACTTCATGTAACTACCACTGGGAATACCAAGCATACATCATTGGGCTCACCAAATGATATGCTGCTAAGTTACCAAGTAGTTACACTTAAATGTTCATGATTAGTCGTACTCATCCTGCTTAATGATAGGAATCGTAAAGAGTAATAAATGGGAACATTAGCTAAGGAAAATATGAAATAATTAAATAACTAAAAGCACTAATAAATCTAAGTGGATGCTACAATGACAAAAGTAATCTTGATCTTTATTTCCAGCCATGCAACATGTCCAAGTACGTTACTCAAATAATGATATCGTACAATTACAAACATCACACTGCGAGCATGCACTAGGAACAATAGAATGGAAAATCAAGAATCTAGGGGAAAAAAAGCTAATTAAAATTTGAAACTAGAACTATGTCCCAACATGCACCCAAGTGTTGTATTTATAGGCTAGCACAGAAGAGACAATACTGGATATCTGACATCATTGCTTGGGATCCAATATCACGAATCCAATATTGAAGTTGACAAAATCATAACTCATCAATCTAGGATTTGTAGGCTTCTTCTAGTGATTAGAATATCATTCACACAAAATGCTAGTAATATTTATAGTTATCTATTATTTTTCAAACAAAAGAGTTTTTTTATCTTTTACTGATTTTACAAACCCATGGTTCTTAAGGAATATCTCCATTATTTGATATCATGTTCTAAAAGCTCATTTCAATTTATATAAGATTTTCTTTAACCTCCATGGTTCATCTTTAGCTAATATGAATCCTTTGAGTTGCTTCATATATATATGCTCTTCTTATTTTCTATATAAAAACGTTGACTTTACATTAATCTAGTACAATCTCTAATGTCTTCTTGTTGCTATGGCAATCATGAGTCTAAATGTTTTCATTCTTGCAATAGTAGTAAAATGTTTCTTTGTAGTTGACCCCTTCTTGTTGAAGAAATCTTTTTGCAAGGAGCCTAATCTTATATTTATCAAATCTTCCATCTATCTTTAACGTTATAGCAAAAACCCATATGTTTTTCACACTATTTTTTCATTAGGAAGCCATTCCCATATTTTTCTTTTAATCATTACTATTATTTTAGCCAATCCCTGCATCCTGAAAATGTTTACTTTAGTCAAATGGCTATGATTCACCTCATTTTTTCCCTTGTAGATAAATTTTCATTCTACTATAAGGATGAATTAGTATTTCAACATGACAAGATCTCAAAAAGTTTCTACAACATTTCTAACACAAATCCATGAATAATTAGAAAATATTTTTTTGATAATTTGATAAACTAGCCAATTAGAGGTGGCTTAAGTGGTTAGTTTATTCTTTAAGAATATTGCAAATAAAGAATTATCACTTGAAGTTACACTTAAAGTATCATTATATTCTTCTTAAGTTCTCATAAAATATCATGTTAGGTATATATCTTTAGATGTACCTATAGTCAAACTATGTTAACTTTCATCAAATTTGGCTTGAAAAACTATTAAATTTTTTAAATTCTAAAAAAGTAGATATAGGGGTATCTTTAACAAAATTTTATAGTTTTCTAAACTTAAATTATAGCTATGTATCATTATGGTAGATCAATTATTAGAGTTTAATAATACTTGTAAGGGGCTTTTGATGTATTAAAAAAGAAAAGAAAAGAAAAAATGTTGGAGAAAGAGGTTCAACTAAAGAGTTGTAGAAACAACTACTCCAAAGGATTTCCAACATGTTTAAAAAAAGGAAAAAACTTGTATGAAAAAAGATAATTAAGGATCCCCAGAGAAGGAAAATCTACTAAAGAAAATTAAAGAACAAGATTTGATGTGGCTAATACTTTGGTTAAGATGTTGATAGTTTGAAGCTAGGTATTTTAGATGGAAGCTTGTGTTTAACTTTGGTTTAGAACCAAAGTAGTGTATTCTTGTTCTCATCTTTTAGGAACAAGATTTTTTAGGAGTAAGATGTAACACCCCTAGGCTATGTAGTATTTTATTTTTACCCTTTATGTTCTTCTTGCAATTAAACTTGGCTTAGGGTGCTTCTCCTAGCTTAGTTAAGGGTGTTGCACTTTTAATTTATCTTCTAACATATTTAATATTTATCATTTTAGTCGAAGACTATTATTTGGAATGATGGTAAGGTGCTCGTTTCTAAGTCGAAGACCTAGGTTTGAACAGGGCACAATCACTCAAAGAGGTTAGGCTTTCGCCTATCTACCAACCTTCCTAAGACTATGCTTAGTAAGATGAGCATTATGGCTATGGGTGATGATCTTTTTTTTAATGAAAAGACATAATTATCTTTAATGGGACAAGACTTTAATTATTATTTTGATATGGCATATGACTTTATTAGTGTGATTTGCTTTAATAAGTCTTACTCTTTATGATGATGCTTGATATGCAATGTTATATTTTATTTACATGATTAGATGTGGATCTCGCTAAAGATAATATTTATCTTTTATCTTTGGATTTTATATATGTACATGTAAGTGTATATTGGTTACTAGGTCTCCAATAGGAATCTTCTAAAGCCTAACCACCAAAGCTTCTTCCAACAACTACAATAATATATGGTAACACTTACAACATTGTTATCTTCCTCTATAATTCTTCATGTGATTGCACATTAGTTAATGAGTCTAGGTAGGAATCTTCTAAAACCCAACTACCAAAGGTTCCTTTATGACTCTAATAATATCTAATCACACTTATACCATTATAAAGGTTAACAGGTATCAAGTCACATTACGATATCATTATCTTCCTCTATATTATTGTGTATGTGTGAATGCAGTTTGATTATTGATTCTTAGGTAGGAATTTTCTAGAACCCAACCATCAAAGTATCCTTCAACAATTACAATAACATGACACTTACAACATTATAGAGGTTAATGAGTATCAAGTAAGAATCTTCTAAAACCCAACCCCTAAAGCTTCCTCCAACAACTCCAATAATATTTGGTCATAGCTACCAATCTTTTAGAACCCAACCACCAAAGCTTCCTTCAACAACTCCAACACAACTTCAATAATATCTAGTCATACTTATAACATTATAGAGGTTAATGGCTCTTCCTCTATGATTCTTGTAAAAATCTCCTATTTTTTTCTACAATCACCTAAAATAATTTAACATAAGTATGCCCCAAAACATATATACATTAATGAGCTAAACACCTATTAGAGTGTTCCAACGCCTAACTCTAATAATGTAACATCCAACCATTGAGCTTCAGGCATGGCTCACAACACACAACATTAAAAAATTGAAAATAAAAATAAAAAATGCAATATTTCTAGGTTGGTTTTGGGTTATTCAACATGACCCTAACATTCAACCTTGAGATATTGTTCCACCTATCTCAAAAGAGACATGATTTTACTAACTGACAAATCTTGTTTTTCAATGCTCCAATACCAGGGGTGGCCACGATATCAGGTACACAATATCGGGTACGCGATATCATGGCCCAAGATGCAATATTGTACATTCGATATCGCAAGGTTACTTTGGGTTTATAAATACAATACCCAAGCACATAATTGAAAGTAAGTTTTTGGTAGTCAAGTAGCGAAACTCTTGCAGTTTGTCCATTTAAAAGTTAGAATATTTTCCAAGTGCCTGCAGCAAGAGGTCTAAGTGTGAACGAATCTTTATTCAAGCATTGATGTACCTAAATACACCATTGTATTGGCAATAAAGACGAACTCTTTGATTCATTCCTTGTAGCACTTGAGACTTTCTCTCTTATGCATTTATATTTTATGCAATTATGTAAATATTATTTATGCAGCAATTAATTTTGATCAATCAAGCAAATCATTAAAATCCAGAAGCACGACCCCTTCGAGCATATGTGTGACGCTTGGTAGCTCAAAAACGATTAGCATTTGATAGCCCAGCAGTGTTTGCACAAAGTTCAGGATGTGTCCAAGAAGTGAGAACGGTTACTTGTGTTAGGCTAGACTAGACTATAGTTTACTTAGCAATTAATCACTCTTACTTTTATTCTTGTTGTAGGTGAGTAATTTGATAAAAACACAAAATAATAAAAAATCTTATGCCTCAATCACACTTAACCATACAATTGTACTCCACAAGTGGGGCTGGGAAGACAATGAACAAGCAACACACACACACTGTTTAGCTCTAGCGTGCTTAGTAATTATAGTCTGTGGAATTCGACCGGATCACACGTGAACACTTGTGATTCCTATGGTTGGGCATAGGGGTACCTTGTCACTCATCACTAACATTTTCAACTATTTTCTCTTAAGCAAAAAGAGCAACTTGAGAAGAAGGCAATCTTGCTAAGGTGTTTAGAAGTCATCATGCATTTGCAAAATTCTCAAATCATTATCTAAGCTTGGGAGGAAATGTCTCAGCACTAAGCATTATGGAGATATTGAAAAGTGCATCTTAAGTCTTAACTTAATTTCACCATTGACATCATTGATTAAATGCTATTTGTGGTCCATGGGCTTTAGTAAAGACAATGAAATTATATATAGTACAAGTTAAATTTTCATCATCATCCTAACCTTGTCCTAACAAAATGGGGTAGTTCTTTTTTGTCATTCACCTCTATGAAGAGCTATATCTTTGTTTATTTGCAATTTCTTCAATTCATCTTCAATTGCTTTGTCCCATGTCATGTTTGGTCTTCCTTTAGGTGGCTTTTCTAGAACAATGATGTAGCA
Source organism: Gnetum montanum (assembly GCA_015680685.1). Taxonomy (NCBI): domain Eukaryota; kingdom Viridiplantae; phylum Streptophyta; class Gnetopsida; order Gnetales; family Gnetaceae; genus Gnetum; species Gnetum montanum. The sequence goes on along the minus strand of MNCI01030879.1, from coordinate 89,550 downwards.
ATCTTTTTTTATAGGCTCATTGTTTAATCTTCTTTGCACATGTTTAAACCATCTATGTCAGCATATATGTAACTTATTTGAAATAAAAATCACTCCGAGTCTTTCTCTAATGTCTATATTATGTAGTTTATCTTTTCTAGGAATATTCAACATCTATCTAAGCATTCACATTTCTACCACAATGATTTATTGTTCATGCCTCTTCTTTTGTGTTGCCCAATATTCATAACCATATATAAGATAAGCGTTAAAACATTCAAAACAAAAAAGTGTTTTGACATGTAAAAATGAAGTGGATCATTAACTCTAAACAAGCCACTACTAAGAGAGTGCAATAAAATATTTTTAAGTTAATAATCCATTCTTGAAACTATACATCCATGATAAACATAGCTTTTCATTTAAATTTTCATGGGTACTTATAGTAGCTTTCTTTCTGAACTTTAAGGAAGGCAAGTAATGACCTTCCATTCACACTTTGCAAATTTACATACATGAAAGTAATTTCCATTTTGTGTAAATTTATTTATTTTAATCAAAATAGATTTTACCCTAGATAAAAATGGATTTGGTAGGTAAAACTTGTAACAATTTCATTAAAATGGCTAGGAAAAAGCATAAAATCAATTAGTCAAAGAGATATTATTGAAATATTATCAAATAATTTCTTCAGAAGCAAATAACAAATAATGTGATTTGTTAAACCTTGTAAATGTCCTTTCTGCTAGCAATGCTAGTTACAGAAAAGTGTTGAAACTACGTAAATATTTAGCGCATTTTTTATACTCAAAATTTATTGCTATAATATGTTCTGTCCAAATTAATTGGTCTAATAGGTTGTTTGGGTTTACCCGGACAATTAACTTTCAAACATCATTTTTAGTTTTAAAAATAGTAAAGCACGTAAAGAAATACACCATCCTTATCGATCTTCTCGTTCCACTTTATAGGGATTGGACATGAGATCCAACATCACTTTCTCAGGTGAATCCTCCCAATTCGCAAAGGTCTTCAAATCCACCTATTACACCATTAAGGTACAATGTTTACTGTTGTGATTAAAAACCAACCAAAAAATAAGATAAAACAAAATAATTTGCACACATGAAAAATACAAATTAAAATAGACAGAGACTAAGAATATAGACCTTGCGTCTTTGCTCTGCAAATATCTTTTCCCGCTGCTGAAACATAGCCTGCTTTTCCTTTGCAGCTTTTCCACCTAAACCCCATGTCTCCACTTCAGTAATTGATGCTTGTACAGGCAAGTAGGGCTGTAAATATATTGAAATGGGAAGTTATGTACAGTGCTTCCAATTTATCATTTTAATTAAAACAATCAATTTGGAGTTAACATGGCATATCCACATGCAATACTTTAATTAAAGCATTTCATGAAAACATAGAAGCAATGGGCACATTCACTCAAAGAAGTTAGGCTTTCATTCATCTACCAACCTTTTCAGGACCTGCTAGGTAGGATGAGCATTGAGGTTCTGGGTGATAATTCTTAAGAAAATGGCTCCTCTGTTAACGCATATTAATTTTTCACTTGTTCATTTTATATTGCCTCCAGTGAAATCATGGAAAACATTTCACTCTGGAGCTGCTTTGCTAAGCAAATGGCGGTCATGGAAAACATTTCACTCTGGAGCTGCTTTGCTAAGCAAATGGCGGTCATGGAAAACATTTCACTCTGGAGCTGCTTTGCTAAGCAAATGGCGTACCTTGTTTCATAAACAGAACTGATTCCTTCCAAATTTAGATACCTGGTTTATTTGTATAAGGAAAAACATCCAAGATTTAGGTGTTGATGCTTATTTGGCTCTTAATAGAAGAGCATAGTGTAAACAAACTCATGTAGCAGATCCCATGTAGTTGGGATAAGGCTAAGATGATGATGATGATGATTCCTTCCAAGGTTTAGATGTATCTTTATGTACTCTTCCCAGCAGCAATATTTATCCAAAGTGATAAAACAGGGAAATATGGAATCCTAGTTGCATTCACAAAAGAAGAAAACAAAACAAGATCACATCTACTTAATGAACTGTGCAACATTATGCCCAAGTTGTTTGCTATATTTTATACCTGCTCAATTTTGTAAATATTTTCAATGACAACTAATAATTGAGGAGCTTTAAAAACTTATTTCTATATTTTCCGACAAGCAACAACATATTGTACAAGCAAAAATTTTAGCGTGCCAAGGTTTAAATTCTAATAAAGGTACCCTCAATGATCTAAGGGCTTAAAGGACAACTTAATTTTCTCTTGCATTTGAAAAATAATAATAATTGCTCAACCAAGGCTTTTATGATATTTGTACAAAAAAAGTTCATAATGCCCTGTACCCATTAAGAAAACAATTCATTCGGTCTACTTGAGAAAACAAATGAAAATAAAACTAATGTTATGCTTTAATTCATAACCATTAATACCAGAGCAGATGAGGAAGAAACAAAATTACCTGTCCATGGAAGAAGAAACCTGACTGATATGTCTTGTCAGTTGCATGATGTCGAAGGGTGATATCTCCAAAATCTTCATCGATGAAGATCCTTTCATTGCCTTGAGTTCCACCAAATGCAAGGCCAACAGGTTTAGGATATGGCTCATAAACTCTGGCAACAGCATGAAGGTGGCTGTACACAAAGTTTTTATCCTGACCTGTTGCACAAAAGCCCAGCATCTAAAAGAAAATAAAATTCTGCAACAGTAAAAACAAGGACAGATATGAAATCAGTATAGTAATGCGTACCAGCTGGGAAAAAGGACCTGAAAGTTGGTTTCAAAGCATATAAAACACCATAGCTTCCATAAAACACATCTCTATTTTCAAATTCTTGTCCTGTAAGGGCAGCAATCATTAAATCATTGGAGGTAGCAGCCCCGTTCTCTTCTTGTTTCAATTTTCCATGAAAAAGGATAAGCATTGGCCCATGATAACCTTCGATGTGAGACCAAAATCTGTTCATTCCCTTCCCATGATAGGAAGAGCTGCTCAAATAAAACAAAAAATGGTGCCAAATCAGACAGAAAATACGTTCATATACCTTAGAGTGAACGATAGACCAACAAGTGATCTAGAATCCAAATGCAAGTTACCCATTATGCAATATCAGTATGCTTTACAGTAACACAAGTATTTTTTTTTAACAATAAGCAATAATTTAAAAACTAGATATAAAGTCAACAGTGCAACATTTGTAAATCATGATCATTCTAACCTTGCCCAACAAAATCGGATGGGCCTGTGAAACATTTGTAAATGTTATGAAAAATGTTAAATGTTGTATAAAAGACAGCTGAATTTTTAACAGCTGGACTTCAGTATCGTCGCATTATCAAACTGAAACTGATTTAAAAGTGTCTTAGGTGGTGAGACATTTCTAGGAATGAAGAAATAATTTTGGAGGTATCGTAAGGTTGAATACCAATAGTTTACACAGACACACAAACACACCAACACTTGCATAAACATACGATCAAACAGTCAAGCCATGGATGTAAATAAAAAACCGCAGTTTCAGTTTCATTTTACAATGCCAAAATGTAGCAGCTATAAAGACCCTTAGACAGAAGTGATGTGCATATTATAATACAATGCACTGGATTCATGCATCAGCATGTACGTTCAATGAAATAAGTACAATGGAGTTTTATATTGAAAGAAGAATTTCAAAAGCATTCACTACAAGTGCTTACCGATAAAGTAAATCAGGAATTACATTAGAGTGGCCTGCCAACCATAAGGGCTCCACTGGGACATTTCCTCCCAATAAACGTTTAAAAGAAACCGCCAAAGCCCATGCTATTCCATCGGTTAGCAATCCCCGCTGTATCTCTGAAGATGAAGAGCATTTTTCTGTCTTAGGGGACTGAGAACAGGTGTTCTGTAGGTAATGGAAAGAAAATATTCAAAGCTTATGTAAACACCACTATTGGTGAACCAGTCACTGGATAACGTCCAGGAAACAATGACTTAAACCTTAGGAAGTACAAATGAAATGAAATAAAAAGCTGAAATATCTTTTAAAAAAGAAAACTTTAATCACCACAATTATAGAGCATTACGTCTGAATGCAAACTACACCACACATGTAAAGAAATGATACCTAAGAAACCAACGTTAAAATTTCAAGATTTTTTATACCTTGGGATTCATAGCTGTCCTTTGAAAGGCACCTTGAACATACTTCATTAAGCTATGAGAAACACCTGGAATTGCATTGAGAATCCAAGATATAAAGTTTTCTGAAGAAACTTGAAAGTGTGATGAAGACATCTCATCTTCATTTTCTCTATCCTTTTCTTTTATGTTAGATACAGAACAGTGCAAATTAGCCGAGTTCACAATATGCTCAATGTCTGGAAGCTCAGTCACAATCACATCTGGAGAAAGTGCACTGTGCTCTAAAAGCCAGCAAAACCACAAAAAGGTATAAATATTATGTTTTGTGAAAAATCCAGTGACCTTGACCTCATTGTCAGCGTCTTTGAGCTCCAGATCTACAGGAATTTTAGATGTTTTGCTTAGTTCATGAAAAAATTTAACAAGGGTATAAGCAGAATCTGATGTAGGGAATGGCTTGCAACAGCTAGCATAGCCTTTCAAGAATGATAACCATCCGATTTGCCCATTTTCAGGTAGAAAATGGATTGAATTCAACTTTGAAGGCGCTTCTTCCAACAATTTGGATAATTCCTCAGAAATTGAAATATCTTTGCTCCCTACCTTGTCAAAATTAATACGTAGACATTCCTGAGAATACCAAAAACCAATATCTTAACATAGAAATTCAGTTTTCAATGAAACAAGACATGTCACTCATATCCATAAACCATATTTTGGTATCTTATACCATAATTTAAAAAAATCTAGATTGAGAAAAAGATTTACATGCTCTAACTATGCAGTAAAAATTATCAAAGCCCTATTCAGTGATCTATACATCTTGAAAAGATGAAAACACTAATTTGCCCATGTACAGCTCTTCAAGTATTTATGCCCTAGTAAATAAACAAATCTATTTATTAACAGAAATCACCTAGCAGAACAGAGCAGTTAGGGTCCTACAAGCCGAGGTTCACACTTTACTACAAATATAAACTTCAAGATAAGTTACATGTAGCTATGTTCAAGTGGCAAAATGTATGTGGTTTAAAAATATAAACGATGGAAGGATTAAGACCAACCGTACATACGACTTTAATCAGGAAACCAAATTTTCATTTCCCTTCTCTCTAAGTTCTGTCTGGTAAAACATTATACAAACCCCATCAAGAATGTTCAATTTAAAGTGACTTTTCTTCATTTTTGTCCATAGGTGTTATAGGATTTCATAAACTGGAATGTGCTCCATTATAATTAGATACAACCCATCTTAGGTGCTATAATCAATGGTGTTATAGCTTGACAGGAGTGCATTGGTTTGCCAATAAATCAGTTGCAAGACCAAGCTTACTTGCAACATACGCTTATTAAATCAAGGTGTGTGACTTATTGGTTGAGTCGTGGCTTGCATTCCACAAGTCACAGGTTTGATCTCAATAGGCTGCAAATGATATAAAAAAACATTATGTAAAAGATTGTTCAAACTGAACTAGTCCAACAAATCCATAGAGTCTCCAACATAATACATGCAGTTTCAGTTTTATTAGAGTTGTTGAAACCTATGTTACAAATAATTGAAGGTCTCACTGATCACTCAAAAACATTATCCTTTAATTTGTAACCATTGATTAGAAGGGTGAAAACGTTATCATTCTAAACTTACTAGAAACATCATCTCAAAATTTTCATCCTCTTGCAAAAATTAAGGGTAAAAATATAAAGATTTCTGTACAATACAACCTAACTTTGTATTATTATTAAAATGTCCTCTACACGTGTCCTCATTAAGTTTGCATTCAAGACAGTACATTTTTCCTCCCCTAACTTTTAGCCCCATAACCATATAATATTTTCTCAAGGACTCGGTTTTATTGTTTATGCCATATACAATAATTGACACCAACCCAACTGCAAAAACCATATATCAGGAAACATTCTCTATTGTAATTTTATTTTATTTTTTGTAACTTTTTCATTTCATGCATAATAAGCCCATGGGGTAGATTCAATGTGTTTCCTTCGTGCTGCTATTGGATGTAGCCCCATTTTTAGAATTGACTGGCATCCACCAACCTTTTTCTATGCAATTATTCCCTATTTGATACCGAACATCCCTAGTTGGCATTCAGCATCCTTCCTCTGATCAGTTTCAATGATAGACATTTTGAATATCTGTAGACAAAAGATTCATATTTCCATTTCATGCAATTCGCCAGACACATTTTTATACAAGAATGAGATCAATAATCCAATTGAAAGGCATTACTTTTATGAAACAATATTTCCTGTCTTGAGACACTATCATCAGGTCACTCCATACCTATGAAAACCATATAGGCAAGTTGCTTTTGTTCTTTTCCCATATTTCTATATCAATTAGGGTAGAAAGAAAATGAAGACACTAGAGTTTGAAGAGTCCAGAATAAAAGGATGTTTTGCTTAAGTCTCACTGTTCTGTACTACTGGTAATTGAGCATGTGTGAAAATATTAAACAAAATGCAACGTAAAAACTACAAATTTCTGAGAGCAAACATCGACACAAGATAAATTAACAAGCCGCTTTTTGTGAGGAAGTTGGGCTTTAGCATTGCCTATCATGCCATGATATATGTTTAAATATTCCACTACTGTCGATCTTATCATCGACTTCAGAGTGAAACAGAAACCAGACGACAATCTCACAGATTGGTATTAAAAAATTTTTTTGAAAAATCAGAAATGTTTGTCTAATAACATTTCAAAAATCTCAATCAGTCAATTACAGAGCACTTTCTCCTCTCTCATATCCATTCACCACGTTTTTCTTTTTCAATTTAGTCGAATCTTCTCTAAATTCAGAGATTTAAAAAATTAACAAATTGACGAATCTCAGTAAGAAATCAACATCATTCCATAGAAAAAACTACTGAATTATCCGTAGTTCATCATTGGATCAGAGAATTCTGAAATAACAAAACCTAAACCGATCAGGCTTGCCCTTTTAGCCCAGTTAGTGCCTACCGTCGAAGGATAGGGAAAACGATGCTAAAAATTTAACTGGATATCGCTCTACGTACCTGTAACGCCTCAAAAGGGATTGTTGTTTTATCAGGGCCAGCCATATTTTCGAAAGCTTTTCGCAGTATTGAAAGATTGCCGAAAGCAGAAATTGTCGCTTCCAATTCCTGGATCTCTCTCTGCTCGGAATCATCTTTTTGAGCCGACGATGATGAAGCGCCCATCTTCAAAACACAGTCACGCAGTCACAGCATTCGCGAAAGGTTTTTGTCAAAACAATCTGCCATTAACAACAGGGTGAAGCTTTAAGAGATTAGGAAATTGTTTGGCGCTCAGAAGTTTAGGAGTTTTTCATTTGACTAAACTGCCATGCTCTCATTCTCTATGCGTGCAACTGTGACAGCTGTTCACGGAACATTTGCTAGGCCAAAGAAGGAAAGAAACGGCTATCCGATATATTTGATTACGGTTGGACATTTACCTGGTGAAACTCAAAATGCACCGTAAAATTGTGCATTGGAACCTTATTTTTAAAAAATGAAAATAGTCCGTGCAAGCAAGTTTTCGTTGCATTAATTATGCCTAGTTGAATAAAACGAGCTCTGATGTTGTGTTGTGACTAACATTTATTTTGTGATTTAATACAGTTTTTATGTGCTTACTGGAACTAGACAAATATTTGATAATTTCATATCAGTTTTTAAAACATTAGTCCCCTGATTACCCTCTCAGCATGGGAAATAATTAAAATACAGAACTCCAGATCGGTCTTCTCCACGCTAATGATTACCCAACAAGAACAGAAATTGTCCAATTACCCTGGTAAAAATTTTCGGCAAATTTGAAGATTTTCTTTTAATATTATAGTGGACTTGTAGTTTTTCTTTTAATATCATACTGGACTTGTGGTATGACACTGATCTCGCTGGACAGGTTAAGCATTGAACTTCCAAGTATAAGCATTGAATCTCCAAGTCATGATCCTGGGCTTCTGGCAGACGATCAGGTAATTCGACTAAAATTCGTAAAACTTCTCCTCCATGACCTATAGCTTGCTTTTTTTATAAAATTTTTTAAGATGTTCCGAATCATACATTATCGGTTGCAAATTGAAGAGATTTCATGTTCCTTCACAGATCCACTTCTCCCATATTTTCACTTGAATCTGTTAAGGTAATTTTGGTGTCGCATATATATGCTTTTAGAACCCTTATGATTCCAAAATTTCATACGCAAAAATGTGCATTCTGCAAACCATTGGAAAAAAACAGACCTGGCATGACTCCGAAATAAATGGCTGATAAAAGAAGAAAAGGGATAATAGTCAGTCCAGCCATACTAAGGGTGGTATTGCCGGATCCATGCTATGATAGCAAATAAAAGCGATTTACAGCTACGGAATCAGAAGGTCAGAATTCTAAAAATTATTGCTTATTACAGTATAAAATCATCCTGTACATTGCTCACTTTGGTTAGCAAAGAATGCGCTACCGCTGATTCTGAATTTGGACCAGATATACAAAAACCAATCTTATGCATACCAGGGAATGATGTTACATAATTGAAATCAAAAGGTCAGAATTCTAAAAATTTATGCTTGTTACAATATGAAATCATACTGTGCATTGCTCACTTTGGTAAGCAAAAAATGCACCACTTCTGGTTGTGAATTTGGACCAGAAACAAAAACCAATCTTATGCATACCAGGGAATGCTGTAACATAATTGAAATCCGACGGTCAGAATTCTGAAAATTTACGCTTGTTAAAACATGAAATCAGATTGTACATTGCTGACTTTGATTAGGAAAAAATGCACTTATGATTCTGAATTTTGGACCAGATATTCAAAAACCAATTTTAGACAGATCAGGGAGTGATGTAACATAATTAAAATCAGTTAAAATTCTTAACTTTTTAAAACATAACACAATTTAGAACCGTGCCCAGCAGCGTGTGCACTGGGCCATACAATCTCCTTTGCAATCTACATTATACCCCAAAACCCTGGGATTCCTTAGCAACACATTTCGCAGAGAATTCCCTTTTATTCCCCATTCCCTTTCTAGAACTGAAACATTATTTTTTATCTCATCATCCAATCTACATCCAAGGACTTCTGGAAATTTCTGCAGCAACTTGTGAAGATCATCATTGGAGATGCCAAGGCTTGACAGGTAATTCAGGCAATCATGGACAGTGCTATGATCAGGCACAGTTTTCTCCTTTTCTTCTCCCCAGTAAGGAGAATGGACCCAACCAAATGCTTTTCCCAGAATTCGATCCACCTCTTCTGCACTGAAGTTGAGTGTTTTGAGATAGTCTTCACATTCCTGCCATTTTTTATGTTGGGTTTCATTGAATGTTTCCTTATATGAACTCACAACATTTTGAGCACTGCTCACTCTGCAATGGAATGCATTGGGGTACCTAGAAATGGATGTTGTCAAATGCTTTGAGCTTAACCCATTTCTATGCCTGTGGCCTGCAAACTCTAGAATCCTGCTGCAATCCACTCTGTTTGCATTGACAGAGAAATGTATCAATTTCTCTTTTGGGGTTGATACAGGTCCCTGAAAAAAAATACAAATTTCAGGCATTTTTTTATCAGATGCAATTTCTTGACGATTTCAGAATTATGGAGTTGGGGCTTTTTGAAATGTTTCTTTATTCACGTACAGAATGAAGATATGAAATGTATCCACCAAGGATTTGTGCATCAAACATACCACACTCTGGGACAAATTTGTTGAATAATCATGTTTTGACCACGTCCAATGCAATGAAATTGCTTGCATTCCTAACTCTGAATAACATAAAAGAACACAATGATTAAGTCATGGAAACCCCTTGAAACATATTTTGCAGTACATGCCTAGGGAAAAAGAAAAAAAAAGATAGGAAATTCCAGTACAGGGAAAATAAGTTTAAAATAAGTCCTTGTGACCAAGATTTAAAATATGAATTTCAATTCATAGTTTGGGAATTAGAAAGAGAACAACAGCAACATCTAATTCTGTTACTCGTTTCTTTAAATCAGTGGAAAATCATGCTTCGTATTCAATATTCAAGATTTCATGGTAACCTAACTCACAGCTTAGGTTCAATTCCAGTGCACATCCATGACTCATGGACAAACTCTGTAAAAAGACCTATAACGACTAATAAACAAATTCTGTACAAAAAAATTTCTTAAACTAACAAGATGAAATAGGGTTTTTAACATAATTCAATTTCAGTTTCCTTAAATTGCAAACTGAAATGCATAGGAAATTTGTGGCTGAAATTTGAACATTGCCTTGACAATCACAATATCAGGATATCAGGCTTACATTTCCTATTCCTAAAAAAGAACGCATCCATCTTAATGAAATAAGGCGACGTCGTTGCATAAATCAACTGCATTGAAGCAAACTTAGGCTTCGGGGTTTGAATCAGAACAAAAACAAAGTTGCAGAATACCTGTGAAGATACGGAGAAAGTAATGGCTTCCGATACAAATGACAGCTTACAAAAGCCGGGAGAACAGAAATTATGCAGATCATTGGCACCAGAAAAATAGATGATGAAGCTCTTAAGACAAACCGCAGGAGCCATGAGAAAAATTCGTGGTGCCTGTTGGTCTCTTCGGGAGGCATTGTAGCACAGAAAGCTTTTAAAAATAATAAAATTTTTTTAAAAAAAACGATGTATGTGAGGAAATATAGTGGAATCTGCCTTACTACATTCCGGTACCATTTTGTGACATGGACATTCCTGATGACGAAACTGTTTATGGTTAATTAGTTTTTTTTTTTTTTTTCAGTAACAATAGGTAAAAGGATAAATGTAACCATACGGGAGAATTGAAAAGAGAAAATAAACTAGCATAAGAGAAAATGAAAGGCTTAACCATTTTGGTTACATGCGAGGTTTGAATTTTAAAAAACCTATATTTTAAGATTAAATTTTAAACAATGAGGTTTTAGCTTAGTGGTAAGTTTTTTGATTTGGAAATTCCATGGGCAATGTTGACTTATAAAGTTCTATATGGATTAAATTTAAAAAGAAAAAAGAAAAAAAAAAGATATGTTCTATAAAGCTACAAGAATTATGAGAGATGTCTCAGGGTTAAGGTTCTTTTGGGCTCTCCCCATGGTTAAGGACCATGGAACACTCTAAGGTGCCCTTGGGTAGCACTCAAGTGTTAGAAAACCCATCCTGTTGCATCCCTTTCTAAGTCCTCTTCATACTACCCTTACTTGGAGAACTACATGGCCCTAATTCTAAAGTGGTCAAGATATGTAGGCAACCAAGATTGGATAGTTTTGGTGTGGTGCCATGCTGAACCTTATACCATATCGTGAAGGGTCTGGGGGTGAGGTGCCTCCTTGTAGATACATCGCTCCACTTCCATCGATGATGTCTACAAGTTGCTTGTGTACTTGTTTGCAAGGTCCTTATTTGGAGTTTAGTCATTCTCCCTAAGGTGTATTCCCATATATTAAAAAGTTGTGTTGTTGCTTGCACCCTTCCATGGGTTGCTTGCTTGTTAGAGGCACATTCCCCAAGTCTTCCACCCAAGATCCATTGGATCTTAGTGAATTCCTTGGGGTGCCGAACAACGTTGGGATAACATTGTTATATGAATAGTGGCTTATGTGGATTAAATTTTAAAGAAAAAAAATGATATGTTCTATAAAGCTACTAACATAGTGGCTTAGATAGTTTGGACATATGCAAAAAAGTTTAGATGATGAGCCTATAATAAAAAGGTTGCTACATTATTATTCCAAAAAAGCCACCTAATGGAAGGCTAAAGAATAAATGGGAAAAAACAATTGAAGATGATTTGAAGAAACTACAAATAAATAAAGATCTAGCATTTCATATAGGTAAATGACAAAAAAGAACTTATGTAGTCAACCTCATTTTGTTAGGACAAGGCTAGGACGACATTGATGATGATAATATCCATGGCTACCACCCAAGCATGATTTGTTGAATGATATAACTTTGAGCACAAAAATAGAGAATATTAGCTGAAAAATCTATGTGATAAACCATGTTACATTAAAAAAAAAAAGTCCAAATGGCATAAAGAACAAGGAAACAAAAGTAATTCCAAGTGTGAAGCAAACTCTTTGAAGTTGAAGAGCATTATCAAATAAAACTTCTTCAAACCTTAACTTAAAACCATGCAAATATGAGTTGCATCAAGACTAGGAACTTTGAGTAATGAGACAAGTAAACAAGTTATAGATAATAAGTTTTCCATATTGCAAATGAGACATTTTGGGTAATAAGGTTAGTTTAGTGATAATGTTTTTAATTTAGAAAGTTCTAATTTATGGGTTCAATTCCAATGGATAATTCCAAGGCATAAATATAATTTTGAGTAGTGAGTTACAAATATAGTTTTACTTTAGTTATATATATTTTGTTGTTAAGGCATTACTCACTTGAATAGAGCATGCAACTTGTGGTCTATAAGTCACAAGTTTGATTTCAAGGGAAGACATGTGCCACTTAGAGGCATGAAAAAAATATACATTCAAGAAAAGTATCTCCACAGTGCCTTAACTCCCATGCATGTCCATGCATAGTTACATGCATTATAGTCCATCATGACCATCATCAAGGCTTGGCCTTGTGAAAATTCTAAGTATATGTTCATATCAATAGTTAAAAAGTGAAAAAGAAATTTGATCCTTTAACCTCTTACTTGATATTGGAAGTGTTTACCATTATTCTATTTACTTGGATAAACTTGAAATTGTTTGTTATTTTATTTAAACAAATGTTCCTAGGTCCCATCCTTGCCTACCAACAATGGAACCTAAGGACACATAAGCATGGCTAATGACAATCCTCAATGATGCATGAATTGGCATAATCATCATGCATCAAGTTTAAAGCACAATAAAGACAATTTCCATAACCACATAACAAGTAAGCATAGATTCAAGTACCCACTTAAGTGATACCTCCAAGCATTAGCTACATCCATGGTACTTGTCATTCATTCAACTAGATTAGTATATATACATAATATATCATAAATCATGGATAAAATGGAAGCATAAATAATATATCATCATACTAGCATAAGATCCAACCATCCCACAACAGACAAAAAATGCATAAGCATATAATCATACCAATGTATACTATACAAATCATTGATCAAAGCCATCCATATAACTATAAATAAAGAAAAAGCATAACAAGCCCAAAATCAAGCCAAGTGATACTAACTCAAAGTGCATCAAAAACAAGGTGTAACATATAGTACTAGCAACTCTTGTCATCATTGATAAATCGTAATTTTAACTAGCTATGATATCGGGTATCTGATATCAGAGCTACAATATCATGTACCTGATATTGGGGCACAAGCTACGATGTCGAATATCCGATATCGTGGACACATGCAAGCTTATAAATATGACACTTTGGCACATAGTCCAAACAACAATTTCGTTCCAACCTTACCAGAACTCTTGCAGTTTATTTTCATGAACTTAGACTTAGCAATTAGAAGTATGAATGTCTACAGTATAGTGTGAACTAGTGAACAAAATCTTTATTTGAGCATTTTGTACTTGGACACAAGTGTGATCGAAGATAAAGATCGAGCCATTTTCCACTATTACAACATTCTCCTAGATTTACTATTTATACTTAGAATAATTTTCTTACTTTGACTTAGCATAATGTCTATTGTTTCTTAGTTAATGATTTACTTTCCTATGCACTTTACGTTTATTGTTGTTAAGAAAAATGAGTACAACTAATCTCAAACACTTAAGTGTGATTACTTAGTAACCCAATAGTGTTATCGCTTGGTTCACCCATTAGCGAAGTACTTGGTAATGTCAATAGTAGTTGCATGAAGTCCAAGGTGTGAACAGAAAGTTAGGACCAAATACTCATCATCTAGGATAGACTACATTTGTTTACTATTTACTAAGACTTAAGAACCATCTTCATTTATCTTATGTTCACTAAGAGTAAGATGGCCCACACAACATCAATCATCATATACCTCACCGTGAGTTAAACCATACACATAGATTTTACTAGCTCACGTGGGAAGACAACAATCACAAACTTAAACAAATTACTAGCATAATCACATTGCCTCATCCATGGATTAAAATTGGGCTACGCATGAATGCTCGTAACTTGTATGGTTGGGTGTTGGATTACTCCACTGCTCATCATTGACACCATTGTTAAGGACAAGTCAATGTATGCTTAGTAATTGATTTCTCAAAGTTTGTTGTACTTGAAACATAAAGTCTAACTTCATAACCATAAGGAAAGAACACTCAAAATAAATGTCTAAAAAAATATAACATGGCTTTAAATAAGAATACCACATTACCTACCAAGGAACCATAGAGGAGCAATGACAGAATCGAAGAAGAAGAAGACTGAAGTATGCTGATATAGATAAGAATCTCCTATGCTAATCATGATCCTTACTATCCTAATTTCACATTCATCTTTCATTAAGATTGTCAATTCAGGTGGAGAGATCTACAAGGGAATGTTGTTCTACCACCAAAATGTTCAGCACCCATTATGCTTCAAACTACTTGCAAGGGGGTAAAACTATGTGAAGCATTTGGAGGATATCATGAAACCAAATACATTATCCAACCATATGAACCTACTGATGAGTAGTTAAGGAGGGACCATGCCATGGAGGCAAGACATGAACAAGACAAGGGAAAGATAGTCAATTCTATTATTATCTTAGAGAAGCTTGATGGAGATGCCTTCATTGCTAAACAACTCCACCATAATCATGAGTTCCAATCACAAATGCCTATCATTTGACTAGATGAACCTCTTAGGAATAAATCACACTCTGAACTAGCAAAAAAGCTTGGGTAGGAGGTGAAATATTTAAGGTACAAGCAGGACTCAAGGCCAAGAGTTCCTACTAGATCCCACAGAGATGAACATCAAAGTTATCACAAGAGGACAAGCCAGCATCATTCTTCTATTACCTCATCTACATTCTCACGATCATCAGAAGACTCTCACAGAAGGAGGCAAAAGTACAAGGACCATGACAAGGAAGAAACGAGAGCTCATGATTGCCATGACTATCATGACCACTATTTAGGACATTCTTATTTGAAAGATGAAGAATTTGAGTAGCGTAGAAGAAGGGATTGTAGAAATCATGAAAGGGATGAGCATAGAAGGGGTACTATTACAATAGAGTGCACAAAGTCAATTGAGATGATGAACCCCAAATGGCAACTCATAGCATGATCAACATCTAGGAAGTTATTCACATTCCAACCAGGCATGTGAGGAATAACTAAATCAAATGGCTAAACATAAACAATATCTTAAGATTTGAAGGTGGCTATAATGCTAATTCACAACATCACCTTCAAGCTTTCCATGATGCCTGCATCTTATAAAACATTGGAAGTGACTAGCAAAAGTTAAATTTGTTTCCTAGAACACTTATAAAGGAGGCTAAAAGCTAGTATAGGTCACTAGAACTTAAATCAATCAGACGTTGGAGTACCATGCTCAAACGCTTTAATGATAAATATCAAACTTATTCACAAGTGTCTAACTTAAGAAAAAAATCTAGGGATGAAAGCAAGGGACTTATGAGACCCTTGATGCAGCAATGGATAGGTACTACTCACTATTGCATAGCTGCCCAAGCCACAAATTTTCACCTAGGGAATTGCTCAGGCACATTATAGATGGGCTGCAAAGAAAACTAAAGACACTCTACCCAAGGTAGGTTACCAGAAATGACCACCCATCGCATCCAAAGACTAATTGACCAAGTGGCAAAGAAAGAAGGAGAGCTAAGAAAGAGGGAATCAGCTGTGGAGTATAACAAAGATCATCAATTTAAAAGACAAATGCATGAGTTTGCGATACACAAGAGGAGGAAAGCTTGGATCAAGCCATCTAGAAAAAGACTCTACCAATCCAGAAATTTGTAAATGACATCATAGCCAAAGTAGAGCAAATGTGGGATTCCATTGATGAAAAATTTGTAACTACGTTAAAGATTGTGAAGGAAAGAACCAAGCAAGCCTTTGGAAAAGGAAAAGACCAAAGGAAGAAAAAAGAGTCTGGATGAAAAGGAAAAGTTGCTTTAGTGGTTGAGTGCTTAGATACTAGCTCCACAAATGAGAAAGGTTGCACTATGTGTCAGTATAAACATCCCAAGTGATCTTGTCCAATCATGGCACATCTACATGAGACTGGGGCATGCACACTAAATCCTAGATTTATTAAAAAAACAAATGTTCAAAAGGTTACCTTATCCTCAAGGTAACTACCGACAGAACCTTCAACCAATGTATTATCCTAGTGGAGCTTTACCACAGTCACAGGAGCACTGTTATCAATAGTGGTAACAACCTCAATCATGGGCTATGCTAGCACCACATCAACAATATCCATATAGACAACCAGATCCATATGAATATTTTGTCTAATGTCTAATATCACCTAGTAATGTAGCTATTCAAACCCCATAGTGCTATTGAGCAAAATACCGCAAATCGATTCCACCAAGGATAGATCCAAACTCATATGTGCATCTACCAACAGTTGGTCATTCTAATCAACACCTAAATCCTCTACCACAAGTACCACCTCCTATTATGTAAGGGGGAATTATTGTCACAATCACAGCAAAAGAATGCTACTAGAGTGGTTAATATGCATGAGGGGATGGTTACCTATGAATCTCAACCTAAGAAATGATCATTCTTTAGAATGAGTCTAGAAAAGATTCAACAAATGGGGAACATGTCTACTTCTACCCCATCCACATCAAGTCCTTCTTAATGCAACAAGCTTCTAACTTCATTAAGTTCAAATGTCATAACTGTCATGCTTACTCAAACAATAATTCATTAGATTAAGGCAGGGGCTCTTCTGTAGAAGAGAACTAATCCTAGAAGTCCCTTAGTTTATCTCCAAATAGTAAGAAAAAAAACTGATGAGTCACGTTTAGTTGGTTGCATCGACGAGGCCTATTCGACGCATCTTACCATGCGTCAACAAGGCCCCATCAACACAATGTTGAAATTTGGCTATAAATATGTGTGTGCAACCACATTTATGACAATTAGAGGTGGTAGTTGCAGTGAGGCTCTTGCAATTTTTCCATTTGAAAGTTAGAATTTTTCCCCGAGTGCCCGCAGTAGGAGCCATTACATGTACGGATCTTTATTCGAGCATTGTTATACCTAAGCACGATAGTGTGTGCAGCAATAAAGACGAACTTTCTAATAAACCTTGCAGCGCTTTGGATAGATTAGTTATTTCAATTATGCATTTAATGTTTTTAATTATTTATTAAATGTTTTCACTAGTTATTAAATATTTTCCAGTTATTACATTAATGAAGCAATTAAGCCAGATAGATTACACACATAAGTACGACCGCTTCAAGCGTAGCACGTATTTGCTTGGTAATCCCAACAGTGTTATTACTTGGTATGCTTAGTAGGGTAGTTCTTAGTCACGCAAAAATGGATACATGGATTTAGGACATGTAAAAAAGTGGGATCAAATGCTTATGTTAGGAATAGTTAAATGCTAGTTGATTAGTTAAGTTAATTAAATTCCTTTTATCCACATTTTGAGCACCAAACTATAGAACACAAAATGATAAAAATTGGATGCCTCAATTACACTTAACCATACCAATGAATGTCACAAGTGTAATTAACGATTAACCTTAAGGCTAAAGTCACTTCCTAAATGACTAGTGCATTGGAAATGATAAAGTCCACAGAATTCAATTGGATCACATGTGAATGCTTTGTGATTCATATGGTTGGACGTAGGGGTACCTCGTCGCTCATCATTAGCACCATTTCTGGGAACCTTGTTTGTGGAACGTGTGCTATTTAGGTCTAAGTGAATACCATTAATATTGTTGTATGAACCTAAAGGTCAATATCATTTCCACTATACATAGAATTATAAAAGCACATTGATAATTTTATTTTGTTTTGTAAACTATCTTCTTCTCCTCGCAAGCACAAAGATACTAAACCACTAGTCCCACAAGAGTTCAATGTGGTATAGACTCATCTAGATGAGTTTGTGCTAAACTTCACCTTCATCCTACATCAGGATGAATAGTTGTGATGGCATGATATGGAGGGCAATGTTGTCTTACCCCCTAATAGATCTATGCCTAGGATGCTGTTTAAAATGCTCAAGAAGCTAGGCATAGTAGATCTTCATGAAGAATATGCTATGGATGGATATGACACTCGCAACTACTATCCCAATGAAACACAATGCAAACAAGATCAACATTAGGAGAAACTCCTTGAAGCTACAAAGGGGAAACATTACATCAATCCCTTGTCCCCACTAAATCAAGATGACACTGAGGATCCTCCTACTGAAGATTCTTAACATAAAGATTCTCCATCCCCTAATATTGGTGATGAGGGTATGAACCTAAACCTACGATCCACTATTCATAAATTGGGTTCAGGAAAAAGTAACAGTCAAGGTAGGGCTCAAGCAAGCACCACAATAGCAAGGGATCTAAGGATGGTAATCATAATAAGCATAAGAGTGGTGGTAGACATTGTGGTGGCAGTGACAATCCTCCTTCCTCTTCATCCTCTTCATCTAATTCTAAACATTCCTCTTTGTTTGATGGTTCTCATGTAAGCCACTATCGAAACAATCATGATGAAGTTGATCAGCGAGATAACAATGACTGTGAAGGCCACCAAAATCGAAGGGGTGGTCAAAACCATCATCGACATAGTGATGATGATGAATCTCTATTGGTGACTCGAAGTATGCTTAGCATTGCGGAGGTAGTTAAAATTCCAACTAGGCATATGAAGGATAGTTAGATCAAGCACCTAGATATGAACAATATCCCAAGATTTGAGGGGGGATATAACTTTGATCCGCAAACTCATTTACAAGATTTTCATGATGCTTGTGCCTTATAGAACATAACAAATGAATGGCAAAAACTCAAACTATTTCCCAGGACACTCATCAAGGAAGCTGAATGTTGATACTGGTCTTTGGAACTGGAATCTATTCATTGATGGAATACCATGTTAGAGTTATTCAATGACAAATACCAAACATACTCCAAAGTATCTACTATAAGAAGGAAAATCCAAGGCTGGAAACAAGGCACACATGAATCCTTGGATTCCATCATGGGCTAATACTATTCACTCTTATAGTGACACCCTGGCCATGGTTATTCTTAAAGGGAATAACTTCATCACATCATAGATGGGTTTAGAGTAGAAACAAGAAGAACCCTTGGGGTGTATGCCCAAGGAAGATTGTCTAAATTGAGAGCTTATCAAATCCAAAGGCTAATCAAGTAGGTAGCAAAAGAAGAAGGTGAGCTACAAAAAAGTAAAATTGCTAAAGAGTATAATAGGGATCCTTCCATTAGAAAATGAGAGGTCTAATTTTGTGATGAGGAGGAGTCACCACTTAATGAAGTGGTGAGGAGAAAAACCTTGCCCATTCAAAAGTCTATTCCTAATATTTTGACAAAGGTTAACAAGTTATAGGATTCTTTGGATGAAAAATTTCAAATCACTTTGAAGATTGTTGAAGAATCCAAAGAGCAAAATAGTAATCATAATTACAAGGGATGCAAAGAAGCTAAATGTGCCTACCAAAGAGGTAAGGGTAAAGCTGCTGCAGTAGAGGAAGTTGTGGAGTCTAATTTTGATGATGAAACTAAATGTGACATCTATTAATACAAACATGCAAATGGATGTTTCCCTATGGTATCACACTTACAAGAGTCTAGAGTGTATGCATTGAATCATTGCCTAGCATGTAGGCAAGCTCCAAGACAATTGCCTTATCCTCAAGGCAATCTAAGGCAATTCCACCAATAGCAATAAGCTTACTACCCAAGTGGAACACCTCCACAACCTTATGAACAATACCAATAGTGGTACAAACCACAATAATGGGGAATTCCACCACCAAGGCAATAGTACCCTTATAGACAGCCAAATCCATACGGGTACTATGTTCAGTAGCCCATCTCCCCTAGAAGTTCTGCAAGTCATATATCATTCCAACATCACTATTACCCTCCAGAGTACCATTGAACACATTCACCATCTACTCAAGGCAAAAATCCATATCCATATCCATATCATCCTTTGCATCCCTCTGCACATACACCTCCACCTTCAACCTAATTACCTCTTGCTCCATCCATGCAGGGTGAGATTCCTCCATAGCTGCAACAATGAAATGCTATGAGGGTTGTACACTAACAACTAGTTTTTTAGCCAAGTGGTCTAAATAATCAATCTAGGAAAATATCCTTCTTTCGACCTAGTAGTCCTCTCCAGCCCTCACAACCTAGTCCAACTGATCACCCTGCATCTTCAACACCCTGATCCTCTACATCAAACACCTTTGAGTGTCCTTCAAAGCAAGTGTCGCCTCAGATCCACATTGTAATGTTAACTCATGTTATTTTCGACTGGATTAAGGTTGGAAATCTTGCTACAAAAAGATCTAATCTAGGAAGTCCAGTCATCTATCTATAGATTGTTGGACATAAGCCATGCAAAGCTCTTCTTAACTATGGTTCTAGAGTTAATCTCATCTCTCGTGACATGTATAAGGCTTGGAACCTACCACCTCTTAAGAAGAGCAACATTCATCTAGAATTAGTAGATCATCCAATTACTATTCCTCTAAGATTAGCAGAGGACATTATGACCATAGTTTGTGGGCAGTCCTATCCCACTAATTTTCTAGTGATCAAAGTGAACAATTGCAAAAGTGACTTCCCCATCATTATGGGAAGGGCTTGGATAAGCATGGTTAATGCAATAATGGGCATAAGGGGTCTATCTTCAGAAATTTCCAAGGAAAATGAACTAGGAAATATTGAGAAGAAGCATATTCCATGCATTGCATATAGTGATAACGGGTGCAATTATGTGCAAAAGATTTGGTCAATCAAGAGCACATACATTAAGGCATGTAATCAGTGTGCACAAGAAATTGACATTCAAAGGTCTCTATACGCAGTAGCCACAAAGCAGGAGGGCACCTAGTGGCTGATAGCTGATTCAAATAGTAGCACAATATGCATGAAGCCAACTAAGAGCCTAACATGTGCATATGTTGAAGGCATGAACAAAATTGAACAAGTTCATTCCCAACTCTTTGATGATAACTATTGGAAAGAGTTGAAAATTCCTAATCACTTCAAGCAAGAGCCCTTAGAACTAAAAACTTTACTAGTCGAAATGGAGTACGCATTTTTAAAGAATGGTAAACCAATTATAATTAATGTCAAACTTGCTCCTAAACAAAAGGAAAAGTTGTTGAAGGTGGTGAATAAATGGTCAATAGTCTTTGCTTGGTTGATGAACCATGATTTTTCAAGCTTCTATATCGAACCTGCGATATTGGATCCATGATATTAGGTACATGATATCGTAGCCTGGCTAATGATATTGGATACACAATATCGTGGTTCCTGTGTAAGCCTATAAATACCACATTTAAGCACAGTTGAAGAGAGCTAGTTAGTGTTAGAGTAAGTGTAGAAGTAGAGTCTTTTTGTTCATTTCTAGTTCATCTCAACCCTTTCCCTAGCGCATGCCTACAGTGTGATGATTGTAATTGTACGAAACCTTTATTCGAGTATGATGTACTTGGACATGCACATGACTAGTAATAAAGATCAAGATTACTTCATCATTGCAGCATCCACTTAGCTCTTAATTACTTTCATTGTTAATTGTTATTTACTATTTCCTTTAGTTAATATTTACTTTCTTATCATTTACAGTTCATGCTGTTAATGTGAAATGAGTACAACTTAATCATGAGCATTTAAGTGTGACTACTTGGTATCCTAGTAGTGTACCTAGGACATGTGCTTGGTAATCCCAATAGTAGTACATGAGGTCCAAGATGTGTACGTATGATTAAGGATGAATGCTCATCGCACTTAGGCTAACTTAGATTCTCTTCTCCCATTCCCTCTTAGCTTAATCAAAGTTATTTTTCATTGTCTCTAGGAGTAGCACTAGTTTAGGACCACATCATACACCTCACTCTAGACTAAACCATAGGTGACAAAGCAAATACTAGTCCAGGTGGGAAGACAACGAATTATGATCAACATGTAACTATCTAGATACCCCAACTAGCCCATCTACGAAGTTTGACCGAATCGTGCATGAACACTCGTATTCGTATGGTTGAGTGTAGGGATACCTCACCACTCATCATTGGTCATATCCAAAACTAACAAGAATCAATCCAAGGATATGCCAGCATCACATCTACACTGACCCAGCCATGAAGCCTAAAAGGTAGCTGTAGAGGTGGCTGAATCCCAAATTGAAGCAAATCATCAAAGAGGGAATTGAGCAACTCCTCAAGGCAGGGTTTATCAATCCCATCATGAATAGTGAGTGGGTTAGCCCACTTGTAATTGTACCAAAGAAAGGTGGAAAATGGTAGGTTTGCATTAACTTTAGGCCATTAAATATGGCAACATTTAAAGATCATTTTCTTTTGCTATTTGTGGATCAAGTGTTAGATACCATATCTAAGCATTGTTATTATAGTTTTTTAAATGGCTATAGTGGCTATAACCAAATCCAAATTACGCTAGAAGATCAGGCCAAAACAACATTCATGAGTCCCTGGGGGGCTTTTGCATATTGTAAGATGTCATTCAATCTATGCAATGCCCTTGCAACATTTTAATGCTTGGTCCTTAGTATATTTCAACAACAAATTGGTAGTGGTGTTGAAGTCTTCATGGATGACTTCTCCACCTATGGAGCTACATTCGAGCAAGCCTTGGACTACCTAGAGCAAGTATTGAAGAGATGTGTTAAGAAAAACTTGTAGCTCAACTAGCAAAAGAGCCATCCCATGATCNACTAGTTTAGACCTTTCCACATCATGACAAATGCATCTAACTATGCTTTGGAAGTAGTGTCACATAGATGGACAATAAGAAACATGCATACTACATCCACTATGTGAGCCAAAGCATTGTGGGAGCATAGTTAAATTACACCACCACAAAGAAAGAATTAATGGTAGTGGTGTATGCTCTAGAAAATTTCAAGTACTATTGCTTGGTTACAAAGTATTTGTGCATACAGATCACAGTGCAATTTGCTTCCTCATGAATAAGCCAATAGTCAGCCCTTGTGTTATATAGTGGCTAGTGATCTTGCAGGAACTCAATCTTACAATGGTAGATCAAAAAGAGACTGAGAATGTGGTTACTGACCACCTCTCTCGCTTACAATGGGATAATAAAGAGGAGGAGAGCCTGCTCCTTGATCAATTTTCAAGCAAACTCCTCTTTACAAGAACAATAAATGAACAAATGCTTGCAAAAATAATATGGTATAATGGCATCCTCACCTACCTTCTCACTCAAGAGATTTCACAAGACTTGGATTTTGAGAAGAAGCAAAAATTTCTTCATTGGGCCAAAAACTTCATGGAAATCAATGGATACCTTTATAAGGTGTGTGCCAATGGCCTAATCTGTTGATGTGTCCTTGATGAAGATTAGCTACAAGTTCTCCAAGATGCTCATGAAGGGCCTTGCAGAGGCCACTATGCAGTGAGACGCATGGCCATAAAAATCTTCATGGCAAGATACTATTGGCCTACAATCTTTAGGGATGCCCACTAGTTCGTCAAGTCTTGTAAACATTGTCAATGAGATGGGGGGATGACAACTTGCATGGAAGGTCCTCAATAGTGGATTCAACCATTGGAGCCTTTTGACATATGGGACGTTGATTTCATGGGGTCCCATCACACCCATGTCCAACATGAAGGTGTATATTATAGTAGCCGTTGACTACTACACAAAATGGGCAAAAGTAGTAGCCATTACCAATTGTACACCATCCACTATTGCTAAATTTATACAACAAAATATCATGAATAGGTTTGGGGTGCCACATTCACTAATTTCTGACAATGGAACTCATGTCACAGGTGCCACCTTTAGAAAGCTAATGCAACGCTTGGGGGTAGAACATAAATTGACAACACCTTACCATCCCCAAGCCAATAGTCAAGCAAAGGTAACCAACCAGGAGATTACAAAAATACTAGCATGAACCATTAGTAAATATAGGAAGGATTGGAGTACAAAGCTTAACGATGCCCTCCAGGCTTATTTTTCAACATGGAAACTTCCTATTGGCTATTCTCCCTATGAGTTAGTGTATGGGAAACTTTGAATGCTTCCAATTCAATCTGAGCTTCGAACACTCTCAACAACCTGTGATCCAAATCTTGACCTAAGTCTAGCACAAAAAAAAGATTGATCAACCTAAATGTGCTAGATGAAAACTAATTAATGGCCCTATCCTTGCATGAGGTGAACAAGGCATTCAGCAAACAACATCATGACCTTAAAATCAGGAAAGTAAAACTTCAACCATGAGATAAGATTCTCTACTGGAACCCCACACATGTATCCCAAAAGACAAAATTCCAAACATTGTGGGAGGGACCTCACATAATTGATCAAACCTTTCCCTTTAGGGCCATGTTAATCTACAAACCTGAATGCCCAAATAAAAAGAAATTGGCCAACATCTAACAAGTAAAGCCTTTCCTAGAACCAAAACAGGCTAATGCAACTACTGCCTCAACGGATGGACAACCACATTCTATTTTTTGGATCTCCTCTTTTCAACTCAGTCATGGGGGAGATGGTCATCTATGCTAACAATCCATTTGGCTTCTCAATTTTTCTACCCTTTTATTCTTCATGTTTTTAATTTTTACAAATTATTTATTTTACAAGTTCTTGATTTTTTAAATTTTTCTAATTTTACACCATCTTTAGTACCTTTGAACCTTCTTAACTATTTTACACTTTCGTATATATTTTACTTTGTTTTATTTTATTCAAGTGTGATATTTTCTCATTTTTGCTAATAAAAAGTGCTTTATTGTCCTAGGATATAGTGTCACAATTGCTATTTACTAATGATGGTTTATGCTTAATGTTGTGATTACCGATGTCTAGTTTCTATTTTTGAATTCTGATGTCTTTGACATGGTTTATTTTTCACGGAATATGTAGTGATTCCATGTCATCCACCCATCCAATGAACTCTATGGTTTTCCTTGTTCATTGAATTTGAAGTTCCTTTCATTAAAGAAAATTTTAATTAATCAGTGACCTTAGCAATTCTAGAATTAGGAAGGATTCAAAGGTTTGTAAAGGGTGTGACTTCAAGGGGACTCAATACTCTTTGTACTCTTCTACTTGCTTGAGTACTTGAGTATGTTTCACGGACTTCTTATCGTTCCATACCACCCACTAATAGAAATTCGAATAACATCGTTACATGGTGTGGTTCCCATTCAAAAAAATGATGGGAATTTAAAGCACACCCCTTTGACATGAATAAGTTCTTGCATTGTGTGTGATAAATCATGTTTTTCAATGCTCTGATATCAAGGTGGTTGTGATATCGGTTACATGATATCGAGTATGCAATATCGTGGCCCAAGATGTGATATCGTACATTCAATATCACAGGGTTACTCCTAGGTATATAAATACAGTGCCCAGGCACACAATTGGGGGTAATTTTTTAGCATTCAAGTAGCAAAACTCTTGTAATTTTTCCATTTGAAAGTTAGAATATTTTCCAAGTGT
This sequence comes from Gnetum montanum, assembly GCA_015680685.1. Classification (NCBI taxonomy): domain Eukaryota; kingdom Viridiplantae; phylum Streptophyta; class Gnetopsida; order Gnetales; family Gnetaceae; genus Gnetum; species Gnetum montanum. Next base: position 63,733 of record MNCI01030879.1, on the reverse strand, counting down.
CTGCAATAGGAGGTCTAAGTGTGAAAGGATCTTTATTCAAGCATTGATGTACCTGAACACACCAGTGTGTTGGCAATAAAGATGAACTCTTTGATCCAGTCCTTGCAACACTTGAGACTTTCTTTCTTATGCATTTACATATTATGATTTCATGCAATTTACATCAATGTTATTGATATAGTAATTAATGTTGATCGATCAAGAAAATCATTAAAATACACAAGCATGACCCCTTAGAGCATACGTGTGATGCTACACGATATCAGGTATGTGATATCATGGTCCAAGATGTGATATCATGGCCCAAGATGTGATATCGTGGCCCAAGATGTGATATCATACATTCGATATCGCAAGGTTACTCTTGAGTCTATAAATAGAGCGTTACTCTTGAGTCTATAAATACAGCACCCAGGCACATAATTGGGATTAAGTTTTTAGTAGTCAAGTAGCAAAACTCTTGCAGTTTGTCCATTTGAAAGTTAGAATATTTTCCAAGTGCCTGTAGTAGGAGGTCTAAGTGTGAACAGATCTTTATTCAAGCATTGATGTACCTGAACACACCAATGTGTTGGCAATAAAGACGAACTCTTTGATCCATTCCTTGCAACACTTGAGACTTTCTTTCTTATGTATTTACATATTGTGATTTCATGCAATTTACATTAATGTTATTGATAGAGTAATTAATTTTGATCAATCAAGCAAATCATTAAAATACACAAGCATGACCCCTTCGAGCATACATGTGACGCTTGGTAGCTCAGAAACAATTAGCATTTAATAGCCTAGCAGTGTTTGCACAAAGTTCAAGATGTGTCTAGGAAGTGGGAATAGTTACTTATGTTAGGCTAGACTAGACTATAGTTTACTTAGTCATTAATCACTCTTACTTTTATTCTTATTCTAGGTGAGTAATTTCATAAAAACACTAAATAATAAAAATCTTACGCCTTAGTTCCACTTAACCATATAATTGCATTCCACAAGTGGGACTAAGAAGACAACGAATGAACAACAAATACACACTATTTATCTCTAGCATACTTAGTAATTATAGTCTGCGGAATTTGACCAGATCACACGTGAATGCTTGTGATTTGTATGGTTGGGCGTAGGGGTACCTTGCCGATCATTAGTGTGGTTCCCATTTCAAAAAAAAAGAACAAAAAACAAACAATGGGAATTTAAAGCACATCCCTTGGACGAATAAATAGGCTACAAGCACTAGTTATGGGACTCGAACAGCATGCACTTATGCCTGAAGATCCCCTCTAACTAAGGCCCTCTCTCTCTGACTTCCTACTTCTCTTTTCTTCTCTTTGTGGAATAGTGGTTGTTTTGTGGAAGCACACTAGTGTTTCCAGTAAGTGGATCGGTCTTAGAGTGGCAATGCAAAGTCACTGAAAGCATCTAGTTCTAGTCTGGACTAAGGATGGATCTTCTCAGGTCATTTTAAACACAAATTCCATAACAGGCTTCTTATGACCTCAATTTAGAACTCCACTCCACCTTCTCTATCATCCATCCATGCTGCCATAACTCACCTCACTACCATGTTCTATGTTATGCTCTATGTCTTGGTCTAATGTGTTGGGATTCTTGAGTAGATTCTTTCAAGTTGGTCCTTAACTTTTCATGATCATTAAATCGACTATGGGACCCATGGACTTCTTAGTTGAGGTTATGCAAGGGCAAAAAGAACATGAGCCTGCTATGGCGAGGACCCACTTACATAGCTCTTGGTTTGGTTAGTTAAGGTCCCTTACCTTTGACATTGTCACAATCCTATCTTTCGTGTATTCCATTAAGTATACCACTCAATGCTCCTTGATCTTTCATTTCATTCATCCACTAAATTAATTTTTCTCCATTTTTTCAAATTTATGAACTTGAACACCCTCTTCTCATGTTTTCATATTGTTCTTTGTCCTTTAAGCTTTCATTTGACCCCAAATTCATCCAAAAATTTCTTGTATTTTGAAAGTTTGACTAAAGTCAACAGTGGTCAATAACTATGGCAATGAGGCCTCATCAACGTAGTGCGTACATGCTATATATACCACCTAGCACTTAGGGATTTTTGACATTTGCCTCATAACACATAGGGAGTTTTTGCAATTTTTTAGAGCCCAAAACCTTCCAAAGCTCATAACTTCCAAACTATTTCTCCAAATCACTCCATTTTTCAATCCTGCACTTACCAAAGGTAAGATCTTTATTGTGGGGACTGCAAACCTTAAGGTTTTCGATGAAACATTGATGAAAATTTTTGAAAATTTTTCTAACTCCCCAAAGGGTTAATAACCTTAATAACATAGAAACATTAATTTTTTCAAAGATTAACCCTTCCAACAACCTCCAAGATGGTTTATTAATGATAATACATAAATACATGATAATTGGATTAATTAAATCAGCCATAATCACAACTTAGCCAAAGTGTACCTATCTTTAAGAGATAAGGTATCCTAATTGTTCTAATGTTACACAATGATTGCTAATCCATGGTCTCATTATCATTACAAATAGCACCAAAACAGAAATGTCCACATGAAGGGAATCACAACCACAAGAGAAGCGACCTAGAGCTCAAAGGGGCCAACAAAAAAAAGGCCAAGAATTACTAGAGGCAACCCATGCAACAGGACCTCTTCGTGAGGAGCCCAAAGTGGAATCTATCCAATAGATTCTAGAAGAAGAAGTGCCAATAGAATAATCCCAGAGAGGAAAAGTACCTGGACCCATGACAAGGCTTGAAGTCACTTTGACTCAAGCCTACCTAGACATCATCAGGTCCTGAGAGACCCAAAGATCAATTCTTCAAAAAATAAATTTTGAGCCATTTTTAGAGAAAGCCCCAAAGGATGTCAAGACCCAACTACAAGACTCTCCCATGTGGCTAGTCATCACATCCAGTGGGGAATGGTACATGGGAGAGACATATCTCTTTTGGAGTAGCTAAAGTTCAGGGTCCATTGTCAAAATCAAGGACATTCAAGTGTCCTACTCGGAAAAAGCTATTGTACAGGCACTTGGGTTGCCTGATGTTGGTACACAACTGGCAAAATTATCTACAAAATGTGATCCTAAGTCTAAGAGGAAGTGAACCTAGTGATGCTATGGGGTTGACCATAAGGAGTATGGTGCGCTCACATTAGTAGAGCTAATTTACTTCAAGATTATGACCTATCACCTCAATCCAACGGTAAGGCCAAGCAAGGTAACCGCCTTCTACACCCAAGCATGAGGTGCTCTAAGTGAAAAAATTTTCATCAACCTTCCACAGCTGAACTACTTAAGTGCTTTAAAGAAAATGAACATGGAAGGAAGACCTTGCCCTTTCCATGCCTCATCAGGAAACTTTGCAAAATGGCAAGCATTATTTTCTATTCTAATGATACCCTTAAGCATGCTCCTTTGGCCTCATGGTTAGAGATCATGAAAGATAAAACGCCAGTGATAACCCAAGAAGAGGAGCAGTCACCACCACCACTCACTCAGGAAATAATACCAAAGGCTCACATAGCCATTTAATGTCTATGAAATATCTAAGAATAGCTCTTGAATGAACAAGAGTAATGAGTAGGAACAAGTGGGGTAGATCCATCTATGTACTGGCCAGTGATGAGTCACCTTAATGAGGTGGCTTAAACAGTTAATCAGATGGAGAGCGATGGTCCAATCTTCACTGCCTAATGAACGTAACTACTTGCAAGGTTGGATCCCAATGCTTGAGAGGTGATGATGTGACTATCAACACACCATCTATTTCCAGAAATCTCTAGGAATGTTGCCACTTTTTCGATGCAGTTGGAGGAAGTCGAAGAGGCAACTATCTTGGTGATGCAACACCAAGGATAGGAAACAATGGCTAAAGTAGTGGCTAACCATGTAGTTGAAGCATTAAATACACCTATGGCATCTGTACTAAACATATCTACACTTCAAGATGTGCAGACGTCTGCAAGCACAATCAGTGGGAAGTTAGATGCAGCCCAGCATGAAAAGTTGTTAGAATGATTGGTGGGAACTAGGCAATTGACTTCAGACATCTTTGATCTTCCAAAGAACATCAGTGCAACCAAGTTAGAGCTACTAAACGTAAGGGGCAGATGCATTATTTTCAAGGGGAAACTAGAAATGGCTCAAGAATAAAATCAATGCTTAGCCACGGAGGTTGTCAAACTTCATGCTTGACTTGCAGATCCTATGATCCTCAGCCCAGCAATAACAAGAGACAAAACATTCAAATAGCTTCAAGAATGATTCTAGAAGGTTGAGGAGGAGGTAGTTACAACCATCTTTAAATAGTTCATAGATGAAGTCAAAATGTATTCAATTCAAAAGGACTTAAATTAGATGCGCTAGAAGAATGAAGCCCTAACTGCACAAAATTATTGTCTGTGAAATGTTGATGTGCAAAAGGACCAGATGCAAGAATTTCTTCATCAATAGCAGGAGAAGCTTGCCAAGGTGAACATTAAACTAAGGAGATTGACTGTAGAGAACTGAAATCTGTCAATGGAGGAAGTGTGTGCCTTGTGCCAGAAATCTGCCATTGAGATTACCACCTAGAAGGAGGCCCTCAAATTCGAGAAAGTGAAGAATCACTATAGGGACCAGGTTGGCCTACAAAAAGAAATTAATGAGAAACACATCTAGATGACAAAGGCAAAGATGAATGAATCCCTCCAACAACTCCAACAAGGAAGAAAAATGTGGTAGCCCATTGTTGATGGGATTGACACCTACAACAAAGTAGAAATTTTCTTGAAGGAGTTGCAAATCGAAGAGATGATGTGCAAAGCAGTGGATATGTTGGTTTAGGATGTGTATAAAAAGTGGGATCAGATGCTTATGTTAGGAATAGTTAAATGTTAGTTGATTAGTTACTTTAGTTTAGTTAATTAAATTACTTTTATCCACATTTTGAGCACCAAACTATAAAACCCAAAATGATAAAAATTAGATGCCTCAGTTACACTTAACCATACCAACAGATGTCACAAGTGTAATTGGGAAGACAACGATTGACCTTAAGGCTAGAGTTACTTCCTAAAGGACTAATGCACTAGAAATGATAAAGTCCATGGAATTCGACTAGATCGTGCATGAACGCTTTGTGATTTAGATGGTTGGGCGTAGGGGTACCTTGCCACTCATCAAAAACCATGCAAAGCTCTATTGGATTCTAGGTTAGGAGTGAACTTGATATCTCAAGACATGCATTAGGCCTAGAACCTACTACCATTAAAGTAAAGTAACATTCACTTAGAGCTTCTGAACCAGTCAATCACAATTCCACTTAGATAGGTGGATGATGTGATTACTACCATCAGTGGCCAATCTTACCCTGTTGATTTTCTAGTCATTCATGTGGGAAAAAATAAGGGAGAATTCCCAATAATCATGAAAAGAGCATAGCTGAACACTGTGGATGCTAAGCTTGGAATTCATGATTTATCCTTGGAAATTTCCAAGGAAGATGAGGCCAGAATCATACAGAGACAGAGAGTTCCATGTATCACATAAAATAATAACAAGTGTAATTGCATGTAGAGAATCTAGGCTGTCAAACAAGAAGAGACCAAGGCATGCAATAGATGTGTAGAAATCAAATGTGTGTAAAACTATTTATATGCAAAAGCCACCCAACAAGAGGACACCTAATGGTTGACTAGAAGTGAAGAAACTCAATCTAACAAGTACATGAAATCAAAAGAACAAATGATTAGTACCTACGTTGCAAAAACTAACAAATTAGAATAGCTAAGGAAAGGGCACTCCTACCCTCAAATCAATTAGGAAGAAGACACAAACTAGGGATACCTAGAGATCTCAGACACAATGGAACTAGAACTATTAGAATTGAGAGCCCTACCGGCAACATTATAATATGCATTTTTGAACAATAAGAAGCTAGTGATTATCAATGCCAACCTAGAAAAAAATAGAAAAGGAAACTACTGGAAGTACTTAACAGATGGCCTATAGCATTTGTGTGGTCTTATGATGAGATCATGGGAATTGATCCATGAATTTATCAACACCAAATCTATACTAATCCTATAGTCAAACCAAGACACCAACCTCAATGAAGGCTCAATCTTAAACTAAAGGAGGTAGTCAAGTAAAAATTAAAAAAAATTGCTAAAGGTAGGATTCATCTATCCTATTGTGGATAGTGAATGGGTCAGTCCTTTAGTGATTGTTCTAAAGAAGGGGGGCAAGTGGCACGTTTGCATTAACTTTCAAATGTTAAATTCAACCACGTTCAAGGATCACTTCCCTTTGCCATTTGTCGATCAAGTTCAGACACTATTATAGGACATGAGCTTTATAGTTTTTTGGATGGGTATAGTAGATACGATCAAATCTGCATTGCACCTAAAGACTAGGAGAAAACCATGTTCACCGGTCCATGGGGAATGTTTGCTTACAAATAGATGCCCTTCAATCTTTGCACTACAAAAGCCACCTTCTAGAGACTAGTATTAAGTATATTCCAGAAGCAGATAAGTAATGATGTTGAATTCTTTATGGATGATTTTTCCATGTATAGGCTACATTTCAAACAATCACTAAACAAGTTGGAGCAAGTACTTTAAAGATGTGTTGAAACCAATCTGAAGCTCAACTAGCAAAAGAGCCATCTCATGGTCTAGGAAGGCATAGTGTTGAGACATAAAATCTCTGAAAAGGAAATTGTGGTAGATCCCAAAAAGATTAAAGTCATCCAAAATATCACTCAAAAACCATAGACAATATAAGATGTAAGATCCCTTTTAGGCCATATGAGATAATATAGGAGATTTATCAAAAACTTTTCAAAGATAGCCAAACTACTTGTAGAACTCACAAAAAAGGATGCATCCTTCCAGTGGACTAAGTCATGTGAAAAGGCATTCAAAGCTTTAAAGCAAAAATTAGTAGAGACACCAATCCTCTAAGCTCTAGATTGGTCAAGACATTTTCATATCATGACTAATGCTTCTAACTATGTGCTTGGTGTAGTATTGACACAACTTTATGATTAGAAAAGACCATACTACATACACTATGCCAACAAAAGCATTACCAAAGCATAATTAAAATACACCACAACTAAAAAGAGCTTCCTATTGAATGAAGTAGAAAAAAACATGAGCAATTCCTTCATAGAGCAAAATGATATATGAAAATCAATGGAAATCTGTACAAGATCTATGCAGATGGGCTCATTAGATGGTGTGTGCCAAAATGTAACCAACAGAGAATTTTATAAGATGTCCATGAAGGCCCATGTTCTGACCACTACGCAAGGCATAGAACAACACTCATATTACTAATGGTAGACTACTTTTAGCCTACTTTATTCAGATATTCCCACATTTTCACACAATCTTACAAATGCTACCAAAGAGATGGAGGAATTATGACTAGATATGAAGGATCACAACACTAGATATAGCCACTGGAAGCTTTCGATATTTGAAGAATTAATTTTATGGGGCCCATTCAACTAATGTTAAACAAATGCATATATTAGTGTGATTGTGGATTACAACACAAACTGGGTAGAGGTAGCAGCAGTAAAAGATTGTACAAAAAAAATAACTGCCAAATTTTTTCAATAACACATGGTGAATAGATTTAGAGTGCCAAGAATTCTTATATCAAATAATGGGCCCACTTCATTGATGCTACATTAAGAAACTCATGTAACAACTTAGGATGAACCATAAGCTAATAGCACCCTATCACCCTACAAGAAAACGATCAAGCTAAAGTCACTAATCGTGAAATTACTAGTATACTTACTAGAACAGTTAGTAGGTTTAGAAGGGATTGGAGTATTAAATTAAATGATGCTCAATGGGTCTATAGAACATCCTAGAAACTACCTATAGGGTACACACCATACAAGTTAGTCTATGACAAGTTGCCAACATTTTCAATCTAGGAAGAGCTTCACACTTTAGCTACTACCAATGAACTTGACCTTAATCTAAGCTTAGCCCAAAAGGAATGTCTAATGAACCTGAATCTTCTAGATGAGAATCGACTAGTAGCACTTATAGAGTAGTGAAGTTCATAAGCATTACTCCAAGCTTAGGCATGATTCACAAATAAGAAATGTAATCGTACAACTGGGTGACAAGGTCCTTTATTATAATCTTAGTCATTTACCCCAAAAAGCTAAATTCCAAATACTTTGGAAGGGACCATATATTGTACAAGCCACTTATCTATCTAGTGCCTTACATATCCACCACCCATCCTATTCACATAAGCTTATCCTTGTCAATATCCAACAAGTCAAACCATATTATGAATATTCCAAGGAGTCTACCTAACCTACCCACCAATCTTCTACTTGTTCTATCTTCCGTTTACCTGATCTTAATAATATTTGTGGGGGTGTTAATTTAAGTTTGTAGGTACCTTACTGAATTTTTCATTTTCTTTTCATTTTTACATTTGTTAATGTTTTCTTATTCTTTGATACTTTTCATTTATTAAAATTTTAACATTCTTTGTAATGTCTTTCAATTCTTTGACATTTTCCATTCTCTTAACATTTCTCATTCTTTACACCTTTTCATAATTCTTATTATCTTTTTCATACTTGGTTTTCAAACCCTTTGTAAATAATTTTGGTTACTATAAGAAACACTATGAATAAAGGCAAGATGTAGCCTAATAGGGTGAATATTTCTCTATGTTAGCAAGTCAGAAGGGACTAATTATTTGAACCGTAAGCTGAAATCATCCATCCATCCATTTCATTAATAAGAGGTTCTTACTCTAGTCATAATGATATTCTTTTCCTTCATACAACTAAGAATAAACTTGTGATCATTATGCTTGGATAGAAGAGTAAAGGACCAAGAGGGAATGTAAAGGGTGTGACATCAAGGGGATCTATGGATTCTTTTGGATTGTTGTTGCAAGTTCTATCATGTTGCTAAGTTTGTATTATATCCTTGTAGATCTAACAAAAAATTGGGAGTAAGAGTAAAATAAGTGCTACCTTGCCATGTCACTAGAAAGATATGTTACCCATGCCTGAAGGTAGTCCTCTAGTAAGATTGACACATACAAAAAAATAAAACAACATAGAATGAATTTCTAGGGGTTCCACTGGAAAGACATGTTACCCATGCATGAAGGTAGGAAGCTTCTTAGATATTGAAAAAATAATAAAAGTGTGCTATGAATAAACTCCTCCCTTGGACAATACGCCAAGTGATGATACTCCTTACAACATTGATAATCTCACAATTGTAATTCTAAGAGATGAAACGATGTGATGTCATTGGAATGTGGTCTAGACATGGTTTAAATATTGGACAAAAAGGGTAGCAATTACTTTAACCACTAATAAAACACAAGAATTCATTATGCCTCTAGTAAGATACCTCATCTCCCAATCTTTGCAATCCCTTCTAAGTCCATCTCATCTCACTATAAGAATAGTCATAACTTGTGGTTTTGTATAACATAGTGTTATTTTTCCCATTTGGTGGTAGTAACATGTGTGTTTTACTAAATAGGTATGTGTTACACTCAACTCCTTGAGTGCCTAAGGACACTTTTAGGTGTGGTTATACAAGGGAATTATGGGTTGGAGCTTACTTTGGGGAGGACCCACTTATATGATTGTTGTATCTTATACTTGCCAAGAGATTCCACATCATCTTGAACCTTTCAACATCAAAAAATGACAATAAAAACTTCCCATATCATTCAAACTATCCATTCTAACAACAAAGATTCATTACTTTTCTTATCCATCTTATGCACTTTTGTAGCCTAGGTCTCATTCTTTATGGACTTTCAATGATAAATTCCCAAAAAATATGCATATATCTATCATCCAAACCCTCTGAGTAACCTTTAAACCTTTCATACATTCAAAAGAATCAATTTTTCTTCTCAAAACTTCATGAAAAATGAAAATTTTTGGGCTCTGATATTGGGTCCCCAATATTAGGTCCACCTTGATATCGGATCCCTAATATTAGATCACATAAAACCTATATATAGGTAGACACTTAGCAAAATTTTCATCATTTTTCATTTTCATCGAGGGAGATTTTTCAAATTTTCTTCTCTAATTTGAGCTATGATCTCCTAGCTTTCCCAAACCATAATTTTCATGTTATCACTTCGATTTCTATGATTTTTGAATCTATCTAATCCCAAAGTGCTCATCTTAGTTGTGAGGGGTGCTAGTAGAGAAAATCTAAAAATCTAAGCCAATTATTCAATTTTTCATAATTTTCTAACATCTGAAAGGTATTTTAAGGGTAAGTATGAAGAGAAACTTGAAATTTTTAATGAAAAATCAATCATATTAACTCCAAAACACTTAAGTAATGTTCTTAAGGAACCATAACCATCATTATGAGTCACACATAAGAAAAAATTAAACAACTGTGAAGGGTTATAAAGAAAATAACACTTATGGAGTTTCTTTTCAAAAAATTTTCTAACTCTATTATCATAATGAATTAAGAACTTAATGTAATTAAGGGTATGAGTAAGATATGGAACTGTTAAGAATATATGAGAATACCTTAGTAATTCTATATCCTTGATCATTATAGATAGTCCCAAAAAGAGGAGCATAAGGTGGACCCTTACATGTTACAAGTAAAAGACCAAGAGGCTAAGGTAGAGGCCAAACGGGAGGACAAGACCAAGAACATGTGAAGTAGGAAGCCTAATCATTCAGTATCCATCAAGAAACTCCTACTATGGGACAATCAACCCAAGGAGAAAAAAAGGAACCATAAGTGCTAGGACAACATCTCACGTTGTCACAAGACTACCTCCAAGTTATTCTTGAAAGGTCCATCTTAACCACAGTGATTATGGAGATGAACTTTGGCCCATTTGTGAAGTTCACCCCTGAAGCAGTCAAAACCCAACTCAAGGCATCATCACTATGGCCCATCCTTTCTAACAATGGTGAATGGTACCTTGGGTAAACCTATCAATTCTAGCATAACAAAGAAGAGGATACCATTGTAGATATTAGAGAAGTCTCAATCTCATTCTCACTAAAGGCAATCATAGAAGCTCTAAACATAGCCAATGAAGGAGCAAAGGTAGCACACCTATTTACCATATCAGATGCTAAAACTAGAAAATTATGGTTGAAATAGGCATATGGAAAAGAAGATAATGGCTATAATGAACTAACTCTGGAGGAAAGAATCTACGTCAAAATTGGCACCTATCATTTGTTCCTAACAAAAGGACTCAACAAACTATCCACTTATGTAGCTAGAGGAAGTGTAATCCTAATGGAAAAATACAATGTCAATCTTACACAACTCTACTTTATGGAGATTCAAAGGTGGTTTGAGAAAGGAAGGTAGGAAAGCCAACACTTCCATTTTCTTACCTTACCAAAAAGCTATGCAAGTGAGTCAGAGCCCTAGGATACATCAATGATGTTCCCAGGAGAGTCCAAAATGCTTCATATGCTAAATTACTTAAACTAGCACCACCTGAGAAGGATCAAGGTGAGGAGCAACAAGATTAAGAGCAAGAGCAAGAGCAATAATAACAACAACAGTAAGAGTAATAGTAGTAGCAACAAGAACAAAAATAATAGTAGGTTCCATAGTTGCTACCATAGGATTATAGGCCATCAATGAGTCATTTGCAATAGATTGCAAAAAGCATTAGCTAGAAAACAAGAGAGGAGGTTAACCTTTATAGAGTTATTAATAGTGCCATCCAAACCATAATTTCAGAGATCCAACAAGTGGATAGATCTCACTACAGTTAGGAGGAGAGGTCCAATGATCACAATAGATCTTTGAGAATGCTACATCATTCCAAGTGGTACTAGAGACTAGAGAAGGAGCCATAGTTGTCGTAATGCAATACCAAGATGCAATGGAAGTAGTAGAGGTGATCACTGATCATATTAAGGAATCTTTCAAAGTACTTGTTGTATCATTGGAAAATCTAATTCGAGCCAGAGATGCTCAAATGTTAGCCAGAACCTTAATGACTCATGCTGACCATGAAGATGTGCTCGATAGACTACTACAAACTAAGCAAGTAATGACAACACTTTTCAACATCCTAAGTAATTTCACTATAGTATAGTCTGAGCTAATTATTACCAAAGGTAAATTGGTCATGGCCTAGACTAGGGCAAAGCATTCAAAAGTATAAATCCATAGACTCCAAGAAGAGCTCGCAGCCTTAAGAGTTGAACACAAAGACCCTACATAATTCATTACAGCTAACTAGATGGGGAAATTTAGAACTAAACAAATGAGCCACCTGATCAAGAAAAATAAATAGATGGTAATGGAAAAAGACAAAGCGATGTGGAATGCCTCAATAGCTAAAGCCCAAACATATGCACATGTTAAGGTACTCACTGCAATATAAGAGGAAAATAAATAGTTTGCTACCGATAATACAAGGTTGATCACTATGGAAAAGTAGAAAAACATCTTAGAAGAAAGCAGCCACCAGTTAAGAGAACAACTAGTAAGGATCAACTAAGATATGAGCCACCTCACATGAGAAAATAGAACCCTCTTAATGAAGGAGGTACACGCCATTTGACAGAAGTCAACTATTGAAATTAGTGCATGGCAAAATGAGGCAAAGAAACATGAAATGCTCAAAGAACACTTTTTTGATAGGTGAGCATGTACAAGTAGATTAATAAAAAAGATATCTAGATGGAAAAAGCTAGAATCAATTTCATTTCAACACAAAATTCTAATTGGCAACCCATCCTAAACAATTATGCCCATGTCCACCAAGCGAAAGTGAAAAATAAAGACCTACATATCAAGGACCTAAAAGAATACATGGGGTTAGCTAACCTCCATTATCCTAACTTGGCCATGTTAATGGAAGGTAGGCCCAAAAATGAGCTAGAACAACAAGTAGTAGCCACATATGTACTATATGAGAAAGAGTTTATAAATCACAAGGATGCCTTACAGAAACTTCATGTGGTAAACTCTAAATTAAAAGTAATGAAGGTTGGATACTAAGGGAAAAAAGATGTAGTAGCAAACCTAACTAGAAGATTGTTTAACTATCATGAATTACGTAAAAAAGTCAAAGTATTTGAAAAGGAGAGGAGGCAGTTTGTAGCCTAGTATGTCAAGGCTAATCAGATGTTTCTTTAACTGCCATGTCCATGGGATGTACCTACTCCATCAGACATTACACAATAAGCATGGATGGTGCATGACCCAAGAATGGAAGAAGAAAAGCTTCATGTTCCCTTGAACTAGTACAAATTTTAGAAGCTTGACGACAAGGGGAAGCAATCGATGGAAGAGCCATTGCCACTAGGAACTACCTAGACTACATCAAGCTTCACTAGATTTTATTTTTATTTGTTAAATTTTTCATGCCATATCTTGTGTCATTTTTGTAAACACCACTATGACATTCAAGATTCATGTATATAGTTAGCCAGTGTCATGTAAATCTACCTCCCAATTTTATAAGGAATGCTATCCTCATTTTGTTTTAGCTCAAGGATAAGTTTTTAGTTAATCATGGGGGTATGATAAATTGTATTTTTAATTGGCTATGATATAGGATATCAGATATTAGAGTCCTAATATTGCATACCTAATATTGGGGCATAAGCCATGATGTCAAATATCTGATATCTCAAACACATGCAAGCCTATAAATATGACACTTAGTTGCACAGTCGAAACAACAATTTCATTCCAACCTTACTAAAGGTCTTGCAGTTTATTTTTATGAACTTAGACTTAACAATTAGAAGTGTAAATGCTTGCACTATAGAGTGAACTAGTTAACAAAATCTTTATTTGAGCATTTTGTACTTGGGTACAAGTGTGACTAGAAATAAAGATTGAGCTATTTCCCACTATTGTAGCATTCTCCTAGATTTACTATTTATACCTAGAATAATTTTTTTGCTTTCACTTAGCATAATGTCTACTATTTCTTAGTTAATGATTTACTTTCTTATGCACTTTATGTTTATTGTTGTTAAGCAAAATGATTATGAATAATCTCAAATACTTAAATGTGATTACTTGGTAATCCAATAGTACTATCGCTTGGTTCACCAAGTAGCGAAGTACTTGGTAATCCTAGTAGTTGTTGCACAAAGTCCAAGATGTGAACGGAAGGTCAGGACTAGATACTCATTGCCAACAACTACTAGGATTGCAATGAGTTTATTTAATGAAAGGGACCTTAAACTTCCAAAACAAGAAAAACCATAGAGTTTGTAAATGGGTGGATGTCGTGGACTCACTACCTATTCCATGAAAAAGAAACCATGGCTAAGCCATCAGTACAAAAATTCAAAAATAGAAACTAGACATTACCAAACAACATAGAAAGCACAAACCACCATTAGTAATAGCTACACTACCACTATGTCCTATTGGCACAAAGCTCATTTATTAGCAAAAATTTGAAAATCATACTTAAACAAAACAAAGTAAAATATATAAGAAAGTATAAAAATATTCAAGAAGGATTCAAATGTACTAACAATGGTGTAAAATAGGAAGAATTTTTAAAATCAAAAAGATGTAAAATAAATATGGATGATTAGCATGGATGGCCATCTCCCCCATGACTGAGTTGGAATGGGAAGATCCAAAAGATTAAGCATGGTTATCCACCTATTGAGGTATTTGTTGTACTGGCTTACTTTGGCTCATGGAAAGGCTTCACTTGTTGGTGTTGGCCATCTACTTTTTATTTAGGCTCTTAAGTTCGTATATGATCATGGTCCTAGAAAGAAAGGTTTCATCAATTATATATGATCCCTTCCACAATATTTGGAATTTTGTTTCTTGGGGTACATGTGTGGGTTTCTAGTAGAGAACCTTATCTCCTAGTTGAAATTTTACGTTTCTTATTTTGAGGTCATGTCATTGTTTGTTAAATGCCTTATGTACTTCATTCAAAGATAGGGCCACTAATCAGTTTTCATTTCTTTCTTTTTATGCTAGACTTAGGTCAAGGTTAAGTTCACAGGCTATTGAGAGTGTATGAAGCTTGGATTGAATTGGGAGCATTGGAAGTTTTCCATACACCAACTCATAGGGAAAGTAACCAATAGGGAGTTTCCATGTTGAGTGGTAGGATCAGAGGGAATCATTTGAGTTTTATGCTCCAATCTCTCTTATATTTGCTTATAGTCCTTGTTAGGATCTTTGTGATCTCCCTATTAGTTACCTCTGCTTAACTGTTGGCTTGGGGGTGATAGGGTGTTGTTAATTTATGCTCAACCCCCAAGCATTGCAAAAGTTTTCAAAAGGTGGCACTGTAAAATGTGTTCCATTATTAAAAATTAGTGCATGTGGCACTCCAAACCTATTTACAACATTTTATTATACAAATCTAGCAATAGTGGATGATGTATAGTCGGTGAAGGCTACTGCTTCTACTCGTTTTGTCCAATAGTCATTGCTACGATGATATACACCTTTCCATTAGACATGGATGTGATGGGACCCATGAAGTCTATGCCCCATATGTCAAAGGGCTCTAGTGGTTGAATTCACTATTGAGGACCCTCCATTCGTGCGATCATCCCACCATATCTTTGATAATGTTCACAAGATTGGACATACTAGTGGACGTCCCTGAAGATTGTAGGCCAATAGTATCGTACCATCAAGATTTTTATGGTCGTAGATCTCCTTGCATAGTGGCCTTTGCAAGGGCCTTCATGAGCATCGTGGAGAATGTGTAATTGATCTGCATCAAGGATACACCAACAAACCAAACCATCAACGCACATCTTGTAAAGATGTCCATTCATTTCCATGAAGTACTTTGCCCAATACAGAAAATGTTGTTTCTTCCTAAAGTCTAGACCTTGTGGCATCTCTTAAGTGAGAAGGTAAGTGAGGATGCCATTGTACCATTTTGATTCAATGGGCACTTGGTCATTTATTACTTTTGTAAAGAGGAGTTTGTTTGGAAATTGATCAAAGAGTGAATTCTCCTCCTATTTTTTATCCCATCTTAACCAAGAGAGGTGGTTAGCGATCACATTCTTAGTTTCTTTCCAATCTACCATTGTGAGATCAAATTCTTGTAAGATCACAAGCTACCGTATGATACAGGAGCTTACTATTGGCTTATTCATTAGAAAGCAAATGGCACTATGATCCATGTGCACAAATACCTTATAGCTAAGCACATAATGCCTAAACTTTTTGAGAGCATATACCACTGTCATTAGTTCTTTCTTAGTTGTGGTGTAATTCAACTATGCACCCACAATGGTTTGGCACACGTAGTGGATGTAATATAGATGTTTCTTATCATCTAATTACATAAGCATGACTTCCAAGGCATAATTAGATGCATCGGTCATTATGTGAAATGTTCTAGACTAGTCTAGTGCTCGTAGAATTGGAGTTTCTACAAGTTTGTCCTTCAATTGTTGGAATGCATATTCACATTCCTTGGTCCATATGAAAGGAGCATCTTTCTTTGTAAGCTCAACCAATGACTTTGCACTCTTAGATAAATTCTCTGTGAACCGTTGATAGTAGCCAGCATGTCCAAGAAATAACCAAACATCTTTAACTATCTATGGTTGGCATGTGATTCCTTGCATGACCCTTATCTTTTTAAGATCTACCTCAATCCCTTCTTGTAAAATTCAGTGCCCCAGTACTATGCCTTCCTAGCCCATTAAATGGCTTTTCTATCAACTGAGCCTAAGGTTTGTTTCAACACATCTCTTTAGTACCTACTCAAGGTGGTTCAAGGCTTTCTCAAATGTAGCCATGTAGGTAGAGAAGTCATCCATAAGGACTTCTACCTTACTACCAATCTACTACTACAAAATGTTGAGGACCAGGCATTGGAATGTTGTAGGGGCATTGCACAAACCAAACGACATCTTACAATATGCAAAAGTCCCCTAGGGACTCATGAATGTTGTCTTGGCCTAATCTTTTGCTGCAATTTGGATTTGGTTATAGCCACTACAACCATCCAAGAAGCTATAATAGCAATGCTCAGAAATGGTATCTAACACTTGGTCAAAAAATGATAACGAAAAATGATCTTTAAATGTTTCCATGTTCAATAACCTAATGTCAATGCAAACCTACCACTTGCCACCTTTCTTGGGTACAAGTACAAGTGGGCTAACCCACTCACTATCCACGATGGGATAGATGAACCTCCCCTTGAGGAGTTGTTCTATTTTCTCTTTGATGATCTACTTCAAACTTGGGATTTAGCCACCTTTGTGGCTGCCTTCTTGGCTTCATGGTCAGGTTAGTGTAAATGCAATGCTAGCATATCCTTAGATCGATTCCAGTCAGCTTGAGATATAACTAAGAAAAGGTTGTTGACCATTTGTTGACCACCTACAATAGCTTGTCTTGTTATTTAGGAGCATGATTTATATTAATTATAACCAGCTCACCATTGTTTAAAAATGAATACTCCATGTCAGGTGGTAGAGTTTTTAACTCTAGGGGCTCCTACTTGAAATTATCAAGGATTTTCAACTCTCCCCAATAGGTATCATCACCTTCATCATCAGAGAGTTAGTGATAGACTTGCTCAAGTTCATCCATGCCTTCAACATAAGCACACATTAGGCTCTCAGTTGGTTCTATGCATAATGTGTTGCTACCAAAGTTAGTTGTCAACCATTGGGTGCCCTCTTGTTTTGTGGCTATTGTATACAGGCACCTTTGGATACTTGTTTCTTGTGCACACTAATTACATGCTTTGATGAATGTACTTTTAATGGACCAAATTTTCTAGATGTAATTGCACCCATTATCATTGTAAGCAATGCATGCAACATGCTTTTTCTTAAGTTGTCTGAATTCATTTTCCTTGGAGATTTCCAAGGACAGATCCATAATTCCCATTCAAGCATCAACAATGCTTAACCATGACCTTCCCATAATAATGGGAAAGTCACCTTTTGCAGTTCTTAACCTTGATCACTAGAAAATTAGTCAGATAGGACCACCCACAAACTATGATCACAATGTCCTGGTTAGCCAATTCCAAACAGATGTTTCTCTTCTTGAGATGCAGTAGGTTCCAAGCCTTGTACATGTCATGGGAGATAAGATTGACACCTAAACCATAATCAAGAAGAGCCTTTCATGGCTCATGTCTAGCAATCTGTAAGTAAATAAGAGGACTTCTTTGGTCAAATCTCTTCATGGGAAGGTCTCTAGCCTTGATCCAATTGAAAATAGCATGAGTTAACATCACAGTGTAGATTTGAGGTGGTGTTTGGTTTGAAGGGTACTTGAATGTGTTTAACGCAAAGGATGAGGGTGTTGGAGATATAGGATAACCAACTACATTAGGTTTTGAGGGTTTGGGAGGATTTTTGGATCAGAATAAGGCTCATTTTCTGGATCAATTATCTTAACCACTTATCTGGAAGGTCAATTGTGAATGTACAACCCTCATAGCATTTCGTTGGTGTGGCTATGAGGGAAGTTTGCCCTACATGGATAGAGTAGAAGGAAATTTGGTAGAGGGTGGAGGGATGTGTGTAGATGGATGCAAAGGATGGTAAAAATATGGGTGCTCCCCTCGAGTTGATGGTGAATGAGTTTGATGGTACTCTAGAGGGTAATAGTGATGCTAGAGTGAGGCATAGCGGGTAGAACTTCATGGAGAAATAAGCTACTGAACATCATACTCATATAAATCTAGTTTTTTGTAAGGGTACTACTATCTTGGTGGTGACATTCCCTATGACTGTGGTTGATGTCGTTTTTAGTATTTCTCATATAGTTGTCACGAAGCTCCACTAGGATAGTAGGCCTTCTATTATTACTGGTGGAACTACCTTGGATTACCTCGAGGATAAGGCAACCATTTGGGTGCTTACCTCCATGCTAGTTGAGAATTCAATGCATACACCCTAGACTCTTATAAGTGTGATGCCATAGGGTAACATCCCTTTAGATTTTCAAATTAACAAATGTCACATCTAACATCATCATCAAAGTCTATCTCCATAACTTCTTCTACTACAGTAGCTTTGCCCTTACCTCTCTAGTAGGCACATTCAGCTTCTTTCTACCTCTTGCGGTTCCAATCACTATTCTGCTTTTTGGATGCTTCAGCAACCTTCATAGTGGTTTGGGATTTTTCTTCCAAAAATTCCCCTAATTTATCAACCTTAGCCAAAATGTTAGAAACAAATTTTTGGATAGGCAAGGTTTTCCTATTCACCACTTTGTCAAGTGGTGACTCCTCCTCATCATAGAATCAGACCTCCCTTTTCCTTATGGAAGGGTCCCTATTATACTCTTCTGCACTTTTTCTTTTTTGCAGCTCACCTTCCTCTTTTGCTACCTGTTCTATCATCCTTTGTATTTGATAAGCTCTTAATTCAAATAGTTTCCCTTAGGCATAAACCCCAAGAGTTCTTATGGTTTTTACTTTAAGCCCATCTATGATGTGGTGGAGTTGTTCCCTCTAAGAATAACCATGGCCAAGACATTAGTGTAAGAGAGAATAATATTTACCCATGGTGGCATCCAAGGGTTCGTGTGTTTCATGTTTCCAGCCTTGGATTTACCTTTTCAAATTAAACACTCTAAAGTGTGTCTAGTATTTATCATTGAGTAGCTCAAGCATTATACTCCATTGGTGAATAGATTCTAGCTGTCTACTTCTTTAATGAGTGTCCTAGGGAAGAGCTTGAGTTTCTATCAATCATTTTCAATGTTCTACAAGGCACATGCATCATGAAAATATTGTAGATGTGTCTGTGGATCAAAGGTATATCCCCCCTCAAATCCTAGGATATTGTTCATGTCTAAGCACTTGATCTGACTATCTTTTACATGCCTAGTTGGAATCTTAACTACCTCTACAATGTTAAGCATGCTTTGAGCTGCCAAAAAAGGCTCATCATCATCAATATTGCATTGTCACTGATGATGTCCTCTATTACCCCTTCATTCATTATGAGCTTAGTGATTAGTATTGTTGTCCCATTGAGCACCTCCATCACGGTTATTCCCTCGGCAACGTCTTTCAGAATCAGAAAAAGAGGAAGAAGAGGATGCAAATGAAGAGGACAAAGAGTGAGGATGACTACCATCACCATGATGTTTGCCAACTTCCCTTTAGTTGTCACAACCACAGTCATCAAATTTCTTATTATCTTGATCCTAATCTAATCCCTTACTCTGACTACCATCTTTTCTTGAACCTAGATTATTGATCATAGATTAAAGGTTCAGGGTAACATTCCCATCATTAGTAACAAGGGGTGGAGAATTATCATGTTGAGAGCCCTCAGAGGGAGGGTCCTTGTTGTGGGCTTGGTTCAACAAGAATAAGGGATTAGTGAGGTATTTTCCCTTCATAGCCTCATGATGCTTCTCTTGATGTTGATCTCTCCTATGTTGTGTGTCAATGGGATGATAGTCCCAATAGTCGTAGTCATGCATAACAAACTCTTCTTGAAGATCATGAATGCCTAACTTCTTAAGATTTCGAAGCAACATTATGGGCACAGATCGATCAGGGGGTCATTATGATGTTACCCTCCATATCAAGCCATCGTAGTTGCTCATCCTAATGTAGGATGAAGGTGATGTCAGGCACGTACTCATCTAGATGAGTATATATCACTTTGCACTCTTGTGGAACTGGTGGTTTACCATCGTCAAACATGTGAGAAGAAGAAGACATTTTGCAACAAACAAAATGATTAGTGTGCTTTTATAATTATATGTCGTTTGAGAGTGATGTTGACCTTGGGTTTGTCTAACAATATTAATGATATTCACTAATCCTAAATAATGCACGTTACAGCAAACAGAGTCCTCGATAATGGCACCAATGATGAGCAATCAAGGTACCCCTTACACCCAACCATACAAATCATGAAGTATTCATAAATAATTTGGTCGAATTTTATGAACTCTATAGTTTCCAGTGCACTAGTCTTCTAGGTAGTGAACCTTACCCTAAGGTCATTTGTTGTCTTCCCAGTTACACTTGTGATGCATATGGTATGGTTAAGTGTAATCGAGGCATATGATTTTTATTGTTTTATGTTTTATGTTCTTTGATGCTTAGAGTAGAGAGATAAAGTAGTTTGATGATTAATCTAATTTAACCATTTAACTAGTCTCTAAATAATCCTAACAAAAGCATTTATTCCCACTTTCCATACACATCTTGAACCCATGTATCCACTGCTGGGTTACCAAGCACTACACTACTAGGCACACCAAGCAATAATGCTGCTAGGATTACCAAGCGAATATGTGTTTACGCTCAAAGCGGTTGTACTTATGTACATAATTTATTTAGCTTAATTAATTAACTAATTACTTTAAGCATAATTTAGCTTAATTAATTGCATATTTAATAAAAATAATAAATGCATGAATAAAACATTTAAACTATCCAAAATTCTACAAGGTTTATCAAGAAGCTCGTCTTTATTTCTGTACACACTGGCATGGTTCAGGTACAACAATGCTTGAATAAAGATCCATAAACTCAATGACTCCTAGTATAGGCACTCGGAAAAATATTCTAAATTTCAAATATAAAAGTTGCAAGATTTTGACTACTACTATGACTTGAATGCCCATAAACACAACTAGGAGTTTGTATTTTTAGTTTTTTCTATAGTACTGTATCGACGGGGCCCCGTAGATGTAACAAATGCTACATCAACATAGCCCCATTGACAAGGCAACACCACATAAATAGGATGCCATCGATGAGGCAGCATCAACGAGGCCCCATTGACACGACACTTTGATGCTCATCAAGCAACGAGTATATCCCATGCCCAACCATATGAATCAAAAAGCATTCACATGCGATCTAATCGAATTCTGTGGACTTCTAGCCTAGTAAGTACACTAGCCTCTAGGAGGTGAAACTAACCATTGCAATCATTGTCTTCTCAATTACACTTGTGAAATGCAAAGGTATGGTTAAGTGCAACTGAGGCATATGATCTTTATCATTTTTTGTGTCTTATGTTCTAAGCTGCCTAAGAATAAAGAATAAAGAATTATACATTTAACTACTAATTTACTCTAACTAACTAACATTTAACTAATCTTAACATAAGCATCCATTTCCACTTGCTGTACACATCCTGAACACATTTAACACTACTGGGTTACCAAATGTTAAGTGTTACTGGGATTACCAAGTGCCAAGCATATGCTTAAAGTGATTGTACTTATGTGCTTAATTAATCACTATTTAATCTATCTTAATCTAGCTTAATTTAGCTTAAAGTAGCTTAATTTAATTACTTAAAGCATTAAAAGAAATTACTTAAACTATAAAATGCATAAAGGAAATAATTAATATATTCCAAAGTACTACAAGGTTTATCAAAAAGCTCATCTTTATTACTGTACACACTATAGTGCTTAGGTACAACAATGCTCTTGAATAAAGATTCATACACTCTTTAACTCCTACTATAGGCACTTAGAAAAATATTCTAACTTTAAGTGAAAAACTATTAGAGCTTCACTACAACTATGAGACTTATGCCATAAATGTGACTAGTGAGAGCATATATATAGGTTTAATAAGGAGTCCCATCGACAAGTACATGTCAACAAGTCAAACCCCACATTGATGGGATCACATTGATGACATACCATCGACAAGGTCACATTGATGGCATCTCATCAATGCGGCCAATCATGATGCTTCATCATATCCCCACAACTAAATGAAATCTCGTCCTTGAGTTCTTTACAAAATTTGGGAAGGTATGGGATTATTGACACATAAAACAAACACACAAATAACATGAAAAAACTAAGTGCCTAAGTGTACAATTTTACAATGATTACAAAATTTTGGTATCTAGGACAACAAAATTCAACACAAGGACAAAGCTGAGAAACACACTTCCTTAGATGGTGCAAAGACATTGGAGAAGATCAAATAATCCCAAGTATTGGAGGCTCCTAAGACTCTAAAGGGCCTTCTCCTACTTTTACAGCATTTAGTGGTTAAGGCATTTATGGTTGTCCTACGATGACTACAATTTCTAATGGAAGATGAAAGGCATTCAACAATGCCATCATCTTCTCCTTCTTTCCACTGGGATCATTCATGGTCCACATATCCTCTTGAATGTGGACTAAAGTGGGAACATCCTAGGGATAGGGCATTGTTAGGGATAGGTCCTTAACGTTAACAAACAAGGTAACAAAACGTTTGCATTTAACATTAAACGCCTTGACTGTATTTTGCAACTCCTAGTAGTAATTCATTCTATTGGTGAGATTCTCAGCAATTGATCATTGATCAATAAAATTTGCCTTGAGAGCCTTGAGTTTAGTGTTGGTAGTCTCAAGCTTTTACTTGATGTCGTTGTGATGCTTGAACTCTGCCTCGTACAACAAGTACAAGCTAGCGACCTGTTTCTCCAACTCTAACCGTGGATGTCTGATTATTAGCATTACCAAATTTACATAACAAAGATTAGCAAGCTCCATATACTCCGTCATCTTCTCAATCTGCAACTCTTTCATGTAGCTCTTCACTTTGTTGTAGACATTCAACCCATTAAAGATAGGCTACCAAACATCACCACCTTCCTTGAGTTGCTAGAAGTCCTCATTGACTTTTTCCTATATCATCTGGATGTGTTTTTCATTGGTTTCTTTCTATAGACCAACCTAATCTTTGTAATGATTTTTGACTTTCTTAATTTTGAGAGCCTCATTTTTCTAGGCAGCTATCTCTATTATAGATTTTTTGTAAAGAGCTCGAAGTTTTTCCATGGAGAGATTTTGATTTTCTACTACCAATCTCCTTAATTCATTGTTTACTCTATCTAGTTGCTCCTACTGTTAATGGATAAAATCTTGCATAAGCTGCTTCTGCACATCAACATTGCATAGGCAATAATTTTCTATGATGAAAATTACGTTCTCATGCTGCATTTAGACCAAGTCCTTCTAAATGGTGTACGTTTTGGCATTAGCCATAGACTGGTCAAAGATGATTGTCTCCTTCTCGTTCTCAACCTTTTTAAGCTTGTCTTCAAGCTAATTAAAGGCTTCATCCCTTGTTAGTGTAGGATTAAGAAATGTGCGATCAATGAGACAGGCTCTTAATTCAACAACCTTCATAGCCAAGTGCTAGTTTTGTGTTTGGGTTATTTCAAGGTGTCCCTCTAATATGATGCACTTTCCCCTTGCCTCTAGCAACTCTTACTAGGTTGCATTGATTATATTCAGAAGGTCAAAGACATCTAGAATTAATTTCTTGGTTCCCATTAATCGGTCTAGCAACTCCTTCTATTGGGCTACACTCAATTTATCACTAACTATTGTTGCAAACATTTGCACATCTCTAAGTGCAAAAATGTCTAGTATAAACATTGCAAGTGCATTAAGTTTCTCAACAATTCTATCAACAACCACCTTTGTTGTTGTCTCATGTCCATGGTGCTACATCACCAAGATAGTTGCCTCCTTGCCCTCCTCTAGATGCACCAAAAAAGTAGCAGTGTTCCCAAAGATTTTTGGAAATTGGTGGTTTTGCAAGAGAGATACTATTACCCCTTATGCATCAAAATTTGACCTTGAAAGCAACTGCATTCTTTGTGCTAAGAAAATTGGTCCACCTCCCTCCATCTGGCTGATTTTTCAAGCCACTTTGTTGAGGTAACTCATTGTTGGACAATACATAGATGGATCACTACAACTCGTTCCTACTCACTGCTCCTGCTATCGCAAGAGTTACTATTAGATCTCATGCATGTGCTTAAGGGTAGTGTGTACCTCTGGTGTTGTTTCGTGAGTAGGTGGTGGAGGTGGTGGTTGCTACTCCTCTTCTTAGATGATTTTGGCAAGCACCTTATCCTTCATCATCTCCACCCAAGAAGAAAATGGAGTACGTTAGGTAGCATCATTTGTATAGCATGTTATGCCTCTTTTCTTGCATAATTTCCAGATGAAGCATGGGAAGGGGAGTGCCTTCTTTTCACATTCATTTTCCTTAAACCACTTCTCTATCTCAGGATAGATAAGCTATGGAAGGTTGACAAGGAATCTACTACTTAGAGCGGCACATGCACAGGTGGAGAAACCTATGATCTTGCTTGGCCTCATTGTTGGATTGAGGTAAAAGGCTGCAATTTTAAAATATGTATGTTTTGCTATGGTGAGTGCACAAAAATCCTTCTAATTGACTCCATAACACCATTATGTCCATTCCTTCTTAATGCCAGGATCTGCCTGCATGGGGATTTTAGCTAAATTCACCCCAATTTCTGGTAACCCAAGGGCCTTTATAACGGCTTTCACTAAGAAGGACACTAGAATGTCCTTGATCTTAACCATTGAATTGGCCTACCAATTATTCTAGAACAAATATGTCTATCCCATGTACCACTCCCCACTAGAAGTGATTGTGGATCATATGGAAGAGTTTTGTAATTGAGCTTTGACTTTTAGAGGTATGAACTCCAAGAAAGGTCCAAAGTTCAACTCTTGAAGCATAGATTTCTGGACCTCCTTATTCATGATCTGCCTAAGGCAAGCTTCCATCAAGGTAACCTTAAGGTTTGGTCTAGATTTAGGCACCCCATCTCGATAAGACTATTCTATTGTAGCCACTTCTTCAAGACTTTATTGATAAATTTTTACTTTAGGCTCCTCCCAAAGAGGTCTCGTGGCATGGATCTCTACTTGCTCATGGGGATATTCTTTGCCCCTTCCCATTCTTAGTCATTTATCCCTTAGTTGAGAAGGTCCTCCTTCTTGTGTATGCTTTCCTTTCGATGCCATCCATGGTCAATACATAACCAAGGATTAGCATTCACCATGTAACTTATAACATTTAAATACCTTGTCTCGATGGGAAGTTACACTTAGGCTAACTTTGAACCATGGCATATTGATTATTTTATTATTATTTTAATGATTTTTAACTTTAGAATGTTACTGAAGCTTGTTGAAATGGGGTTGACTCTCATAAATTGATGTTTTAATGTTGATTTCTTTGTTAAATCTTTGTGGGAGTTAGAAATTTTTTTGAAAAAATTTTCATCAAAAACTTAAGGTTTGTGGCCCCCATGACAAAGAGCTTAACTTTGGTAGTTACAAGGTCAAAGAACAAAGTGAATCAGACAAACAGTTAGGAAGTTATGGCTCTTGGAAGATTCTAGGCTCTGAAAATTTGAAAAACTTCCCTATCATTTTAAAGAAAATGTGAAAATTGCTAAGTGTGGCTATTTATATATAGGTGGGTAGACCCCTGCATCGATAGGATCCTGTATATGGGATCCTATTACACATGGGCTCTATAGATAGGTACCCATCTACGAAGCCTATGACCAAAATTTTCACTTTGAATATCTTGAAAAATACAAAGAGTTTTCTTATTAAATTAATGTCCATACAAAGCCAGAAAAGCTTTGAACATGGTGAAAACATTAAAAGAGGTCTTTAAAGTTTATAAAATTGGAGAATTTGGAGAATGAATTCATTAGAGAAAATATGCCTTTAGGAGCATACAATTGGATGCATTGATGGGGCACACGAAATATTTGATCGCTAAAATGCCTAAGGATAAGGAACTTAACTATCCCAACTAAGAGATATGCAAGTGGATCCTGCCCATAGTAGGCTCATGCTCTTTTTGCCCATACACAACCTCAACCAAGGAGTTCATGAGCCTTGCAATTGATTAATGGTTGTGAAAAGTTAAGGACCGAATCTAGAAGAATCTACCTAAGAGTTTTGACACTTCAAACTAAAACATTGAACAAAAACATGAAAAGCCAATAGTGAGGTGGGTTATGAAAAGCATGATGGATGAGAGAGAAAATGAAATAGAATTCCTAACCATGGTCACATGAAGTCCATTGTTGGTTTTATTGTTAAATGATCCAATAAAGTCCATCCTTAGTCCAAATCAAAACCAACCACCTACATTGGCTTCACATCATCACTCTAAGACTAAACCATCCCCTCAAGATACAAGAATGCTCCCACATATCAAACACTATTTTTATTTAAGAAGCAAAGAGAAGTAGGAAGTGAGAATGGACCTTAGTTAGAGGGGACCTTCAAGCATGGGTAACATGTCTTTCTAGTTCCATAACCAATGCTTATAACTCGTTATTTTTTTCTAAGGGATGTGCTTTGAATTTCTATCATGTTTTGTTTTGATCTCTTTTTTTTTGAATTTTATGATTTTATGGATTTTTGGATTGAAACCACACCATGTAAAGACTTCTTAAATTCCTGTTATTGGTCAACACGGAACAATAAGAAATCCATGAAAACACAATTGCACTCAAGCAAGTAGAAAGACATAAAGAGTAGTGAATTCCCTTGTAGTTACATCCCTTGCAAACCTTTGAATCTTTCCCAAGTTTGGAAACTACCAAGGTCACAAGCTCATTAAAGTTTCATTAATGAAAAAGGGACCTCATACTTCCAAACCAAGAATACCATAGAATTTGTGGATGGGTGAATGACATGGACTCACTACTTCTTCCATGAAAAGAAATAGTATCTTAGTTATCAGTCATCAAAATTCAAAAATAGAAACCAGACATGAGCAATCAAAACATTAAGTACAAACCACCATTAGCAATAGCTACAGCACCACTGTGTCCTATTGGTAATAAAGCATTTTATTAGAAAATAGTAAAAATTCACACAAAAGGAAAGTAAAATATAAAAGAAATTGGAAAATATTCAAGAAAGATAAAACATACTAACGATGTTGTAAAACAAAATATTTGGAAAAATTACAACAAAGTGTAAAACAAAAAGGTGTAAAAACAAAGTATAAAACAAAAAAAATGTAAAACAAAAAAGTAGAAAAATAGTCAAGCTATTGATACGATTAGCATAGATGGCCATCTTCCCCACAACTAAGTTGAAAGGAGAAGATCCAAAACATTGAACAAGGTTATCCATCTGATCAGGTGTTGCTTGCACTAGCTTGGTTAGGCTCGTGGAAAGGTTTAAGTTGTTGCATATTGACCAGTGGTTTCTTATTTGGGCTTCAGGTTTGTAGATCAACATGGCCCTAGTAGAAAAGGTTTCATAAATGATATAAGGCCCTTTCCACAATGTTTGAAACTTAGTCTTTTGAGGTACATGTGTGGGGTTCCAATAAAGGACCTTATCTCCAAGTTGAAATTTAACTTTCCTTATTCTAAGGTTATGGGGCTTTTTGTTGAATGCTTTGTACACTTCATTTAAGGATAGGGCTACCAATCAATTCTCATCTAGTAAATTAAGGTTGATCAATCTTTCTTTTTGTGCTAGGCTAAGGTTAAGATCAAGGTCATAGGCTATTGAAAGTGTACGGAGCTTGAATAGAATTACAAGAGTTGGTAATTTTCCATACACCAACTCCTAGGGAGAGTAGCCTATAGGGAGCTTCCATGTTGACTAATATGCCTAGAGGACAACATTAAGTTTTGTGCTTGAGTCTCTCCTATATTTACTTATTGTTCTAATTAAGATCTTAGTGATCTCCCTATTGGTAACCTCTGCTTGATCATTAGCTTGGGGGTGATAGGGTGTTGTTAGTTTATGTTCAACTCTAGAGCATTGCATGAGCTTGTAAAAAGTAGCACCTATGAAATGAGTATTGTTATTAGAAATTAGTGCACATGGCACTCAAAACCTATATACAACATTCTATTGTACAAACCAAGCTATCGTGGAATATTTACAATTGGTGACAACTGCTACTTCAACAATGACTATTATATATGCCTTTCCATTTGACATGGGTGTGATGGAACCCATCAAGTCTATGCCCCAAATGTCGAAGGTTTCTAGTGGTTGAATCCACTGTTGAGGCCACTCTATTCGATCGATCATCCCACCATCTCATTGACAACATTCACAAGAGTAGACAAATTAGTGAGCATCCCTGAAGATTGCTAGCTAGTAATACCTTGTCATCAAGATCTTAATGGTTTTGTGTCTCCCTGCATAGTGGCCCCCACAAGAACCCTCATGGGCATCTTGGAGAATGTGCAGTTGATCAACATCAAGAACACATCGATGAACCAGGCCATTAACACACACTATCTAAAGGTATTTGTTAATCTCCATGAAGTGTTTGCCTTGATGAAGAAACTATTATGTCTTGTAATGGTTCAAGTCTTATGGCATCTCCTGAGTAAGAAGATAAGTGAGGATGTCATCATACCATGTAGTATCAGTGGACACTTATTCATTTATTGCACCAATAAAGAGGAGTTCATCAAGAAATTAATTAGAGAGTGGGCTCTCCTCCTATTTGTTGTCCCACTGTAACTAAGACAAGTGGTCAATGACCACATTCTCAGTTCCCTTTCAGTCTACCATTTTAGGATCAAACTCCTACAAGATCACTAGCCACTATATGACATGGGGACTCACCATCATTAGCTTGTTTATGAGGAAGCAAATGACACTGTGATTAGTATGCACAAATAATTTGTATCCAAGCACATACTGCCTGAACTTATCCAAGGCATATACCAATACTATAAGCTTTCTCCATTATGGTGTAATTCAACTATGCACCCAAAATGCTTCAGCTTGCATAGTGGATGTAATAAGGACATTTCTGACCATCCAACTACATAATCATAACTCCCAAGGCATAGATCAATGCATCTTCCATGATGTGAAATGGATGGGACAAATCAAGTGCTAGTAGAATTAGAGTTTCTACAAACTTCTCCTTAAGCTATTGGAATGTCTTTTCGCATTTCTTAGTCCATATGAATGGAGCATCTTTCTTTGTAAGCTCGACCAATGGTTTAATGAT
Organism: Gnetum montanum; assembly: GCA_015680685.1. NCBI lineage: Eukaryota > Viridiplantae > Streptophyta > Gnetopsida > Gnetales > Gnetaceae > Gnetum > Gnetum montanum. The sequence continues at coordinate 33,931 of MNCI01030879.1, read as the reverse complement.
CTTAGAGAAATTATCTATGAATCATTTGTAATAGCTAGTGCATCCAAGGAATTACTAGACATCTTTAATGGTTTCTAGTTGGCAGGTTATTCCTTGGATGATCCTAATCTTTTCAAGGTCCACCTCAATCCCTACTTGTAAGATTCTATGCCCCAACGCAATGCCCTCCTAAACCATCAAATGGCTCTTTTGCCAATTGAGCTAAAGATTGGTCTTCACACACCTCTTAAGCACTTACTCAAGGTAGTCTAGGGCTTGCTTAAATGTAGTGCCATAGGTGGAGAAGTCATCCATGAAGACTTCCACCCCACTACCAATTTTTTGTTGAAAAATACTCAAGACAATGTGTTGGAATGTTGCAAGGGCATTGCACAGATCAAAAGGCATCTTTTTATATGCAAAAGTTCCCTAGGGCCTTATGAATGTTGTTTTGGCCTGATCCTATAACACAATCTAAATCTAGTTATAGCCACTATAACCCTCCAAAAAGTTGTAATAGTAATGCTTGGAGATAGTGTCCAACACCTAGTCCACAAATGACAATGGAAAATGATCTTTGTAGGTCACCATGTTCAACAATGTGAAATTAGTATAGACTCACCACCTACCACCTTTCTTTGGCACAATTACAAGTGGGCTAACCCACTTGCTATCCACAATTGGATACATGAACCCTACCTTGAGGAGTTATTCAATTTCCTCCTTAACAATCTGCTTCAATTTGGGGTTCAACCACCCTAGCGACTACCTCTTTGGCTTGGTGGAAAGATCAGTGTAGATGTGATGTAGACATATCCTAGGATCAATCCTAGTTAGTTCAAGATATGACCAAGCAAAGGTTGTTGACCATTTGTTAACCACATTCAAAAACATCTTTTTCTGCTCAAGAGCAAGATTAGCATTAATTATCACCAACTTGTCATTTTTTAGGAATGCATACTCCATGCCAATTGATGAGCGACGAGGTATCCCTACGCTCAACCATACGAATATGACCATTTCATACACGATTCGGTCGAATTCCAAGGACTAAGTGCCTATGCGCCTTTGTGGAACAATAACGAGCTGGTTAATCATTATCTTTCCAAACTTACTTGTATGTCATGGTTGTATGGTCAAGTAAGCTTGAGGCATATGATTTTTATAGCTTTTATGTGTTTTATATCCTATGCTAGTAAGGAGGGGTAGAGAGATAACTAAGTAACTAATCTAATTTAACTACTCATTAACTAAGTTCTAATTACTCCTAACACCAGTATCCATTCCCACTTGCCGTACACATCTTGAACCAGTGCAGCGCTGCTGGGATTACCAATAGCTAATTGTCACTGGGTTACCAAGCGCTACATGCATGCTCGAAACAGTCATACTAAGTGTATTTAACTAAGAGAGTTGTAGGGTGAAAGAAATCATTAATCAACTAGGAAAGCATTAAATAATAATTAACGCTAATTAATCTATTCTAAATGCAACAAGGTTTATCATAAAGTTCATCTTTATTGCTGTACACAAAGTGTGCTTAGATACACAATGCTTGAATAAAGATCCATTCACTCTATGACTCCTACTGTGGGCACGCAAAAATAATTCTAACTCTAGGGGGAAAGTGGTAAGATTTCAACTAAGGGACTAACTATCTAATGTGAAAACCAAGGGCGCCACCTCTTATTTATAGGCGAGGAGATAGGCCTCGATATCAGGTATCCGACATTGCATGGTTGGATCTGATATTGTAGACCCGATATCGTGGATGTGATATCATGGTCCCGATATCGCAATTCATCATACCCCCATGACTGAATGAAAACTCATCCTCGAGTTCCTTACAAAATATTGGGAAGGTATGGGATTATTGACTGAATGACCATTGATGGTGGAACGCGGTGATAGACTCAATGTGCTCAGTGAACGAGTCAACAATACAATACATGACAACATTAGTGTTCATGACCACTAAGGTGAACATTGTACATAAATGACATCCAGCCTTTATTTGGTAGTTGGAAGAGAAGGAGAGAGAAAAAGAATAAGATGTGTTGTTGCTGATGCCAAGATTGCACCTTCCGTTGTTTATCCATAGTCATGCAACCAATCTTGCTCCTTTCGTAAATGCTCCAGTTTCAATCCATCCTAAGTGTTTCCTCCAAGCCCAGTCCATTGTTGTATGATCACCATATGCACACATAACATAGTCATAAATGAGCGAGGGTAGATAAATAACAATGCAATTGATACCTTGCCTTAATGTAAAGTGCATTGGCTGAGTTGTGGTTATAGCATATACTAATTTTAGAGATTTAACACCAGTGATTACCTAAGGTGTAGGGATTAGGAAAAATTGAAAAATTTGTGCCAAGGCCCCCATGACTAAGAGCGAACCTCCGATAACAATAGGATGGAGAAAGATAAGGAATAAGAAAGATGGAGAAAAAGAAACAACGATAATGCCAATAAAATGGATGTCATGGATGGAGATGAAATAAAAAATTGTTGATCACAGGAAACATTAAGGAAAAAAAGTTAACAAATGCACCAAAAAGGAATGCCAATGGGTCCTCCTCAAAGCAAAGAGTCCATTGGCATTAAGGTTTCCCATTGGCATTAATGAGGCAAGGTTGCCCACCTACAAAGGTAGCATGTGTTCTGGTTATCCTAAACTCATGGAAAGGTTTTATTTGTTGCATGTTCACTAACAGTCTCTTATCTGGGTCTCAGGTTTATCTATAGTCATGACCCTTGAAGGAAAAGTTATATAGATAATGTAAGGTCCTTCCCACAATGTTTCAAATTTGGTACATTGTGACATGTGTGGGGTTCTAGTAGAGAACGTTATCTCCTGGCTGATACTTAACTTTTCTAATTTTCAAGTCATGACGTTGTTTATTAAATGCCTTGTGCAATTCATTAGATGATAAGGCAACTAGTCGATTCTCATCTAGCAAGTTAAGAGTCATCAACCTTTTTTTT